>VXAK01014379.1:0-29394 GCA_013399435.1 Arenaria interpres | reverse complement strand
TTTAAAAAAAAAAAAGAAAAGAAAAGAGATAGTGGAAGTGAGTTACATAAAATGTTCTAGAGAATCCTAAGTAATTATATAAAATGGACGCTGATCAGTGGAGATCTCTCAACAATAACAATCACCTTTTTTAATAGAAAATTATTTATTTAATAGCAAGAGGCGGACTTCTTAAAAACATGCATTAGGCCTTTCTCTTAGCACAAAGAAGTCCATAATGCATATTCCCAACCCACCTGGGACTGCCTAGGAGATTCTCCAAAACCTTCAAATCCTTTGAAATGTTTCTTAAAAATCCATTATTTTACAGCCAGCGAGAACTTTTGCTGCCAACAGGTTTTTATGCTGTTCTTTGGGGCTTTTTTTCAGCTGTCCTTTAACTTACGACTCCCCAGTTTCAACAGAAGTGCCTCCTTGCTGAACAAACTAATTTAATTGAAATCCAGAGCAGCAGATCTATTCACTGGCACTTCAACTACAGAAACTACTTGCTCCGTTTTATTAGCAGCTTTATTTCCAGAACCCGAGCAAAACTTTTCAAGGTTTTATGTTTCAGTGTGCCAAGAATTGATGGCTCATCGCTTAGCTGACGAATTACATTCATTGCTTCCTATTTTTTTTCTCCTCCTTTTTATTCAAGCTTCTAAATTATTATTTTGTTGATAGACTTTAAATATGTTTATTGCTTCAAATGACCTGTTAACTGTAGCAAGGTGTTTCCTCCCTTCCTAAAGTTTGAATCTCAAGCTTTGAAACTCGGATTTGGGCGTCGAGGGGATGCTGAAGTTATGCCAAAAATGTAGGGTCTAAAAGGTGGAGTTGCTGATGCCTTTGGATGGTGGTTAGCCTGGAGTGATGCAGCTGGAGTGTTAGCAGCCGTCCCCCTTGTGGGATGGGTGGGTTTTCAGGCACCTGTCATTTTTTTTCCTGAAACAGCGCAGGTGTACGTTCCTCAGCAATTCAGGTTTTTTGTAGGAAGGCACATGGACCCGTCCTCAGGCTTCTTGCGTGAACATTTAGCAGAAGCCCAGCCTCATCTTAACATTTTTGAAAAACTTTAAAAATGGCTACAGATACCTCTTGATTTTATGAAAACCCCAGGCAAGAAGAATTTGAGCAGAGAAAGAGAGTTGGAGTAGGAGAAACATTTTTTTTCATTGCCCGGTAAGATATTTTTTTAATCTTAAAAACTTTTTCACTAGGAAGATTTAATTTTCTTTGAACCCTAAGTATATTCGAGCAAAAAAAAAAAATTAATAATCTTAGCCCTTTCAATAGCACAAAGTCCATATGCAATCTGGATACAGCAGCAAAGGGTAAAGTATGCCTAAGTAAACTTAAATCCAGTATATGATGCTGTAGCTGGAACCCTGAGAATGTCAAGCCTGTTGGCCAGGGGGGTAGGACTGAGTTTGGCAGAGTGGCGTGTGAGGGGCGGCGTGGGGTGCTCTGGGTTCCCATGCCCGCAGCCTGGGCAGCTGTGCGGAGCAGAGCTCACGGTGTTGATTGGGTCACAGTGTGCTTTATTTTAGCGTTGGAGCAGACAGTTATCTAACACACCCACATGAGGAAGTGCTCTGGAGCAGTTATTTCATGCTTTGCCATGCCCTGTAGCTAGGGTAATTTTGGGCTGAATGGCGTGCGTATATGCTTCTTTCACTCCTGTGAGACGAGAAGCAACGCTGTTGGGCTTTTCTTTTTTGTGTGTGTGTTTTTGTGTTGTGTTTTGTTTTTGTTTTTAACAGGACCAAAAATGGGATATAAGACAGTCAAATCCAAATACCAAACAAATACCAAGTCAAATTAATGGTAATAGTAGAGGATTTTTCTTTTCTCTTAAAGGAGGAAAAAAATATCAATCTTGTTTATTTTGATAAAGACAGTTGTAGCAATTTCCTGAGTTGGATATATCATTATTATAAATATTACTCACAGTTTTCCTATTTTCACATTTTCTTCATAGGCCCAGCTTATTCATAAGGGAAAACAGCTGCAGAAAATAAAAAAAAAAAAAAGTAATATTATTTATATAAAACTTTGATGTAAATAGGAAACAGTGTCCCCTGCTAGAGAATTCTGTGGGATGGCTTACAAATCCTGTACAAGAGAGATTACAGGCTTAGATAAATTGTTATTTAAATCATTTCAAGAAAACCCTGTTCATTTTTGCAGACCATATGAGCTTTTAAGCAGAATGATTTGAATAGGCATTCTGTTTAGAGATTGATGGCATGCCGTGGCCTTATAGATTTCAGTTGGTTTTACTCCTGTCTCTTTTTACAGGACTCTTTGTACACTGTGATCTGTCTGGTGAAGAGCTTCTATTGAAAGAGATTCATAAATGTTCATGAAAAACTAAACACTGAAATTTAACTTCAAGATATTTAGATTTTTTTTAAGCAAAACTTCTAGAAAATCCAAATCCTTTGTAAATGGTTTTTTGGCTTTTTTTTTTTTTTTTTTTTAATGAAACAATGCAGTGGAAATAGTTGTTTTTAAAGAATAACTTGTCCCCTCTGTACGGTCTGCAGTTCCAACTGTGCTGCAGAAGGGAAATTATGGCAAATCAAAGTGAAACTGACTTCACTGATTTTGTTAGTTTGGCCCAAGAAAATTCAGAAAATAAACTATATCAACTGTGAAAAATTAATTGGATCTTAAATAATCTATCTATGCCAATAAACCAGGTTTCTCTTGGTAAAGAGTACTGTTTAACCATGCACCAAATTTTGAGTTATATTTTTAATATTTGTACAGCTTTAAATTGAGCAGATTTTCACAGATTTACCAAACTTTCAGTGAGGACTGACTAAAGGCAAAGGCTTTTGTCCAGGATGGTTTTTGCTTTCCTGGTGTTACCTATATTCCTGGTTATTATTTATCTTAAAAGTTAATATTTAGTTCTAACGGCACTGATCCAATTCTTCTCTAATAGGAAACTGGCATTTCAGAATGATTACTGCCTATGTCTTTCATGTTTTCATACATTTTTATATGTAATCCTTCAGTGCCATCGTGTACTACGGCGGCATTTTGACCATCCAGCGCTGGCGGAAGTTCTGTTTGCAGATGGGTCTTGTAAAATGGTCACCGGAGGCCCAGGGACATGCGCCACCTCTTTCATCCATAGCCAGGGCATCTAGGGCTGCTGGTACGGCAGGGCAGGTTGCTACACATCCCAGAGGTTTGCAAGAAGAAAAATGTTCAGCTTTTATCACATAAAGTGAAGACTGTGTATCTTGAAGCCGTTAAAATACGGGCTAATGGGAAATCGGGCTCATGGGAAAGAGCTGTCCTTAAGGAAAAAAATACTGTTCCTCTGATGGCTGGGGTTTGGCTTTAGTGAAATAAGTGTGGAGGGTCCCAGCCCGTTTCTGATGGGGCAGATGTTCACCTCATAGAAAAGCGAGCCTCTGACTGAGTTGGCACTAGGTGGCACTATGGGAAGAAAGGCCATGGACTACGGGAGCACAAAGGCTGAAATCCTTTCGTGCCAAGAAGTGGTCTTTTCCCATCAATGACAACCTGCCCCGCCAGCCCTGTGGAGGGCGGATTTGTAGCCTGTGCTGTACTTATTGTTATCAGGTACTCTTCCTCAACATCTTTTATGAAAGACTGGTATTCTAACAGAAACCAATCCTACCTAATTCAGACACTGGCAGCATCTGTAGGACTTTATTCTTCAGTGCCCCATGGCATACGCCTTTCCTTGTGCTTTTCTGAGGTAGGTAGACACAGACCCTGAGGTAACATTTAGTGTCCAGTTTGCACAAATGCAAATGACAGTACAAAGGGTGAACTAAAACCCGTCTCATCTTCCTGAATGTTTGAGCTAGTATCAGATTGGTGATAATACAAGTCCTTATTAAAAACAGTTGGTAACTACAGTGAGGATGAAAGGAAACCTGAGTAAGCAGTGCATCCAACCCTCTGCAAAGCACCGATGGGAAATCCTTTACAGGACAGAAGTGGTGCCATTCTGTAAGTTACACCTGGAGATGACCTCTTAAAGTTACGCTTCCATAATAAATTTATCTTGGGATTGTGGTAGAGCTAAAAATGCAGACAATTATAGTGTGCCATTTGATTCTGAGTAAATACAGCATGGAAATTACTGATGCTTTGGGTGTTTTTTTTTTTTCCAACTAAAAGACAAGCTTTCTAATATCTTGCTTCTAAAATCATCGATAATTGGTAGTGTGATCAATCCCTTGAGAATACAAAAGTAGGACTGGGAAAGTTGCCGTATAGACTTCAGAGTTGTCCTTTCAGCCGACTGAAAGTTAATTATTGATTTCTCTTTCCTCCCTAGAGATCCATATGCCTTTCTTTCTGGCTAGAAAGTTAGTGGTCACAGTGCAGGAATTTGAGAGCAATCGTCGTGTGGCAACACAAGATTTCATGGGCAGGATGTCAGGAATAGGTAAGATGGAGGTTAATATGGGGAGAGAGGAAAGAAAGACAACTCCATAAAAGCTTTCGTTCACTATCGTTTTATGCAGGGTGGACATGGAGCCTGTTATTCTCCATGGCTTTGGCTCCTAAACTGCTAGCAATTTGATAGCTAAGTGAGTCACAGACATAGTGACAGAGAGGAATGCTGAGAATAAAAACAAAACAACAACAAAAAACCCAACCAAAAAATCTCATTGTTTAGGCACGAACACAAGAAAACCATGTTTAATTGCTAATGTGCTCCCTCTGCTGGTTCTCTAAAACTAACAAATGCTATTCCCCGGAGACCGGGCCACACCCTCTGGGACACTGCCTTACAAAAATTGTGTCTAAATGAATGGTTTTGAGCACTCTTGCAACGAGCAGTATTAACAGCAAAAGAAGTCTTCTGACGAAGTACGTTAAAGCCTTACATACCAGGCATGACTGCTGAGAAAGGTCATGAAATGTCCAATCCTGTAATCAGCCTTTTTTGCTTTGTTTCTAGTCTTACTTATATTTGATAGGTGTTTCTTTTTCTGTCATTTCCCAAAGTTTGTATTTTGCTGCTGCTGTTGCTTCTAGGATTTTTCCCATCTGAAGGCATTTTAAAAAAATGCTCTCATTGGTGCTTTTAGTTTCAGTTTTAGTGCATGTAGTATCTGAAGAAGCCCTAGTGTAGCTTAGGCTTTGGCAGCTTCCGAATCTTTCTGTCACTGTCAGTTAAATCTGCTTGTCAGCTTTACACTGTTGTGCCCACTTCATCCTGTCCTTTGGCTTGAGTACCGGCTGTTTTTTCACGATACTCTTGAACATCCTTCCTTGTGATGAATCTGTATTTCTTTTCCAAACATAGACTGAATTGTTTAATATGTTCCCTACACAGCAAATTTCCTCAGTAGGTAAATTTTTAAAATCCAGCATTTTGTACTTTTGTGCTCTGAAAAATACTAAGTCCTGGATAAGACTGAGTATTGGAGGAAAAACGGAAGAAAGCTGTATTAATTCCCATAGAATATTTGGAATGTGTGGAAGATTTCTGACATGGTAATTATATAATGAAAGATTGTCCTGTATTTCCTGTATTTTCCACCTACGTGGACTGTCATGATAAAGAGCCTTGTCTTGCAGCCGTTGACACATGGGTGGGAATCAGCTGTGCAGAGCTGTTGCAGGACTGGGCTCAAGTTTTCCATGTAGAGTAGTGAAAAGTTTCCTTTCTCCAAGTCTCACGCTTCCCATCTAGGTGACTGCTTATTAAATCTTCATCCAGTAGGGACAATAAACCCAACAGCCTGGTGGGTAGCTAATTGGCTGGAGTGACTCAAGCCACATATAAATCTCATTTGTGCTCAGTACATTGACTCTCTCTGGCCTTGTCACTCTCTCTAGTATTCGTTCATTTTGAGACGGCTTGAATATAATGCAAAGGAAATAATCCCTGGTTCTTCTTTCTCAAAATGTCTTGGAGGATGCTTGTAGGATGATCCTCCATTATTTCACTTTCATAGGCTGTGCAGTTTAGGAATCCATCCTCCTGAAACATAGTGCGGGGAACTGGCACTCGTGTGGGCAGTCACAGCAGAGACATCAGGGAATCAGTACAGCACTGAGACCACATTACCCGCCTGTCACCAGGTCCCTGGATGTGAGGAATCGTAGCAGGGGTTTGAATCTCTATGATAGCTTCCCCTCCTGCTGTACCTGCTTTGGGGATAAATAGAGAATTCAGTGCCTGGGGCTACCAATTTGGCACCTTTTGCTAGTGCTAAACTTGCAGAAGTGATTAGAAGTGACACAAGTTCCTGGTGAAGGCCCAGCCTGTCCTGGTTCACGGGCGGACTGTTTGAAGTCCAAGCTGTGTTTTGTGATTTCCAGCATTTCATAAAAATACTGCTTTTATTGTCCTCTCCAAGCCACAGCCACGCTCTGAAAGCTCAAAACTTGCTCCAATTGGATAGAAAAAACGTTTTTTTTAAGATAGTTACATGTCCTAAATGAGCTGGTCCTTCTTAGCTATACCAACTTCAAATCATTTATCCACTAAGTCAGTCAGGCTCAGCCTGAAACATTTCACTGCTGTGAAAGCAGCTGCTTCTGAATGAGGTTAAAAGCCAGTTGTGCTTTGCTGTACTTTTTTGCTGGCCAAGAGAAAGCTCAGTATTTTTCCTTGGTGCTGGGCATTTCTGGATTCTGGAATTAATTTTCTTCTTTCTTTTTCTGCTAATCTCTCAGTCCCTTTTTACAAGGAACTGGATCCCATTCAAAGCCTTTCTTAATACTTTTTGAGACAACTTTTTTTTTTTTTTTTTAAACTTGTGTACAGAGATCTTAAATGTTTTTGTCAGCACAAAGCTGTAGTGCAGTATCGGAAGTTGTAATCAGATTACAGTGAAGTCCCTACTGTGATGTATGCAAGTACATAGGTACCAGTAAGAATAACCCACTGATTAGGGAAGTAGGATTTGTAGATTGTTTCTAGTTTTCTGTGTAACTTTCAAAAAGCCACTTCATTTCTCAGTGCCTCAGTTACTTGTCTTCAAGTTAGGCATAATGATGTTTATCGTCTTCTGAGGGCAGTTTGGAACCATTAGTTATAGCTGTATTACCTAACTTTGTTGTTGTAGTATCTTTCCCTCTCAAATTTGTGCCTTTTTATCACCCTAAAAATGCACTGCAACCTCTCTCTTTACTCTAATCGATTTGCTTTAACCTCCAAATGAAGTTTTTGAACCCTTGTGGTCTTTTTCTCGCATGTCAGAATAGACCTGACACCTGAGCTCTTAAGTTTGGGTGGGTTTTGTTTTTTGGAGGAGTTTTCACCTCATGGAGATTAAGAGCTAGCATTTACGTAGGTATTTTAGATGGAAGTAACTGTTCAACCCTGTTCCGGTGTACTATGTTGGGTCTCAGGTGATTTTTGGATATGTTTTGAGCCATGTATTTTCACTGCATTCAGCCCTAAGCTGTCTGGACCAAACTGCCATTAATAACTGAGCTACCTCAGTTAACGCTGGTTCTATGGTGGGGTGAGAGTCCTTTTGTGTAGATTACATCCATATCCAGCCCCATGAGAATTTAATCTGCTAACAAAATTAATTTACTTTTTGTTCCACTTCTTTTTCAGGTGAAAAAAGTGGATAACAAAAAGGAAGTGAGCTAAAATGAACTTTTTTAGAGTTTCCTGATTAGGACTGGTTGTGCAGGAACACAGTTTAATTGACTGTAAGCTGTTTTAAAGAGTTATTAAAATCTGGTTGAGTAATGTTACTGTGGAACATTGGCTTCAATGTGGTAGAAGGACACAAATGGAGTATTTAGGAGGGAGGTTTGGGAAGAGTGTGAGCAGCTAGAAGAAATAAAAGCTGAGACGCAGGCAGGGGGCAGAGCTGCTCAAAGAAAATGAGGACAAAAAGTCTGAACTTCATGCAAAAAGAGGGGCTCACTTTGTCCCACTGGCAAAAGGGGGGGAAAATTTAACAGCAGGATTCTGTACGAGTAGGACCAGGCTGGGGTGGGACAAGGCCACAGCTCTTTCCTTTTACCTCATGAGCAGTGAGCTGGAATAATCATCATACGATAATCATCTTCAGAGGACTGTACTCTTGGGATAAGAAGTTCTGCATGAAATTTCTGAATGTCTCTCTCTCTGTTGTCTCAAAGTCTAAAATACATCATCATCTCTGCTAAAATATTCGTGGGTCATGTTTTGCCCTAAGTTACGTTTGTATAAAAGTGGACCAATTCCATGGAATTTAAAAGATTCAACATTGAACCAAGAGCTCAACTTAGCCTTGTATTTCTAGCGTACTGGCTGCAGCTGGCATGCGTCTGAAGCACTAAAGATGATGCATGGTGTTCCACAACGGATTTGTGACCAGGAGACAGTTGTCTTCAGGACAGTGCTGCTGAATTTGACCTCATTTTTGCTGTGTTAGATACTGTCTCTCTTATGGTGGCATATATGGTTGTTTTAATAAGATTCTTACCAGATCCCTCCTTGAAACCTGAGCTTATGGAGTTGATGAAAAGGATTGCTTTTTGGAGGTGTTGGTGATTATTCTCATAATGCACAGGCAAACCTGCAAAGAATTTAACATCAAAAAAGATGTCTTTTTTGTTGTTGTTGTTGCTCATCTGCAAAGGTTTAATCCTGAGACCTTGTGTGATTTTTTTTTTTTGTGCTTTGTTTTGCTTTATTCTCATTACCCAAAAACCAAAAGTGCCAGTTCTAAGTCTTCCCTAGACATTTTTAGATAAAGGAGTGACACACGTACTTCAAAACAGAGAGCAGTTATCAGCTGAGTTCAGCCGTAGAAGGGAATGCTCACAAAAGGTTCCAGGACAGTTTAACCAGAGATAGCTCCTGATATGAATAAATAGCACTTTGCATTTCTGAAGAAACTTATTCAAATCTCTTAACTACTTCCGTTAAATGCTATAATTTAGTTTTGCTTAACTCCAGTAGCTAAATCAACATTATAATTTCTATTTTTTAATCAGGAACAATCGAGGCACAGAGAGAGAGAGGAAGTGGTGCCTTTCTTCCTTCCTCAGTGTATTGTACATGCAGATGGGACTTGGAAAAGTAAAGACCATGTTCCATGGACAAAGGAAGCTCAGATGATTCTTGTCTATATTAAAGACCGTTAGGCTTTTTATACACCATTATGATATTGTAACACATATGCAACTTCTTTGCCATTAAAGTCTCATTTCTACTTTCAGAATGAGATAAAAAGACCCTACAGTAACTGAAAATCGAGGCCAAACTCATTTAACATACCGACATGTCAACAAAGTCTTATTTTTAATATCAGAATATTAAAAAAAATTAAGATGCTTTTTGGTGTTTTGTTTGCTTATTATTTATAATTACTTAACTCAGTTAGTACAACTTCAAAGACTTGTAAGCAGCAAAAGTTTTTTTTTTCCCAATTGGCTTTCCCGCAGCTGGATATGTCCCAATGAACTCCATTGTTAGCTTTGTCCAAGGAGTAGATGTTTGAAAACTGGACCGGTCTGTCACCTCTTTTTGTACAGTAATAGTCAGAAGGGAAAGATTTTACCTGGCTTAAATAAATAGCGGTGTTGCTTGCTCCACAAAATAGGCATCAAAGGAATACTGAAGCTCCCTATCACAAGTAAAGACAAAAGTACCTTCAAAGAGTTACATTGTTTTGGGCTTCTTGTACGTATAATTGCTTGTATGTGCAACTGCTGTTAACCTCTATCGGATCTGCAATAAGTAAAGGAGAAAATAGCCCCTAAGGGTTCTTCGGACACAAGCATTTAAAGAGGATTGTAACTTGTCTGTTCAAACTGTCAGTGGAGACAAAGCGCATGCAAGTAATAGCGGAAGCTTGCGAGTACTGGATTTGAGCAGAGCACAGATGTATTGCTGCTTAGGGCATCTGTCAAGAGAATGAACAGTAGGAGAAACTGAATTGTTTGTATGTTCAACCTGAAAATGTACAATGAATTTAACTTTTTGTTACTTGAGAATGAGACTGAGATCTCAATTCTTGAAAACTTGCAAACAAGTTTTGGGTTTATACTGCTGGTATCTTTTCACTTTGCAAGAGCCAGTTTTAATATCTGTTGATGCTTAGAAGACCAGATTGGAAGGACAGCAACAGAAAGTTTTATTAGCCAGCACAATTAATACTTTGTTCTTTGAAAGCCAAATTCATCTAGCATAGTATATTTACAAAAGAAAAGGCTGGAATGCACAATAAGGTTTTCCCTTTATCAGAGACATATGGACTCACCATCACTGGATGTATTTGTGAGACACTGTAACAAAGAACACTCCTCAGGCCTGTCTCACATTTCAAGATTGAAGGGCAAACTGGATGAATGTCCCTTCTAGGAAATGGATGAACCAGCTTTTTCATATGCAATCTCCATTTTCAGTAATCCCTGAGAAGCTTATAAAAGCCAGGATGGAGTCAGTAAAACCTCGTCTTATTAACATCCAAAAGGACACAGAGGGGTTTGGATCGCAAGGCTGGTCTGGATGCCAAGTACACCTCTTAAGAACTCTCATACTGCCTCAGCCTGCTATAACTTTTGGTCGACACAATACAGTAAAGTTCATGAAGTGGATGAACACAGTAGGTGAAGGAACCAGGCTTACTGGGAGAATTCCCACCCAAGAAAGGCAAATCCAGCTTCTTTGTACAGGAAAGACAATAAATGTCTTCCCCCCCTGCACACTCTCTTAATAGAGATTTTTTTCTCCTGTTCCCCTTTCACATACTCATAATGACCTGTTCCATAGATTGAATCATCTCTGAGATTCATTTGTCTCTGTTGGTAAGTATTAGTCCTATGAGAGGTCCTCAAGTCAGTTGCGTTTGAGTCCTCTTACTTTTTAGGACACTTGTATCCAGTTTGTATGCTAAACGTAGATATAGGGAAATTCTGCAGATGTTCCCTGTTACATAGTTGCCTCTACATGCTACAGTGGTAATAAAAACTGACAACTTTTTTTCTCTTGTTAAGCATCTCCATTGTTATGCATTTGTTTAAATGAGCTTCTGGTTTGTTTTTTAATTTACTGAGGTGCAACTTTTGCTGTATATAATTAGGATGTTATCTTCAGAACTCCAAAGGTGCGCTTTATATTCTTAACCATTTTGTTGAACTCATGTCATTGTGTCCCTTCCTTTGGTTTTGATGGGGATCACTGATGTATTTCAGGGGAAATTCTTCATGGCCTTCTTCTTTTCCTAAGTTTTAAACATGCCTAGAGATCGGTGAGGTGGGAGCACAGCGGGGAGCTTGGAATGTAAATTAATGATTGGCCAGGGATTTCTCCAAGCTTTCTGGGAAGCCTGGGTAAATGAGCTGAACTTTGGGCTGAAGCGCTGTTAACCAGCATTGGTGAGGTTCCTTGGCTTGCCAGAGAGAATCTTGCTTTGTCTCGGAGCACTTCTTTGGAGAAGGGCCAGGAAAGAAATAATTCTGCATGATTCAAGAGAGACTTTAAAGGTCTATGCTCTATTTTTTAGGAAATAGGCAGACAAGAACCTAGTGTGTCGTATGCATAAAGCGTTCAAGCTTCAAGTCTTTATTGCTCTTTGCTTATTTTATAAAGTTTCTACTTTTCTGTATCTTTACTCTCAGTGCCTATATATTTAACCCTAACAAAACAAGCGTAGTAAGCTAAGCAAATGGAGTGGCGTTCAGTTTGCTTACTTATTTTCTGCCTGAGCAGGTTATGTACCCACTCTTTGTGGCAGAAGAGGCCACAGTTCTTCTCTACAATGTGACCAAATCTGGTGTGTGTGGACCGTAAAACTGAGCTGGGCAGAATTTGGTCAAGGTGCACCAAGCTTACTACTTGTGTACAGTACAACTGTAATCTTGTCCATGCCCAGGAGCCCCACAGCTTCCTGGAATCACTGGATTTACTGTGAATGCACCATAACTAATTTTGATGTTTGAAGTCTGCCCAACATGTCCCAAAGTTGATTGCATTCATGGTAGTTCTCTCAGCAGCTGTGCTGGGCTTGTGGGAGAGTAGGTCCTTCTGGATGAGTATCATCAGGAGAAGGTCATGAGTGAGATAACCAAAAGTCAAACATCCGGAGTACAGTCCTCAAACAGTGAATATATTTTTTTTTTTTAAATTCAGGTACTGTTAATAATAACCTTAGATAGAGCATGTGTAAGAAGAGAAGATGTGAGAAATGTAAATAAGAGGACTTTTTGGGTCTACTGTAAACCTTCTTACTGATCTGGGTACTTCCACGTCACCTCTCTGCTCTTCTGTTCCCTAGCAGTAAAATGGAGTGATGAGAATAACTGCTTCATGCCTTGAAGCTTGTTTTGTGAAATGCTCAGAAATCTTTTGGTGAAAAAGGCTATGGATAAAACAGCAATTATTGCCACATTTACCTTCTCTTGATCTGAGAGGAGCAAACAGAAATGCAAACACTTGTGTTACTATGAGAAATGAAGATGTGATAATTTAAAAAATTTACCCTATAAGGTTGCCTTTCATGCCATCTGGAAATTTCTCTAGAAAACTGTCTTCTGAAGCTTTAATCCTTTCCCTGCCTATAGTGTTTTGCCTGGTCACATCATCGGTAGAAGAATACAGAAGCGAAACAAAGGGTAATAATAGTGCTGAAAGGGAAATTTTGATGCTTCTAAACCTTGTATCCTACTGATATCTGTGGAAGTTTTACTTCCAGTTAAGGGTTACGGTTAGTTCTCTGAGTTGCAGAGGTGTGTATTTGGGCAGAGAGGAAAAAGACCAGCAACTGTCCACCTAGGTTCTGCAAGGGACTGAAAGACTTGCAGTTGGGAGGCTAATCCCCCAGCAGTGGAGAAACTTGGCTTTGGCATGATGAGGGGTGCTGAAGTGTTGTTTATAGCTTAACCTCTGGCAGAGAGAAGTGTTCAGGGGGATGGGATTTAGAAGTAGGATAAAGGTGAATCTAAATTAGATGGAAACAAAGGGTGAAAAAGAAGAAGGTGTAGTTCAACAGCAATAGCTGTCTAGATGCCTGTGTTTGTTCTGGAGTTTGTGGTGAAGCTGAGTCTCACTAGCAGCAGTGCTGCGTGTAGTACACTCAGCGTAAATAAAATCCATAAATAGTTTTGTAGAGAGTCAGGATTTTATTTTGCTTATGAAGTTGGACCTATTGTGATTGTTGGCTCTGCCATTTCTTTCCTTACCTTATTGGTGGGATAAAGTTGATATTGCTTAGCCCAAATTCACATATATGAATACGCTTTCATCTTTTTCTCTGTTGCTTTGTTTATCTGTCTCTGTCTATCTCTCTGTGCGCCTGCTGCTTGTCTGCCTGCCAGTTTTTTCTTTGTCTCTATCACTTCATCATTGAACCCATCTGTGTAGAAAATGGGATATTTGGCTGTCTTTATTTTTTTCCTTATTTTTTTTTTATTTGTGTCATTTTGTTCCCTCAGACTTACAAGGATAAAACTCGCACTCCTGGGGGTGCCAGGCATTTCAGATCTTGCATTTAGGAGGAGCCGTGATGCTTTTTGCGTCTGTTTGTCTGTCCATCTGTCTGCTGGTCTATAATAAGCTGTGCAGTGAGACAGCAGCTTACTATCTGTGTGTGTGAAATTAGCTAATTGGTGTTAGCAGCAATATTTTCACATGTTTTATAAGCAAAGTGCAGCAAGGTATATAAATGTAGATATGATCCAGAGACACACACACATACACACACACGCGCGCACGCAAGCCTGTCGCTGCTCATGCATAGACGCTCAGAAGTAATTAATGTTAATAAGATTTTAATGTGCTTGTGAGATCATAATGAGGAGAAATGAATGCTCTGATTAGAAAAAGGTAACTGTGTGTGTGTTTTGGCTTGGAACAAGATTTCCCCTCTTTTTTATAAATCACAATTTCAGAACTTGTTTGTGATTGCATCAATCGGTTTTTATTTTCAAATTAGAGGTCTGTTTAGCCATTTGAATGATTAGCCAAATAAATGGGTAAAACCCTGATCATAAGGAATGGTGCATATTATTTTTTTTCCTCTTAGAAAGCAATGCTACTGTATGACAGGGCTGGGCAGCCTCATCCTTCTAGCATTACATTTTTTGATGCTGCTTTTAAAGCCTCATCAGAAGCTGTGCTCGGAGAGAGTGCTTATTTTTTACAAATAGAGATGTTTATCTATAGGTGTCTGCAATGCATAATCAACCACTGAAACTATTGTGCCAAGGCACATTCCTGTTCGTCAGTAATGATGAATCCTCAGAGTCCAGATGATCACATGATACCTTGATAATATTTTGAAACAATTAGTTTAAGAAAGCAGAACCATATACATGTATTTTTTCTTTTAATCAGTTGGTTTCCAAATAAGAGAGATGGGAAAGTCTTTGCAGGAAATATTTTACAAGCGAAGATGGTTTTTCATCCTGGATGCTGTGTAGTCACCAGACCCCAGGCTGGCTAAAATCCAGCTGGACACTAGGGGTCCTTCTCTCCAGCAAATCAGTGAAAATATTGTCCAGAGGGCTTTACTTTCATTTGCATACTTATTATTGTTATTATTTTGAGTAATAAAATACATCAAAATATTAAAAAGTTCTTGTTTGATAGTGCTACACAAATTACTTTGGGGTAGGGATAATTTTGTTTTATTGACACTGAGAGGTTAAATATTCTGTTTTAAAAACATCTAGAATTAAAAATGTAAGTTTTAGTGTTCCATGTTCCAGTGTATTCCATGTTGCATACTACCCTCTTCTTTATTTCGGTGGTGCCTGGCTTGAGTGGTGTTTTAAAGTGTTAGATCTACGTTTGAATTCATGGAATATGGTTCATTTCCAGAAAGTGCTGAAGTACCACAACAGTGGTTGCAATGAGAAATGGTAGAGCATGGTGATAAGATTGCAGTTTCCAAATTTTGCTGAAGAAAAACCAGTGTCAGTAGATACAGCTTTGACAAGATTTGAAATCTCTAAAGATGATGATGTGACTGTTCGTTTATAGTCAATGAATTTATTTTGAGAAAAGGAAACATCAGGCATTATGTATACTTGTTTATTCTTCTAAACACTCTTTTCAGCCAGCTTGTATACAGTAGGGCTTCTAACTCTAGGTGATGATTCAGATAGCTCAATCAATGAACTTGATACAGGAACTTTAATTTTCTGGGGTACCTTGGGATATTGTTTGCACGTGTGTGCATAAGTGTGTCTGTGCGAGTGCACTCAAAGCATCACTGAAGTCTGAACATCCATGCAGTAAGGCAAAGTATTGCCCAACTGCTGCCAGCTTCCAGGTAAGTTTTAATGACCCTGGATGGAAAAAGGTTACCTCTACTTCTCCTAAGTGCTTATAGTTTGAGAAGTGCTTTAAATTTTGACTTAACATGGTAGCCTGAGCTCTCACTGTAAGGAAGCAACTAATTTGCTTTAAAAATCATTGATCCTTTCTATAGATAATTTTATTAGCATCTTTTGAGAAATATCAGTCCCAGTTTAGGATTAGTATTGGATTTAATTAGTATTGAATTAATGGAATACGATTCATTTCCAGAAAGTGCTGAGGTACCACAACAGTGGTTGTAATAAGAAACGGCAGAGCATGGCAAAGTGACTGCCATTTTGAAATCATGATGAACAAGGACAGTATCAATAGACACAACTTTGACATGATTTCAAGTCTCTAAAGAACACTGTGACAGTTTGAACCCCACTTTGGGATTAGTATCCTTTTGCATTTTTTTCATTGTCTGTTTCTGCTTGTTTCCTGTATGTTATCGTGTCGGTCCCCAAGACTGGCTTCCACAGAGTTGAAGAATGAGAGTAGGAGCAAGGTAAGGTAAACTCCAAAACCACTGAATATTCACCTTGGAGCAGGAAGCAGCTAAGCAATGTGAGGGCTTTTTCTTTAGTTATTTTGTGTTTTAGATGGAAAATGTCAAAGAAAACATTCAGTTTGATGTTCTCAGCAGCAGAGGTGAAGTAGCCAAGCTCCCTTCAGCCGTAGACTGAAAACTCCTTAAGGCTTGGGAAACCTGGGAAGAGCTGAGACAAATTGGCTAAATGCATCAGGTCAGTACACAAAAATGAGTTGTGCTGAATCGTTGGGGGACTGCTTTAATTCAGGAGTAAATTAGTCTTAGACCAATGTAGCTTACCTGAATAAGGAGCTACAGGGAGCTCTGCTGTTGAATTAGAGCATCTACTTGCAGCTTCAAGACAATTAAATGTGTGCATATTGATGTCAGACCTTTAGTTGATTTGCCTTAATTTTCTCAACGTCCCCATGCAGAGTTGACGTAAGAAATAGATAAACTGTCCCAAGCAATTCATTCTGTACTGGGGATCCAGAACAAAACAAATTTCAATAGCTGCTTCGCTCTGAGGAAAATATCATAATGCCAATTATTGCACTGTTCTTGACAGAGTACTAATTGCCCTGCCTCTCCATGGCTGCCATCGTTTTCTTGTGCAGTTGTTGGAGGGACCGTAGATACTGAAGATGGCTTTCTGTTACAGTCAGTATGTATATAAATAAGCTGCAATATTTGGGAATAAAACATACCAAAGGTAGAGATACTATGTATTTGTGGTGACTTCTGGAATTACTACAAGAAAAGCAAGTGTATTCACAAGTTGTGTTTCTGCTTTGCAACTAGCTGCTTTACTTACATTTGGCTACTCTGGTGTAGGGTTAGTTCAAAGATGAGAAAGGGGGTTTTTGCATGTTTTTTTTGATTGTGATTCTGTGATGAACAGAATATGATGGGAACGTAGTAATGACAAGCTGCCTTGGGAGAAACTTGGGAGAATTTTGTCTTAAAGGCCTATGCACGATGTGAAAATAGGAGCATGTAGTTGTATGTTGAGATTGTGCCCTGAAGAATATTTTAGAGTACGTTTGCCAGCCTTTCTCATATTACACTTGTTTAATTTGACTTTGTTCCCAAGTACACATATAAGGTTAAAATGCTATTAATTCATAAAGTTCGTAATTGACCAACTGATTGTGAGTTAGTTGATAGAATGTCCACACTAAACAGCATTGGATTTGCACAGTAAAAACCCTCTGCATAAGCATGGATTTAAAAAATATCTGTAGGTTCTAGCTCTACCAGGCCAGCAGAGAAAGTAAGTGATCAACTTGAAAGCTTCATTGGAGAGAGTGCCCTGCTAGCCTCAAAGAAGGGGTGTTGGTTCAAGTGTGTTAGCTGATACCAGTTTTTTTCGTATGATCTGGAGACAGAAAAGATACATCCTAAAACTGTTAAGACTTAAACTTTAAAAGAACTGATTATCTCATCTTACTTGCCTAATTCCATATTTATGTTTCTAAATAAGTAGCTACTTTTTCAAAAGTGCTTAATGCCCAGAAGCACCTACTGAAGCTGCTGAATGCAGAGAACTTCTAGTAGCACACGGATTTAGAAGAGCAATTTTAGATACTAGTTTTGAAGATGTTGGCCAGAAGGCTCTTAGGTCTCGATGAGCGTAGAAATTCCAGATAACTGGCGTGACATTTCTGCCAAAACTGTTGTTTTAATAAAAGTTGTATAATTGCAGTGGATGGTATTTACATAGAAGTAAAAGATATGGATATCCATAGGAAGACGAGAACTGTTGAAGAAATGAAGTTCTTCACATAGTTCAGTCATCTCTGCTTCTGAAAGTGTCAAAACCTTCTGAGGTAGGTAGGGAAAGACTTCTTATGAACAAGTATGGAGAAACCTAGCCATGGAGGAAGTTCCTACCTTACTCTGTCATGGAATAACTGGCTAAATCTTTAAAACAATGTAGTTGTAGGTTTTTTACTTGATTGGAGTCCTGTTTGACTTAGTAATGGGTATTCCTATGAGCCATAGGAAAGTTTTTATTGTTGTTGTTTTGTGTTGTTTTTTATAAGCTCTGTGGTCTCAGTGTTGCTTTGCAGCAGTTCTCGTGTGATCTACAGGTTGATTCACACATGAAAGGAAGTAGGTTAATTTTTTGGAAGTTTTGTGTGTGGATATTGGGAAAGATGTTTGCATATTTGAGGTTTTAAGTAATGTAGAAACAGACAGCACTGACCAACTAGACCGAGTCAGAAACATGAATCACTATGGCATGAATTTGCTTCCTGGTATCTCAGTTTTGTTATCTGATGGACATGTGTGTCCTGTCATTAGCAGAAGTCCAGTGGCTTCAGGGTTAGCTGCAGTCATCACAGAAGTATACAAAATAGCTTATATATGTGCTAACTCCTACACTTATGCCTATGTTTACAAGCAGGGCATTTTGAAAGAGTACGAATGGATAAGAACTGTTTGAATAATGAGTTTGGGTAATGGTTCAATTTCTTCTGAAAATGTTAAAACTTAATCTTGTTCTCATTCCCCAGACTGTTCTGCCACTGACATTAGTAGGAGTAGGTTTTTTTACCTATGCCTGCATTAGTGATTCAAGAAAAATTGAAAACTCTCTGTGTTTCCTAGAGAAAGGTATTATGTATCTATTGCCTCAATTTACCTACCTTTAAGATAGGATTGCTATTTTATAACTCCCTGTCAAGCAGCTGGAATTTAATTGATGGAAGAGCCTTTGCATTCTGTTATGTGAAGGCCTTTCAGATCTGCTAGGCACTGTGATGTTTGGGACTCACTCACTGGGTTGATCTCTGCATTATACTTTTCAGTCGTGCTGTTTGCAATTCACGTTGGCAAATGCAGCACAGAAGCATCTCCTCTGGTGTGGGACTCCATATTCTAGATGCATGGGACCACCCTGCTGGCCAGCTGTGTCTTCTGCATGTGATCGTGGGATTCAGATAGAGACCATGGTGGTTAGCACTACCTGCGGGGCTCTATGCCTCCAAGTGAGGTCCTGAGCTCAAGGAGATCTGCCAGTGGGCATTGTATCTGGAGTGACAGCCCAGGTGGCATCAATGGCTATGAGAAGTCTTATGCATTGGGCCAGCTGAGGTTCCTGTCTTCTAGGCACGCAAAAAGCTATGAAATCTGACTTGGGAAATAACTTCTCTACAGTCTTCTTTTACGATACTTGCTACAGACTGGAGTAGTCCGTTGAGGTACTCGAACCAGTCAAATAGCTAGAAGCTCCCAGCCCTGCCTATGTGAAGATTCTTATCTGACCACATGATAAACATCCTTCCTCAGATAATTGCCTCAGTCATCTGAACTGCACTTAAGGCAAGTCATGTGGCAGGTGGTAACTTCTTTCTGTCAGTGGTGGTAACCCAACCTGCTCAACTCCCAGCAGCTGCTGCCGAAACACTGACCCTGTCAGGTTCTGCACTTTCTCTTGGAGATTGGGAAGAGGCCCAAGGCAGCATAGGGCAGAGATCATGAAGAAGGTGAGCAGGGAGTGGGATAGAGAGGTGAGGGGATGGAGTTGGACCCTGGCTTTGTGGAGGTGAGGAAGGCAGGGAGGGAATGAGGCAGGGACTAGTGCCATGGGGTGGGCCATCACAGAAGGTGGTTTAAGTAGAATCTGCTTTAGAAGATTGGGAAGGTCAGGGTCTGTTTTGGAGGGACAGAAGAAACACTACAGATATGTCCCCACCTGTGTGTGTCTGAGGTTCATCACAGTGCTGGGAGATGTTGTCATCAGTGTTTCGCTACCATAAAGAAACTTCTTTGCTTTTGGATAAGCTTGTAAACATTAAAAATATAGTTGAAACCCACTCATTACATTTTCCTCTCTTAATACAGTAGTTCCATCTTGATAAAAGTGTTTTTAACATAATCATGATTAACTACTGTGTCATGGGTGCAATTGATTTTTAACACTCTACCTTTGCTTCTCCTACCTTTTATATTTCTTTTTTTCTTTCCCTGGTAGTGAATAGATGACAAAAAATGTTAAATTTGCTGCTGATGCTTTGCTGTGACTTGTTGCTGCTATCAGACCAGTTGAAAGGCCTAGCAGGTAGTGTTTTCTTTTCTAAGGACTCTCTGTTAGTCTCTGGACTTGATGGATTTATTTGTAAGCATCTAATGCATACTGAAACCTAAAGGATTGACAGTCGTGGTGTAATGAGGCTATCTTGAAGGACTGTAAGAGCCACTATCACTTCTGGCCTAGATTACTTGTATAAACACATATCTTCCTGAAATCCAAGCACAAAGACGGTCCCTTTCTGCGTTGAAATTTTCTCTTCCTAAGATATATGTACATTTTGCAATGCTTCATAGCTGTCTTTCTTGTCTTTTGTGGGATTTTCCTTTAATGCTTGTCAGTGATTTTAGCTGCCCTAGAACCTTCAAAAAAGAAAAAGGCCTAAAGAACTCAGGTAGTCTTCTTCCCTGTCCAAATGAGAAGAAACTGTATTTTTTGTTATTACTGGCAAGTAGTTGTCCAGACTGTTAAGTTGTGAGTCCCACTTCAAGTGATCTATTCTGGTCCCTCCTTATTTTTGCCATTAAAAAGATTTTTGTTTTGCCTAACTGAATCTTTCTTGCTTCAGTTTACTTCCATTACTTCTTTGGCAATTAATCCCATTCCCTTTGTAATAGTCTTTTATGTACTGGAAATCTGGGTAACATGTAGTAATTTTTGGCAGTTTTTCGACTCTGTTTATGGTATCTGCTCTTATGATCATTCATGGTTTTTTATGAATATTCTTCAGCTACTTCACATCTTCTTGAAAAGCACTGCCCATGGTTTGACAGTTTACATCTAGAAACTTCTCCAAATTGAGCAGAGCTGAAAGATTACTTCTTGTGTCCTTGGGGCTGCACGTGTTTTTACAAACCCCCAAATGATGATTTACTTCTTGCTTTGCCAAGATATTGCCAACTTATATCAAGCTTATAATTCATGATAACACTAGGTCCTTCCTGAAAAACTGCTACCTGCTCAGTTATCCCCATCTTTTATTTGTGTCATTAATTATTTCTGCCCAGGTACATTACTTTATGTGTATTCGTGTTGAATCTCATCCAGTGTCTCTAGACAATTTCCTTTATTTGCCAAGGTAATTTTGAATTTTATTCAGTCATTGAGTGCCCTCCCATATTCATGTTGTCTGCAAGTTCAATAAACATGTTTTCTATTCTGTCATCTAAGTTATTAATGAAAAAGTCAAACAGAACAAAACTCAGGGCAGAAGCCCAGTGATGCAGTCTTATATTTTGATAATTACGGCATGGATTCCCATATCCTAGTAGTTTTGAATCTATGTGACACCATGACTATGCTTGTTTTGTTCTTACCTTGCTTGTAAGAATATTATATAAGATTGTTAAAGGCCAGAATAAAGTCAAGGTACATGACATTTGCTTTCTACAAGGTTTCTTATCCTGTTGTAGAATGAAATTAGGTTGGTTTTGCATTATTTGTTCTTAAATCAGTGTTGATTGATACTCATCTTTTATATTTAGGTGCTTACAAGATAGTTTGATTCATTGTTCAAGAGTTTTTCCGGCAATTAAGCCTAAATCGACTGGTCTAGACTTCCGTTGTTCTTTCTTTTTTCTCTGTTTGTTCATCATAGGCACTAGATGTATTTTTCTAATCTTTTCTCCTACAAAGTCTGAAAGTCTGTTTCAGACACTTCTTTAAGGATACCAGGATGAAATTGATACACAAATGACTTGTAAAAGATCTAATTTAGCTAAGTACTCTCTGCTCTGTCTTCTTGAGTAAGACCATACCCCTCCCTCTTCATGAGTATTAAGTGAATTGTCCATGTCTCTCCACTTGAAATTTTGAATGAGAGGTGGTACAAAAAAAAGGTGGTAAGCACTTCAGCCTACTCACATCATCTATCAGTTGATCTTCCTCTCCATTGATTAACAGATCCATGTTTTCCCACATATACCTAAATGTACTGATAGAATGGTTTGCTGTTACTCTTTGTTGTCTTTGTGCTTTGACCATTATGATTTTGTCCCTACATGTTTGTACAATTTTTATATTTGCGTATTCTGATACCCTTCTGCTTTCTTCAGGCTTTTTTTCCTATCTTGGGTAGCAGTAAAGAGCTCATCATTTAATTATGTTAAAACCCTACAATTCTTCTTTCTTCTTTATTGGGATTGTGCTTATGATATTATTATAATTTATTGGAAGAGTGGTTGTGCCTCTTTAACTTCTCATTTTCTTGTAGATTCTGCCACGGATGTTTACCTTCAAGCTCTCCAAGATCATTGAGACCTAAGTTCTAGAAGTCTGTTGATATTATTTTGCTTTTCTCCCTCTTTCTTTTCTGAAGAACTGTGAACTTCATAACTGTCTGTCTTGCATGACACTCAGTCTGTTCATCCATGCAGGCTAGAGCCCAGTCTAGAAGAAAAGTCCCATTGATCTGAATTTGGAAAAAAAAAAAAAAAAAAGGCCTCAGGTACATTCCATGAAGATGCTGGAAAGCTGAGATCTTCTGTATTGTTTTCTCCACAGAATATGCATAATTAATCCTCATCTTCACCAACTCTTTCATACAAACACTTTGGCTTACTTCACTAATTGTGTTTTTTCCCCATCATGGCAGAGCTGATTTCTTTTTCCTTTAACCTGTAGTTTTTCAATAGGTTTGATTCTTAATGCATTCTGGACCTCAGAGCATGCTTGTGCAGTCTGTTTTGCAAGGCAACACTTCTTTATTTCCTTTTTTCCTCTTCCATATCCTTCTCACAAAGGTTATATATAGCCTTTTATATTTCTATTGCAGTCATGTGAATTAGCCTATCAGATTTTTGTCATGCTAATTAAGTCACAATCTGATGATGTGTTAAGATTTCTACTTTATTTTTCTATTCACCAAACTTTGTGTGTTATTATATGGACAGATTAGATGCTTATCTGGTAGACATTTTATCCTTCTTTTTTTTCCTTCCCCCTCTAGCAACCTATTTTCTGGCTTGCTCACTTCCTCTTTGGAGGTCCCAACCAAGGTACTGTTGTTTATACTTAGCTGTTAGGTTTTTTCACCTGCCCATTTTAGTCCTTGTTAAAAAACCTTCAAGTAGGTTACCAAATCAGTGCTTGGATATCCTTCTCCTTTTATATGAGGTGAATGTCCTCTTGTCCTTAGTAGCATTTCCCATGGTCAAAGAAGTAAAATGTCTCCTTAGTAATGCCATCCATATCCAAGTGTGACTCAGTTATTTCTAGCATTTATATCCTTTCCTGATCCCTGCCTCTTCTGTGAGGACTGGTAGGAACACTGATTCATTCAGCATTGCTTATAGAAAATTATAGTAACTTTTGAGCCTTGATGTCCTTCAAGTGTTTTTTGTAGATACTTTTGTATTCCTTATGCCCGATGTGTTGTGTTGTGCCTTCTTCCTGTGTTTGCCTCACTGAACTGGAACATCCAAGAGACTATCCTGACCTCACTTTAAAGCCACTTAATTCCATTGTCATCTGAATTTACTGACTTAAAAATTGGTTTACAGTATCAATATACTGTATTTTTTTCCCTATACTTCTGGTTTGCATTTCTTTTCTCTTTTTCATTCCCGCACTGCTTTTTTGTCTTCTTTATAAAAATTATTTCCTCCTCTTAGATGGCAAGTTCCTTGTGGCAAGGGTTTGTGTTCTGTCATGTCAGCTATATCTTAATAGACTTGCTGTTCTTCTCTCAGTTTTTCTCAGACATAATTATCTTTTCTTGGTAGCATTTTTGGAAGTTTTGCAGATCGGTGCCATTAGAACCATATGGTTCCCTATAATTGTCCTCTAAAATTAAACTTTTTGTCTGATTTCTGTTCCAGCTTTGTGTGAGTCGTCTCTATTGACTTTATTCACGCTCATTTGCTGTTTCAGCCTATTGTGAACAAGATGAAGGTTGAATGGCCTTTCCCAAACCGTAGTTAATTAGTTAATAGCCATTTCCGAGCATTTGAACCCTACATCTTAAGGCAATGACAGATTTCTGTGGTACTGAACCTGTCATGTTGCCACCAATGTTTGCAGACAGATATTCAGTAGTCCTTGATTTAGTCCTTGGAAAGATGGGAAAATATTTGAGTATTGATTATTTGAATTTTGTTTCCTTTTTGATTTAATACCAAATAATTGGAAGATTCTAGTGCAAATAATATTTAAAGTGCGTGCTCAATCTAATTACTTATATTCATTCCTTTAGAGACCAGTATTTAAAAATTGTGTTTGGATACAGGTTTCCTTTTAAGTTAAGACAGCTATTTAGTCTCCCTCTGTTATCAGTGGAGAGGAGGAGAAATACTTCTATAGAGAGCTATTCATCCTAAATATATTACAGTTTTAGGATGGGATTAATGGCTCTCTGGAGATGATTATGGTGGCTTCAGTTAGATACCTAACTTTTGGGAAGATGATAGTAGGATTATATGCATCTTAGTCCCGTGTCTGATCAGATATATCTGAAGAATACGTCTACTGTTCAAATATACAACACAGAAAGCTACCATACTTTGTCTAATTTTTTAGGAATGCATGTTAGAATTTTCAAGAGTTTATAAGAGTTATACTTATTTTAAAAGATTTCCTTTTTTAATATTTGCTTTGTCTCCTTACCTTTTTGATTGTATCTTGCTCCTTAATTTGATTTGATGTGACAAAACTGTTTGGCTTCTTTGTCTTGATGTGGCCTCTTTTTGATGGATCATGTCTTTTGAGACTTCCCTTCAGCCATTTGCTCTCCAGCGTTGCAGATAAATACTGTTCTATGTTACTTTCCTCACAGGTTACATGAAGATTAATTAAACACAGTTTTGATTATATTAAACCCGAAGTTATTATTTTTAGGTGAATACTTGTTCTTGTATTTCAGTGCATTTCATGTTGCAGCCACTAAAAATAAGTGATCCCGGACAACAGATTAGACATATTTGTTGTTTTCTGGGGAAGAGCTAATGTCATTTTGGTGTTGCACAAGTTTCCCTCTTTATCTCTGTACAGCCGTAAGGTGTCCATGACACTATTATTCTGGGCACTCTGTTGCCAAAAAGTTGTCAAGAAATTAGTGGAGAATTCAGAGAAGAGCAACAGAAGTTAAGAGGCTGAAGAGATTGAAATATGAGCAAAGATTACAAGATTTTAATATGTACAGTTTGGACTAAATGATGACTAAGACATATGATAACAATCTACAAGTATTTGAAGGGTGTAAAATATTAAGACAAAAAAGGAATTATTTTAAGATGTTCAGAGGGGTAAAACTCAACAAGGAAAAATTTCAGCGTGAATCACAAAAACTTCCTGAGAATTGCATGTGCTGGAGTCATGGAGTGGATTCTGCAAGGCGGTGGTAAAACGCCTACAGTTTCACATAGCCAAGAGATCACACACACGTGCACACACAAAAGCACACCAGTCTCGTGCTGTCCATTTCTGAGCAGCTGCCTAGACAAAGTGATGCTTCAGCAGAGGCTGTTGGGCTCTGTGCAGCCCAGCTGGACAGACGGGTTGGCCTGCATCCCAAATCGGGCTTTCCTGGGGGCTCCTGCAGAATGAGCTGCAACAGGGAGGGTTCGGTCTGGTGGCAGCAAACTGCCTTCAGCTGCTGTTTTTATGGAGAAGCCCTTTTCCATCATATGGCTGTACATGCACCCATCCATTTGATAAGCGTAGGCAGAATCAAGCTGTCACCAACAGAATATAGGCAGAAGACTCAAGGAAATGTAATGAAGAATAGCATTTTACAATATCCTGGCAAAGGAATGATATGGCATGTTAGGTGTTTTCTTTTTCCTTTTACCCTCTTCTTTCATCTCTGTAAGTTGGTGCCATCACATTAAAAACTGTTTTTCAGTAGACTCTTTCCCCACAACTTGAGAGTCCTCAACACCTATTTATTCATTCTGATAAAGGCTGCAGATTTACATTGTCTGTTTAGTTTAGTTAGGAGGTTCTTTATAATCTTGGTGAATTGTAGTGGACTAATTTAAGCCTAAAAATACTTAACTGTCCTGACCACTGTTTAATCGGGATGGTATTTTTGCTTAGTAGGGACATCTTTACTGTTTACAGCTGGTTTTGCACTCATAATAGATACAGACAGAAGGAGTGAGGACTACAGTTCTTGCTCCCTTCTCTGCCCTCTGTTCCTCATTTTTATTTTCTTGTGTGCAAAACCATCATGCATGCCAGCTTGGGAAGCTGGCATCCCTCCTGTTAAGACCAAACTTGCTCTCTGTTGCAGTATAAATAGTGCTTGCTTCCAACTTCAGAGCAGTACCCAGTGTTGCATGCGTACTGTAGCTCACTGAGAAGCAATAGCTGTATTAAAGGGTTTTCCATGTATAGAAGGGTTTTGTACTTGTGCCTTTGAATTCACCGGACAACTCTGAGCACACATCTGGGGATAGGCCTTTAAGCTTGTGTAATATTAGGTTACTGGAATATGTCAGTTCTGGAGTGGCTCAGTTTAAGAAGGTCCTACATCACTGGTATGTACAGGAGAAAGCAAACCAAATGCCATTCTTTGTAGTACTCCAAATATAAAGCTGGGAGCATGCCCGACTTTGGTAATCCTGCGTTATCTGTAAACCGCTGGAAGCAGATGGGGAAATGGCACCAGGTAAGCCAGATATGTTTTGAAATGTCATCTAGTTTGCTAGACTGGGGCTTTTGATTTGATAAAAGCACCTTGTCTGCTTTGTGAAAGTACCTGGCTGGGCAAATGAGACCATTTAGTCAGACAGACGCCACAGAGGACGGCTGTTGGGGAAGGCTGAAGAGATGGGCTATTTTTGATTACAGAAGAGATGACTTCAGCAAAGCTACTACAGTCCTTACTGACAACACATGAAGTTTCACCATGACCTCACAAGTCCTGGTGCTCTTGAAAAATACCCTCTGAAAGTTACACGATAGAAAGCAGTCACTGTCTTGCTAAGACTCACTAGAACTGTTATCTTCCCAATTGAAAATGCCGAGCTGTCTTTTCTGGTCATGCTCTTGGGAAGAACCATTATCATCCTTGCCTCTCTGGCACTTGTGGCCAGCTACAAGCTAGACCCTGAAGAATAAGAATTCTTTTATCCCTGTCTGTTGCATTTCATTTTCTGAATGTGGATGATCTGTTTCTGCACCATCGGTCGTTGTTTAGCTTTAGCCTGGACACACCAGAGCAAGTGTTGCAAAGAGTGATGGTGGGTTTTAGAGTTATGCTGTGCTGCTACAGATCATGTCACCTCAGTGCGTAAACAGTCCAAAAATAAAACCAGCAAATGACACAAAAAGGAATCCAGTTATATTTTTATATCTCATTAAGTTTCGCTCCTCCTTCTGGTTTTATTGGCAGAGATATCAGGGGAGTGTACACCTCCATCTGAGAAGAAGTGAAAAGATTTACAGTGGTTGTGTGGGTGGACACTTTTTTTTTTTTTTTTTTTTTTCTGTGGGGAGTAAGTGGGAAGAGGTTTAGGATCTCCTACACCTGTGTGTCATTTGAGGAAATCCTTATTTTATCATGTATAGAAAGCAACTGCTGATTTAAGATTTGTTACTAGTATCCTGCCCAGGGGTTCTTTATTTAGGTACTCAGCTCAAAGAGCTGCTGTCCCAAGCTGTCATTTAACAGAGAACATTGCTTAATATTGCTGTGAGCCAAAGATATAGTTGGGTGGACTCTCCTTTGAACCCTGAACTTTTCCTGCGTGGTAGTGACAGACGAGTAGAGGTGGAAAAAAAGGTGAGATTCTGCCAACACAGACTTTGGGGTCACCACTGGTCTGTTCCCAGAGTTCTGCATGGCCTTGATTTATGACTACAGAGTACTGGCTGCAAAAGCCTGTCCTCTCCAGTCCCCACGGTTCAGTGTGAGATTAATAATTAATCGATACTGTTATCTTCTGTTATTCTGGGGGGTCCTTGACTGCCTACCCCTATTCTCCAGGGGTTAGCTAAGGCGTGGCTAGATGATTGTGTTGGAACTTGACCTGGGTTCTCCATCCAAACACCTGGTACAGCCCAAGTCGGGAGAGACGGTGGGAAACAATACTGCATGCCTTTGCTTTTAGTACACCTAGGTCCACTGAGCAATTCCTTTCCATGAGGCTTGTTTGGGTTTTTTCCTTAGCTTTGTGCTGGAGTCCTCCAGCACGCTCAGCACCTATGCGGTTAATAGGTTTTCTGGAAATTAATTATGGCTGCCAGTATTGCCAAGGCCCCATCCAAGATATGTTTCCACATCACATTTAAGTTTATCCTCAGATTATGGTCCAGTAAGCTTTCCTCCTTTTAAGTTGGAATGGAGAACCTTTCTCTTAGGTTTATGTGTGGTAAATGTTTTAGCTCTGTCAGATTTTGATCTTGAAAAAGTTGTTTTTCAGACAGTAGCTATGGGTTTGATAGAATGAGATCTATTATGACTCTTTTTATAGCTATAATTGTCTGCTTTAAGAATTCTGTTTGTTTCACGTCCCCTATTTAGGATTTCTATGTAGTTATTTATACCATACTTACTGGATCTGGGATGTATGCGGTAAGGGGCATGACTCCTTGGATCTGCAAACATGATGTTGCATGGAAAACTTCAGTTTGCATTTAATGAACTTCTTCATATAGTCAATATGAGGACATTGCTCAGAATATGAGCTTTTGCAAGTAGAAGTATCAACTTTTTTTTTTCTTTTTAATACTTAAAGCACTGAGCTAAAGCACACTTGAACTCAGTAGCTGGAGAAAAACATGTGATTTCTGTAAAGTCATTTCTGTAAGCTGATATTGTAAGATGGCCTTGCAAAGGCCAAAGAACGAGGTATTCCCAGTGAAAGAGTTAAAAGAAAAATTTTAATTACAAAAATCCATTGGTATCTACAAGTTGTGACTATTCTTTCTCTGAAAAAAAAAAGTGTGTCTGTCACTTCACTAGAACAGACAAAGGCGTATAAGGAAAACAAAACACATTGCATCTGGGAATTAAAAAAGAGTATTTTCTTTGTTCCAAGTAACCTATACTGTTAATTCTAAAAATGAAATAGAATATTTTTCTAAAAACTTAGTATGCAGCTCATGCATTTCCATGGAATGTCCTTAACTATTCACTGACTCACTCCCTATTCATTTATAGCTAATATATGGCACTTTTATTGTGGTTTCTAAAGTATGGAGGTTATGTGAGTCAGATGCAATTTAGAATAGAGATTAAATAATCAAAAACATACTTTGCCAAAAATACTAAAAAAAAGGAAAGAAAGCATTCAGTGTTCTCAAAATATGAAGTGCTTTCTAAAAAGACTTTTTTTTTTTCAATAAATAAGAGGGAAGAAATGTTAATATAAACCTAAGTGTTTAGCAGACATCCGTTTACTTCCTTCAAGGAGACAAGGGGTTTTAAGATTTTCAGAGCTCACGAGAAAGGCACATTCTTGAGTACTTGCACCAAGGACGTGATGGAAGCATTTTTCCTTGAAAACTTTCAGCAAGAAGACATAAGGTTAGAGGTGGCATGAATGATAACTTTCTTGAAGATTTTAATCAAGGACAGTTTGGAGAATGTGGGCGTTTGGATCTCTCCTTCAAAAGAGGGAAAAAAAACCCAACCAA
>VXAK01014378.1:0-70990 GCA_013399435.1 Arenaria interpres | reverse complement strand
AACAGTGTCCCTCATATTGGCCTACCCCTTAATCCTCACCCACAGGTTCTCAACTCTCTCATCCAAGACCAGGGAGGGTTTTAGGGACATCTCCTCACTCTCTATCCATTCCTTAACGTAGAGGGCAACATCTCCACCCGTCCTTCCTCACCTGTCTCTTCTGAACAGCTTGTAGTCCTCAATAGGCACACTCCAGTCATGGGATTAATCCCACGAGGTTTCAGTGATGGCCACTATATCGTAGCTTTCCAGCAGCACAGTAGCTTCCAACTCCTCCTGTTTGTTGCCCACGCTGGGTGCATTGGTGTAGAGGCACTTCTGCTGGGCTGTTGGCTGTGCTGCCTTCTTAAGGGAATACCCCCTGGAGTGTCTCTCAGGTGTTTCTCTGTGTACTCCATCTACCCGGGGAGCTGCTGGCTCATCTCCATAAGACTTTGACTGTAGTGAAAGGTCACCAGTTTGGCTCAGGGAGCCAGGCTAAAGGCACTTACTAGCACCCTGTCCCTCTGACCCTGGTTAGAGCTTATCCCATCTAGTTTAAAGCCCTGTCAATCAAACCCCCAATCTCTTGGGCAAGAACCCCCTTCCCGCTTTGAGAGAGACACCTCCCATTAGGTGTTAACAGGCCTGGTGTTGTACAGGCAAATCCATTGTCAAAGAACCCAAACTTATGGCAGTGGCACCAGCTATGTAGCCACATACTAATTGACTGAATATTTCTGTTCCTCCCAGCATCATTGCCTGCTACAGGAAGGAGTGATGAAAAGATAACTTGTGCCCCAGATCCCCCAACCACCCTTCCCAACTCCCTGAAGTCTCTTTTTATTGATATTGATCCGCAGTTTGCAGATTCTTCTGTTGCTACCTGGAAAAGCAATAATGGATTGCAGTCTGAAGGACATATTAAGCCAGGAAGTTTCCTGGTGATGTCCTTTACCCGGGCTCCAGGGAGACAACAGACCTCCCTCTGTGGACGGTCCACCCGGCACACTGGGCCTTCCGTCCCCCTTAGGAAGGAGTCACCCACAAATGTAACTCTCCTCTTTCTCCTTGTGGATGTGGTAGTGATCTGAGGTATACATTTTTTTGACTCACGCATTTGTGATGTAGGTTGCTCATCATCTACATTCTCACTCAACTGGCCTTCCTCAACCAGAGCCTCATATCAGTTCTTGAGAGGAACTGGACAGGGTGCAGTGAGCAAGGGGGGGAGTTCCTCTGCTGCCCTGATCATGAACTTGTCTCCAGTCATTGTTATTATTTTGGCTTCCATCTTTAGCCTGACTGGAGTTGGATACAGGATCCTCTTCCTCTCATAGAGCCTCCCCCTGTTTCTTTTTCCCTGAGGATGGCATTTCCTTTTCACATTCCCTAATGCACCTCAGTCTTTCCACTTCCTGTTTAGGCTCAGCCACCAGACTGAGCAGATCGTTGATTTGGTCACAGCAAACACAGGCGTTGTCTTCGCTGTCCTCCAGCAAGAGTGACAGACATTCCCTGCAGCCCGTTGCCTGGACAGCTGCATGACTCTGCGGCAGGTCAGTTTGGCATGCTCTGTTCCTTTTGACTGTGGCTTCAGACCAAGCGGAGACCATCTTGGGTGCTTTTGTTCGTGCGTGCCCACACTCACCTGTCTCACGCTGCAGTCTGGAGAGGGCAGGGCAGGGCGGGGCGGAGTGGGGCAGGGCGAGGCGAGGTGAGGCCGACCCGCCCCACAACTGAGGGGCTGTTCTCACTGCCTTTAAATTTCCGTGCGGCTCCTGGCCACCCTCCCTCCATGCCTGATTGGTTGCCGCGAACTTCTGGGTTCCGGCTGGGGCTGTGGCTGTGAGGTGGGGTCCCTGAGCTGGGACACCCCTCTGTGCAGCACCATGGAACCCCCACCCTGGGCTCACCTCATCGCTTGTTGCCCGTGCTGCCCCCTCGCTGACCGGGGAAATAATGTAGGCAGTAATTATGTGAGACTCAGGCAGGCAAATACTTCATCTTTTATTAGTTTTACTACATATTTAACAATTGAGCAAAGGACTCTAGTTTCCATGCCTTCAATGCGTTGTGTGAAGGTTTCTATCTTTGAAAAAAGAGGATGCTTTAAATCTTACTCTTGGAAAAAAGCAAAGAACCTAAATATTGAACAAAGAACTATTAAACAATTTAGACTCAGTCTGAATGTTGAATAGTTAAGATAGTGGTCTGATGCATTATTTTCTGACTTTGGAGAAAGTGCATAACTAGTAGAGCAGGAATTGCAAGTTTCTGAGAAGTTTGATGATTGTGTGTGGCTGCTTCTGTGATAGATTGTATTATTTTGCTCTGATCTTTTTCAATGTCTTCCCTCTTCTTCAGAACTGTAACATACTAGAAAATTCAAAAGGCTACTTCAAAAGATTGCTTATTCTTTATGAAAACACATTTCTTTGAAGTGGGAAGGGAGAGTGAGCAAAACCCATCTCTAAATTTTAGTCCCATCTTATGTGCAAATTCCAGGACAAACTTATGCATGAGGTCATTACGGATGCTACATACATATAGTAATGCCCAGTGTGATGCCTAAATGCATGACACAATCTACCTGCAATGTAACTGGTTCAGTACACACAGCCTGAGTTCCTAGCATGCCTCCAAAGCCTCCAATGAAGGCAGTCCTCCTGAACCAGAGAAGTGGAAGAACTGAACCCCACAGCACTTATGCTCTGATTTACAAATGTAAAAAGCAAGAGCTACTGAATAACTTCAAACAGGCACAAATAATAAAAGCTAAAATAAAATTTGGATTTCTTTACACTTTCACTGTAACCATGAAGAGTATACTCTCAGCCCATTAGCATGCAATGCTGTCTTTTAGCTCTTTATTTGTAGGTGCCTCAAGTTGTACCACAGATTCAAAAACAGAGGTGCAGAGCTGCCTTCAGAGACAACGCTGCACATATGTGAAAAAATAATTTCCGTGTAGGATGTTAGTTGAAAATGGAATAACAATGACCATGGAGGCTAGAGTAGCTTGTTCTAATTCCCTTCCCATCTCAAGATTAATTTTAGTCATTTTTAATTCTTGTCCATTAGTACTGAAGTCATTTATTATTTTAAAATTTAAGTATAACACCACAGAGGTTTCTTCAGGAATGTCTGGGATGACGTGTCACATTGCTTACATTTTTACTATCTGTGAACTAAAGCATTTAGTCCTTCATGTAACCCTTCCTACAGTCATTTTTCAGACCCAATTAAAAAATTAGTCCTGTTCAAATCTGTCAGACCAAACTGCTTGATCCTTTCTGAGTTTCCAAAGAGATAGGCTGCAAGATGAAAGGAGAGAACACGAAGAAATCCATATTGTCCATACCCATTTGGAAAGCCACCGGAGGATCCAGTGTGGACTCCACCACATTGTCCCATCTTTCTGTCTGTTGCTGCGCATTTAGGTTCCACACAGAGCAGTCTGTACTGACCAGAAAGATTTTCAACATTAGCATGGAACCCATCCCAAGAATTTACATGAAATTTCTCTTCTGTGGTAGCTGACAATTCTCACATTTGGGATATGCTGGACACTGCAGGGCAGCTGGTTACAAGAAAGAGGTGAATTTAATCATTCTCACTGAGCTTTACTTTACAGGTTGGATTTGATTAAGCATGAATACTGAAAAAGTCACTGCTAGATGGTATTGACAGGATGTTAGTCAGATCATGCATGGCTATTACTCTCCAGGCTTCAGAAGCAGAAAACTGCAAGTGAAACGGGCTGAGATTCTCTTTGCTCTGGAAACTTTAGTGAAGCCATTTCACAGAAAAATAAAATGAGGGTGTAAGAGAGAATCTATATTGCATTACATCTTACTAGTGGAGTGCAATTATACTGTCTGTAATTGAATGCAAACATAATTTCATACACTCTAACAAGACATGACAGACATTATAATTTTCAGACTAAGAAAAAAAGGGATAGCATTGAATCGGAGTACTGTTAGCAGACATGAAACCATAACGGTATGCACAGCTTTTTCCCTATCATATGAAACACTGTGCAACATTTCCAACGGTGGTGAGACAGTCCTGATGCCCTGCTGTGAAAGTTATCCCAGATGGTAGCAGACAAATCCGAGGCCAAAGGAAGGACCAAAATCTACCTCCAGGTGGTCTGTGACTTTGCATTTCCATGGAGTATGAGTAGTCAATATATGTTTCTGTTTCAGTGCTCTTTGAAGCTGCATGTCAGCAACCATATCTCTTATAAAACAACCTCTTTTCAAAAGCTTGTGTCATCCCAGCGGCACTTACTAAATTGGGGGTCCTTGAAGCATTAACCAGTACTTTTGAGTCCCCTCAATGTCTCTGAGATATTCAGCTTCAAAGTCCAAAACCAGTTTCTAGTGACTTGAAACAACCTGGAACCACATGGTTTTCTACTGTTCTATGTCTGTACGCTTCCTAAAGAAACTAAGGTGTTGGGTCTATGTTGAGTCCTTTGACAGCAGAACAGAGCTCCATCGTTCTTCTCCCAATTGCTTAGTCCCTTAAGATCAACAATGTTATTAAAATCCTTCACATTTTACGGACAGATGTTAATTTTTCCTTCTGCACAGTGGTCATAGTTGCATTACATCATCAGGAAGGCCAGCACGGCAATAGCTTCACTCACTGATCCTGACAGTGGGTTTGTGATTTAGCTCAACACTGTGTTTTGTAGTGTAGCTCCATGCCATCCTTCTAGCTAAAAAAACCTAGGCTATGGTTTTGTATTTGATGTGGTAACTTTCACCCAGGAGAGGTTTGTACCTCCCTCTTTAGCATAATAATTGTGCCTGTGCCACTAATCCAGCCCTGAATGGGCCATCCTGCCTTAATTTCTGCTAGAATGGGCCAAAAAGGCTTCAGTTGCTAAAGCTATTGACCTCTGTAATTTCTAGGACCTACATTTATCAGGGCTCTGTCTTTTGAAGGGGCAAAGAAGAAAAGCAACTGCCACCAAAATCAAGGATCTGACTCTCTACAGTACTTCAGGTACTTCTCCTTGAAATTAAGCCACCTGTACAACGCCTCATAAAGCTCAACTCTACCCATCAGAGTGAATTTTTTTCTGTGCACCCTCTGTAACCCATGTGGTACAGAATGCTGTAAGGTTCTTGACAAGCAGGTTTAATACCCTGGTTACTGATGTTAATTCTCTAATAAATGTAGTTTAAAAGAAATCCCCTCCCCAAAGCTATTGGTTCACTGGAAGAGTAACAGTCAAGGCAGGACAGGACTATCAATGGATCCAAAAGGAGGAAAAGAGGAGACAAGGTTGCATGGTGTTTTACCCCTTGAAAAAATAAACCAACAAAATGTTGAGAGGAAAAAAAGTAAAAATGGGGGTTTGAAATAAGTCTTCTGCCATCTCCGGTCTTTTTCCACTTGACAAAGCTGTCAAAATGAGTGAGAAATTAGTTTGTTTAGTGAAAAAACAATGCTTATTGTTGATATGCAACTGTAGAAGTCTACCCCTTTGATAAATCTTTAGGTTGAAATGAATTCTCAACTCTAAAATGGAGCTTGTACTAAAAGTCAGAGGCAAATATCAACTGCAGGTTATGCAGGGGTTAGAGTAATGAGTTTTAAAACAGAAGGATCGGGCTCTTCATTTCTCTGAGCAGCTTTTGGTTTGAAATAAAGCCTCCTACAAGGCAAGCAACCTACCATGCTAATCCCCGAGCTTCTGGCACTCCAGGGAGAGATCTTCCCATGCGTTTTGGCAGTGGCTGGTTCCCTCCTTCAGACACACACCCCGGAGGGGAAACCTGTTTCCTATCTCACTTCAACTCCAGGTTTAATCAAGTCCTCTTCCTCACATTTATTTTACAATAAAGCCATTAAGTGAATCCAGTATAACATGTACTTCAGAACCTTAAATAATATGTTGTAATATCACTGATTATGTTAAATTTACATAGTTTAATAAGATGTTTGCATCATATTGTAGGCTATTTTTGCAAATAGCAGAGCGTAAATGTCTTGATTGCCTCAATGTATCTCTCCACCATTTGTAATATTGTGGCATTTAACTGATAAGTTTGACAGCATTTCTTTCAGGAAACAGTGATACTTCTACAGATGGGAATCAAGTTTCATTTCCACTTTATCAGTACAGGAAAACAGGTTTTATACCACCACCGTCTGTAATGAGTTACCTGAATTCAACATACTGTAGAATGAACAGTTACTGCAATTAAAACATGGGCTGTTTAAATGTTTCAAAGGAGTCTGTTTATCATTCACTGCCACAGGGTGCCCAGCCATTCCCAGAAAAACAATGGAGTACCTTTAAACACATGTAACATTTGCTGACAACCTTAATGAAGACCCAGTACCTGTGGGTTAATAATTCCCTAGTCACCTTCAAATAAAATATATCAGCTGCCTCTGGCTCCAGTCCCATCAGTGTATCACTCACCAAGCCATCTATTTTCTTGTTAGCTCCTACCCTAATTTATTGCTATCACAAGATGTACCCAAAAATCTCCCCAGCTCTGCAAGGAGGCAACAATCAATACTAGTTCTCCCTTCACTGCATTAAGTACTCAGACTAGTAATTCATAAACTGTAGTCAGAGACACTGGTGAAACTTTTCCTCGAAAACTTTTCTATGGTTTAAAGCACAGTGGCACTTTGAGGAGGACTCTCACAGTCCAATAGCATGAAGTTACATTATGACGGAAGCATAGGCTACAGTCCTGCACACTCTTAAGCATATGCTTTACTACCTTAATTTCTTGCAGTTCTCATGATATCTGAGGTCAACTACACTTACAGGTGATCCTGTCCAGGAACAAGGATTTCCTTTATTAACCTTGCACAGATACTGAAAATATAGACACAGTTTATCTTATTACTGAGTTTGATATATTTTTTTTATACAGTAACAAAAATCTTCAACAGAAATCCAAAGGAATTATACACAAATTATGAAAATGCTCACATTTTTACTTCAGCACATGTTTAATATTTGATCCTCTGGGTGCACTAAATGACTTTTATTGTATGTGGTAATTAATTTCTATTCACAGATATTTGTGTGTGAAATGAAATATTTCATACAGTCATTAAGTTTGTAATTTTAGAAGCTAGCCACTCTGGTGTGTACTAATCAACTTTTCCATTTTGTGTGAAAGTAATTCTTTAATGGGCAGTAATAATTTTCTCTGCATAATAAGTCACAAATCGTGATCTGAATCCTGATCTCTTTAAATATAGACCCATCTTTGTCAACTTCAGCAATATTATCTTGCGTATTCACTGAAATGGATTAGTCCCCCTCAGCATCCTCCCCTTACTTCAATCTTTACCTAGATCAATCAGACCTTAAAATGGTTAGCACAGATAGTGTATTTTGCTCTCCTAGATGTAAAACACTGAATGGAACAGCACATCTTTTCTTTAAAACTTTATTTTATTGGCCAAGACTTCTGGGATGCAACGGTTTTAAGTTTGGTTTTCTTTCTGTCCTCTAAGACAAAGGAGACTGTAATACTACAGAAATACCTAGAAAAAATATTTTTGCAGCATTAAAATATTTAGCAATCCTGAGCTTTGAGAAAAACAAATCAAAATGTTAGACACTCATCACTTAAGTAGTTACCGAGATTGTTTTAAAACACAACCCTATGAAAACAAAAAGACATTTATTGGTTTACGTCTGGACACTTTATTCCAATGTGACTGAATAAGTGAGGAAAGATGCATAAGTATGAAAATGGGAGAGCTGAGCTTGTGCAAAGTTAAAAAAATTAGTGATCCTGGCTGTGCCGTGACTAATTACATTGTCTCCTCAATCACACTGCATCATATTTTTCAAACAGATAACTGTCAGAGAGGAGAGATTGCTCACTCAAAGAAATTAAAAATGGCTGTCATAATAGGAACCGTATTCCAGATAACCCACAGCCTGCCTACCAGCATAATAAATAAATAAATAATGACACTGCTGTGTCTTTCACTCTCAACAGTAAATTAAAGGCAAGAAAAGGCAATGGATAGGGCACCTCAAGAAAGCCAGAAGATGTTTTTTCCTGAAACTGAGAAGAGGAAACATATTCCCACTGCGAAGTTTTACTTGATTTCTTTCCACTTGAGCTGAATTATTATTTCATACCATTTAATAAGGAAAATATGGACCAGATCTTCTAGTCTAAAAGCGAAAAATGGCGCAATGAGCCAAAATACAGAAGGAAAGAAAGTTCTTCCTTCATCACACTGGCATGCACCTCCTACCTGCATTCAGTTTCATTCATCATCCTCTGCCTCCTTTTTCTTTTTCCGGCTTTCCTAACATTAAGGTTTTTATACTTTTGCATTCAAAGTTGAAGGCAATGAGGGAGTTTACCCTTTCAAATAAAAATTTGGTCAAAATAGCTGTCTTACTAATAAGAAACTGTTTTTCATAAAGCATCTCAAATTTCTATGAAAAACTAATTTTCGTATGGAAGAATTTATAAGCTTTTTGGCTGAGAATGCAAATTTGTTTATCCAATAAAAGTGAATGTTTCTAATAGAAACTTAAATGGCAGCATACTTCTCTCTTAAAAGAAACACATTGCTGTGAGAACTGAATCATGTCAGTCTAGTTCTTTTGTTCCTGCACCTCTTGGCTGAATTCTCTGCTAAATCATACAGCCATTTAAGCTTCTTCTATATTTAAAGCATTCATAACATGTCTGCCCTTCTTAAATCTGCTGGCATCTCTAAAAATTGAGCTCACTCTGCAATCTCTCTCTCACAGCACTAATAGGGTATCTCTTTCCTACCTGACCACTTATCCTCATAAAAGCAGATATAAGCTTACCATCTAGATTTTTCACTTCATAATTAAATTTAAAAAACAGGTTTAAAAATTTAGCAGATGGCAGGGGGAGAGGAGACCAGAAGAGAAAAAACGGTACAATTCCAGGCTCCCAGTGGAGCTAGAGCTCATGACTGGAGATGATGGCCATCTTCCTTCCTGAAATACAATTCTATGTGAAACCACAAGGCTTAGAAAGTTCAGACAACACACAGGAAACATACATTTTCATAGTGAGTGTTAGAACTCATGCTGTTCCAGAAAGTGCTAACCCAGAGTCAGCTAAAGAGTGCCAATTGATTGCCCAATGGACAACTATAAATGGAATAACAGAGGATTACATTAAGACTTAGGACTCCAGACAGTGCATTTCCTCCTTTTTCCATTTCTTTTTTTTTTTTATGGAAAGATTGGCTAATATCCAATTATAATTTGAAAGCCATTACATTTAATAATACATTATATTCTTGTTATGAACAGTATAAGGTATCCTCCTAACTGATTTTAAACTTTTACTGGGTCTGACTAGGGTGGTTAATTTTCTTCATAGCAGTCTGTATGGTGATATGTTTTGGATTTGTGACCAAAACAGTGGTGATAACACACCAGTGTTTTGGCTGCTGCTGAAAAGCTCTTACACATTGTCAAGGCTCTCTCTGTTTCTGTGTGCCCCCCACAGTGAGGAGGCTTCCCACAGTGGGAAGAGGGTGGAATGGGATACAGCCAGGACAGCTGACCTGAACCAGCCAAAGGAATATTCCATACCCTATAATGTCATGCTCAGCAATAAAACTGGGGTAGGTCTTTTTTAAGGTAGCAATTGCTCATAGACTGTCTGGGCATCAGTCTGCTGGTGGGAGTTGGTGGGTGATTGGCTTGAAACACTTGGCTTTTTTTTTCTTTTTTCCCCTTCACTTATTAAACTGTCTTTACATAGACACATGAGTTTCTCTGGCTTTTGCCCTTCTGATTCTCTCCCATTCCTCACTCATTCCTGTTGTGGGGGAATGAGTAAGCAACTAGGTTGGGGCTTAGCTGTTGACCAGGATCAACCCACTGCAAGCCTCTTACTGATGGATAGCCATTCTACATTCTTGTTGGGAAGTTACCAAGAAACATAGTACTTCAAAGACTCATGACAACAGCTGGGAATAGAATAAAGTGAAGGAGAGATAAACCAAACCAAACTAAAAGGTTAACCATAGTGTTAGCCAAGAAATGTTGCTCTTTACTCTACAGAGTAAACATGTGCAGAGACTTTCTGTTCATCTTCTGAAACATACATGTGTGCACACATGGAAACCCAATTGCCTGGTGGCTGAAATTCAAGAGGAGGTGGGCAGACTGAGGAGCATCTGGGAGTCTGAGAAAGAGACCAATGGAACTGTACCATCTCTGGTACACACATGCCAGCACAGCATGGCCACTCCTGAAGGACGTCCAGTATCTGTTCTGTGTCAGGATGAAGGCAGTGATAGAATCATAGAATCATAGAATTGTCTAGGTTAGAAGGGACCTTTAAGATCATCTAGTCCAACCATCAACCGAACTGTGATAAAAAACCATCATTAAACCATGTCACTAAGCACTGTGTCAACCCGTCTTTTAAATGCCTCCAGGGATGGTGCCTCAACCACTTCCCTGGATATCCCATTCCAATATCTGATAACCCTTTCAGTATCAAAATTTTTCCTAATATCCAATCTGAACCTCCCCTGGCACAACTTGAGGCCATTTCGTCTTGTTCTATTGCCTGTGACTTGGGAGAAGAGACCGACCCCCACCTCTCTACACCCTCCTTTCAGGGAGTTGTAGAGAGCAATAAGGTCTCCCCTCAGCCTTCTTTTCCCCAGGCTGAACAACCCCAGCTCCCACAGCCTCTCCTCATAAGACTTGTGCTCCAGACCCCTCACCAGCCTTGTTGTCCTTCTCTGGTCACGCTCCAGCACCTCAATGTCTTTTTTGTGGGAAGGGGCCCAAAACTGGACATAGCCCTCAAGGTGGGGCCTCACCAGTGCCTAGTACAGGGGGATGATCACTTCCCGAGTCCTAGTCACCTCACTGTTCCTGATACAGGCCAGGATGCTGTTGACCTTCTTGGCCACCTGGGCACGCTGCTGGCTCACGTCCAGCCGACAGTCCACCAACACCCCCAGGTCCTTTTCTGCCAGGCAGCTTTCCAGCCACTCTGCCCCCAGCCTGTAGTGCTGCAGGGGGTTGGTGGGACCCAAGTGCAGGAATCAGCACTTGGCCTTTTTGAACCTCATCCCATTGGCCTCGGCCCATTGATCCAGCCTGTCCAGATCCCTCTGCAAAACCTTTCTACCCTCAAGCAAGTCGACACTCCCATCTAACTTGGTGTCATCTGCAAACTTACTGAGGGTAAGTCCAGATCCCCTCGTCCAGATCATTGATATAAATGTTAAAGAGAACCAGCCCAGATACCGAAAAGTGGCTCAAAAAACAAGCCCCTTGCTGGGTCTCCTGACCGTGATTCCCTTGCCCAGTGCAGACTCAGATGCACTGGAGCTGGTCTCTTTGGTGAGTTTTAAATTTGATATGACAGACAGCTCTTTTATCTGGGTACTAACAATGTTGCAACACGAAGTCCAAGGCCAATCAAAAGAGATTTCAGGGCTCTGTTAAGAATGCTAAAAAATGCTATACAACCAACTCCAGGAGGAAGAAGAGACAAGTTGTACTTGTGGGCGACTCCCTTTCTTAGGGGAACAGAGGGTCCAATATGCTGGGCAGACCCTTTTCTTAGGGAAGCATGCTGCCTCCCTGAGGCCTTGGTCAGGGACATCACTAGGAAACTTCCTAGCCTGGTTCAGCTCTTGGATTACTACCCACTGTTTCTCTTCCATGTGGGTGGTGATGAAGTGGCAGCATAATGACGCGGAAGCTTTGGACACCACACACGATGACCAATGTGATCAGGTAGATGCCACTTCTTTGCACAGATAGCTCAGCTTTTTTAGACAATTCCCAGGTGATGCCTCTGTAGTGGACTGCTATTAGCAGGTGATAACTAGTTACGTGCTTTTATATTTGGCTATTATTAGCTGTTTACACACACAGTCTTTTTTTTTTTTTATTCTACTCAAGGTCCTACTTATCAGTACATTCAGAAGACAGCTACTCCTTTTCTGCCAGCTGCATTAGTTTACCAATTACAACTTGACTGTTCAGTGACCCTAAGGCCTGCACTGTTGTCAAGGGCCTGGACTATTGTCAGAGGCCTGTTGTCAACAGCTGCCCAGAGCTTGGGGTGCTCACAGGATGACCATTAACTTCTAAGAATTCTCCCACAGCAGCACATAGCCCAAGGGTGATTAGAAGATTCTTCAGGGCCTTGGGACAGTTATTAAGGCAATTCAGGGTGCAGGTTATCTTCTCTTCTTCCAGTTGTAGGCAGTGACATTGGGAGAAGCAGATGTGTTCAGTCTATTAATACATGGCTCTATGACTGGTGTCACCGCCACAATTTTGGCTCTGTGACTGGTGTCACTGCCAAAATTCTGGGTTTTTTTTGACAATGGAATGGCCTACATGGCACCAGTCTCGCTGGAGTCAGATGGGGTTCATCTTTCTCAAAGTGCGAAAAGGGTTTTGCTCAGGAGCTAGAGGGGCTCACTGACCAAGCTTTGACAACTTGATGTGGGAGGGGGGCATTAACAGGCTTGCTCATGACAAGCCAAGGGACAACAGCCCATGGTTTGAGGAATGGGTTGCTAGCCAGGGCCCTCAACCTGTTGCTCTGGGGTGTGCTGGGTACACTACAGCACAACTGAAGTCTTATGGAGATGAGCTCAGGGTCTCCAGAGGCAAGAGTAGCCAATGGGGAAACACAGGTAAAACACCTCAAAGGAAGGTCACATGGAGAAGAGCATGAAGAAATTGCAGCCACTCCAGCCAGTAAGTCCAGCTTTAACAGAGACATGGCTTAACTGGCTCTATGCAAATTCACATTGCATGGAGAACAAACAAGAGGAATTAAGAGACATGCAAATGCCTCCAGGGCTATGATCTCATTGGCATCACAGATACAGAGTGGTTGGATAGCTCCAGTGACTGTAGTGTTGGAATGGAGGGATACAGGCTCTTCAGGAAGGTCAAGCAGGGGAGATGATGAGGGGGTGTCGCCCTCTATGTCAAGGACCAACTGGAGTGCATGGAACTCCTCCTGGGAATGGATGAGGAGACAACCAAGAGCTTATGGGTCAAGATTAAAGGGAGGGTAGGGACAGGTGACATTACAGTGAGGGTCTGCTACAGACCACCTGACCAGGATGATGGAGCAGATGAGGACCTCTATAGACAGATAGGAGTGGCATCATGCTCACAGGTCCCCCCATCCTTATGGGGGACTTCAAGCACCTCAATATTTGTTGGAAAGACAGCACTGCAGGGTAGAAGCCATCCAGGAAGTTCTTGGAATGCGTCATGAACAACTTCCTTCTCCAAGTGGTAGAGGAGCCAACAAGGAGACAAGCTTGTTTTCACCAACAAGGAGGGGCTGGTGGGGAATATCACACTCAGGGGAAGCCTTGTCTGCAGTGATCATGAAATGGTGGAGTTCAAGATCCTTAGGGCAGTGAGGAGGGTGCACAGCAAGCTCACTACCCTGGAATTCAGGAGAGTGTACTTTGGTCTCCTCAGGGGCCTTTTTATGACAAAACCTGCTTTCAGAAAAATCCTGGTTATTTTCTTACCTTTCTTGAAAAATTTTGCTGTAGTGCCCCACACAATGATGTGATCAGTGTACTGCAGGTGTTCTGGAGCTCCACCCTTCTCCAGTGCAGTCTGTATCAGTCCATGGCAAATAGTAGGGCTATGTTTCCACCCCTGGGACAGTGGACTCTAGGTGTAATGGACACCCCTCCAGGTGAAAACAAACTGTGGCCTGCACTCTGCTGCTAAANCACTGTGGCCACTGTGGCAGTAGCAATTGGCACCTGCTGTTCTTTAACTTTCAGCAGTCCCACCACAGAAGGGTCATCTGAAAGATGTGACAGCTGTGTAATGTCCTCATTTTCTACAGCTGCTATAGAAAAAGCCCACCGATACCTTTTTGGGTCTTTGAAACACCCTTTCTAGGGGAAGTCTATGCCGAGGATGCACAGAGCATCTGGGCCAGTCACAATGGAGCGCTTCTCCCATTTATTCCCATTCAGGCTCACTCATCCTCCAGTACAGTCAGTTCTTGAGACCCACCTGTCATGCTAGAAATAGTGCTGGGTTCTGCCCCTTTATGATTCAATGGCAATAGGGTAAAATGTGCACCAGTGTCTACTAGGGCTTTATATTTTTGTAGCTCTATCATGCCAGGCCACACAGTCCCATAAACTTGGTTGTCCCTCTCCTCCTCCTGGCTGGATCCAGGCGCTCCTCTAATGTTGAGAATAACATCTACAATTACCAGATGAGTTCCTACCTGGACCGGAAAACCACTCCCTGTGGACCAGAGAAAGCCTCCTCCTGGAAAAATTCTTTCATTTTTACCTTGCAACTCGCTTAACTGTGCCTGTAGGGCCAAGATAGGTCTTTTATCCCACTTACTCATGTTCTCTCCATCATCACAGAGGCAAAACCACAGTGTATTTCATAGTGTGTTCTGTCTCCTCTGAGTCGGTCTCATAGGAAGGCAACTTCTCCTAATGGCTGCAACATGGATCCATGTAGGGGAAGAATGGAATCTTTCCTCCATCCTAGAGAGTTTCTCAAACAGCTTCGCATTTTTGTGAATTGTTTTATTGGTCAATATTTCCACAGCTGCCACAGTGAGAGGATGAGAGAGACAAAATACTTTTGATGTGCGAACCTACAAGAGACCTGAAGAAAATTCACAACAAAAATTCAGAAAAGCAAACTAGATGGTATATATGAACAGAATATAAGAGAACAAAGATGAGAAAAGGGGGACTGGCAGTATTCATCCTATGATTAATTTAGCATCCTCTCGCAGTGTTCTAGACACAGCAGGTCCCATCTAAAATTATAGCTTATACATTCAATCATCCCTTGTGGCCATTTAACATTGTGCCATTTATTTTCCTCCAGTGCACTAAGAAACACAGTATAATGTCTTCCATCTTTCCCTCAAATTCTTTTCAGTACCATGTCAGGAAGTTTACCCCAAACATCCCAGAAGATTGATACATCTGGAAATACCCAGATCAAACATCCTTTATAATCTCAATATCCCAAGTGAGACACTTTGAGCTAGCATCTCTCTTTAGATATCTGTAAACCCAAACCTGACAGCATGATGAAGGGATCAGACCTCTCCCCTTTATTCAAGTCCCAGGAGGTTTGGGCATATCTGAGGTATGTGAGGTGGCATAGAGCAGAAGATACTTTTACACTTGATGGCTTTTCTAAACAAATCCTATTACCACTCTACAAGCCCAAAAATATCCATGAGTATCTGGTCTCAAAAGAAGATTAGAAACATCCTCACAACGTAAAGACTTAGTATATCTGTCCTTTGCCACTCTTGATCTCTAGGAATCTGGGAAAAAGCAGGCAATCCAGTAGAAACAGCAATAAGCTAGGGAATTGGGGAAGCATCTTCAAATAAAGGGGAAGAAAAGGAAAATGTTGCGTGTTTTCACCCCATCCATAGATATTTACTGCAATTCTAGCCACAAAATACCAAGTTCATCTTTGTTCTCCAGTTGAGAAATGGCTAACAAAGTAATCAGTGACGTAAATCATGACACCACTTCCCTGTGCTCATAAGACTTTGAATATGTACATATACGCTTTAATCCATAATTAAATTGGGTCAAATTTCAGAAAGTTTTTGTACCAGGCAAAATTTAATAACCCTAGTCTGTTTCAGCACTGCTGATGTAAATCACCCTCCAGACTAGCAAGCATATGAGCCAAAAGAAGAGATATTTATCATAATCGCATAGACACACCTAAAACAGTGTGTCTATGCAACAGGCAAAAATGATCTAAGTTACCCATGTCAGAATGTTTACAGCGATTGACACATCTAAATTAATTGTCCTGCATCCTGCCTGAACAGTGTCACTTACCCATATAAAGAAAAAAAGTTTAAATTGCTAGTGTCAAAGTTAAGCATTAAATGGATTTGTTTCTGAGGTTACTGGAGTCTGACTTTAAATAAGCAGATTCTCTGGACAGTATTTGTAAATTAAATGTGCCTAAGATGTCAGTGTTGAGAACTGCTTTATTCTTGAAGACTTGAGGAGAAAAACACAGTAACAAGTCAAAAAGCACAAGAGAAAGTCTGGTGAGCTTTCTCCTTGAGATTATGGATGAAGCATTTGCTAAAGCTGGACCACCTGCTCTTATTAGAGGTTTACTGCTGAAAGGACCTCTACCACTGACGTGAACATCTTCCCTTGGGATATCCCACATGACATTTTCAATAATTCTGAGCCATGGCTTAAACTTGCTCTCACCTGATGCTGCTCTGTGTTGTTATGATATGACATGCACAAAAGCAGAAGTAACAGAGGTGTGACAGAATGGAAAACCAGACAGATCTGCTACCCCGCCAGCTCACACAGAACCAGTTTGTTACCTGACATGCCTCAGCTAGTCAAAGAAAAGTTTTAAGCTTGTATCTGTACAGCTCTGAAGAATTTTCCTTCTTTGCAATACCACTGCTTCTGTTTCTTGCTCATTAAAACAAGCATCTTTAAGTATTGCAGGAACTAACAGCACAGGGAAAATTGGCGCATAAGGCTGCCTTCTCACCTACTTGTCTACTGAGGAGTGGAGATGAGTATCATTTGCACGTGCACGTTTCAGCAGAGCATGTGAGCATCTGACAATCCTAGCTAAACACTTCATCCCACTTGGAAATAAACCTGCATGAAATCTAGGAATGAGCCATTCAGGAATTTGCTTCCCAGTGGGCAAGTTACTGAGCATCACAGCTTGGGAATGCTTTTCAGGAAAGGAATGACTATTCTGAGGGGAAGGGGCCTTTCTTTTAGCTCACTGGAAGGACACTGAGAGACATAAATAAGCTGTGTTGCTCCATTTTTTTGTTTGAAATTGCTTCTGAGTAAGACACTTTAGCCAAAACAGCTTTGCCAATTATTTGTCTTTGGCTGACAGGAAGAAATACCAGCATGCTGTACAGTCATGTACAGTCATCTTAAGACCTCTCTCTTCTCATCTAAATGAAGGTGCATCCCATTACAACAGAAACAGCCTCCAGGAAAGAAATATGTAGTGGTTTAGGCTGAATTGGCCAATCAGAATGACAGATGGTCCTCCAACCCCCATCCTCTACCCCCCCCCCCCCACCCAAAGAGAGGAGAGGAAAAGATATTGAGATTTACAAGTTTAGAATGAACGAAACTACTTTAATGAAGTATTAATATTAAAATCAATAAGGAAATAATGAAATAGATACAATATATACAAAAACATATCAAGCTCTCAGGATAACATCACTGACAGGCACTGGGGAAGTCCCAGACTGGACTCAGTGATGGATGGGAACTGGATTCCAGCTCTGGAGTCCAGAACACATGAATTGGGATCAAAGGCAGATAAACAGACAGGGTCCTCTTCAGATGTCGGCCATTGAAGAAAAGAGAGATGACCCTTTGATCCTTCAGCTTTTATACTGAGCATGGGGCAGGTGGGACCCCTCTACGTTTTTTTCCATTTCTGACCTCTAATGGGGCAAATAGCAAAATTGGCTGACCTTGGTTGTTATAGCAATAAGTATAAGCAGAGGCTCTCTGGGTACCGTTCCTTGGCATGAAGTACAAACATAGGGCTTATCACTCTGAGAACGAGTAATTTTCTCCACAATATGCTGTTAATTTCAGAGACTTAGAAGAGGCTTAGTTAAGATGTAAAATTACTGAACAGAAAGTTGGTTCTGTTTTACCTCAAACTGGGACAAAATACTATGTTGAGGCTGTGTATCAATAAAGTGAATGAACAGCTCAGTTTGATTCATCTGAATCTAAAGCAAAAACATTTCGTGCTGTTCTGCTAAACACTGTTAAAACTCATTCTTCCTTCCTTGTTGTACATTTGTGTTTTGAGTATACAGCACTGAGACACAATCAGGATGATATTTAGATGACTTTCATCTACTATTAAAATTATTCAGTGCTTAAAATTGAAGTATTATCTCTTACATCCAAATGAATAATACATGATTCAACATGATTAATGTTTTTACAATCAATATCAAGTAAAGTGTAAGTAATTTGCCACTTGTAAAGTTTTGCTAGATTATCCCTCAGTAATATTTTGTTCATATATATACACCATTACTTTCTGCAAGATCGGTATAAATGGAGTGATAAAATCCAAGGGGCAAGTCTGAACAAAAAAGGCACACATGCCAAACAGAACCACCAAGTTCTCCCGTGTTCCTTTTTCAAGCACCAATTTCATAGAAATCCATTCCTTAACCTGTTTTCTTTACATCTCATATTAATCAGCCCAAATGAGCACGGGCTGGCCATACCATGACCACCATACTGTTTACACATTCTTAACTGAGACCTTTTACTCATCTTTTATGATTAAACACTCACTGATCTGCCATCTGGACAAGAATTTATGGGTAAACTTGTTTATGGTACCCGTGACTTGCTCAAAGTATATGCTAATTCCACAGAGGTCCTTAGTACTCATCAGGCAAACACTTTTGCTGCCTACAGCTTGGGTCTGACTCCACACAAGAATCATGAAGGTAAAAAGGTCATTAATTAACTTATTGACTTCTCAGAAAATGAGAGCTTCTCCCTCAACCCTTCTCCATCCAGGGAGGGAAAAATCTGGATACAAGCATATCCAGATTCCATGGGATATCAGAAAGAGTCAGACATTCATGACCCCTAAGCTGCTGATCTGTTCAAGATAGGATCAGTCACATTGCTAGCATAAAACTCTTGAAAAGCTGGCCAAATTTCCCTTTTGTTTTGGTGGAGAGGAGGAGATACAGGGTAAAGCACGTCAAAATCTGAAGCGTGAGAAATGTGGTTTTTGAGTGAAAGGAATAAACCGAGATACAATGGATAAAACAACTTTCACTTAATTTAGGAGTCTTTTGTGGGCGGACAAATACACACATAGGCAAGACTTCAAAGCTAAAACCAAGACATACAAGTGGTCAAAGAAGAGAGAGACAAGAAAGCTAAAACAGCTGAGAGATCTTTAGCTTATCAGACTTGGTTCTAATTTTTAGAAATGAGAGATGGCAATGAGGTTTTGATACTGAAAGTTGTATTTTCCAGAAGCAGGAAGCATCCAGCAGGACCCATGTCCCATCAACCTCCTTTTTGACACATCCCGCTACATAGGAATCTAAAGTTTATGGAAAGGTTTTGCTCTATATTCTGGTGTGCTAAACTACTGTTTTGGTAGTTTGTTGCAAGGAGGACAAGTTCAAATATTACAGCTGCCAAGAACAATATTAAGAACAACAATAGCAGAGGAAAATACCCTTTTTGGAACAGACCAGATAAAAATCTTCTTTACATTATTCAAGGACTTTGTTAAGATGACAAGCAGTCAAACAAAAGGAGGAAAAAAGGAAATGAGTGAAATAATATGGGAATACTTGGGGAAAGAACCCAGCCTAATTAACAGTCAAAAAGAGTAAGAGATGGGACAGCTGTATAAACCACCAACCTCTTCAGAAACCCACCAGTGAAAAGATGACTTTGGGACATCACATACTAGAAGTAGGTAGATCACAAGGAACAGGCCTTATATTCCTGGCTTCCAATGCACAATCTCCTAGAGATCCCTGCGACCTGGAGCATGCCTGTGAAGCATCACTGACTCAATCCCAAATGGCAGTTTGAACAGACTACACAAGGGGGAACCCAGGACGCTTTCTCTGACTCTACTGAAGAGTCAGGGAAATGGAGGAAATGAGGGACACAAGGAGCTAAGTGTAGCCATACCAGCTCAAAAGACAAGTCCAGCTCAGTCTTTATTCTGAGTTTACAACATGGGGTGTTGCCTGCTGTTTAAAGAAAGAGTGTAAGAAACAGGTTCAGAACAAAATAGGTTGGGAGATACACTAGCAAAAGGACTAATTTCATGCAAACAGAAGCTTTCTGAGCAAAACTCTTATCTGAGACCAGTGTGTAGTAACAGCCAGCATACAGTTTTCCTACTCCTAGCCCTCGTCTTCTGCCAATACTACCTTAGCCAACTATATTACATATGTATCTTTTGCAGCACAGGTATGAATCCAGGTAGTTATCTAAAGGCACACCCTAAACAGCTGATGTTTGCTTGAACTCAGACTACAGGTTGACTGAGAAGATCTCATGTGAAGCTTTCTAAGAGCAGTTACTCTGCAAGAGAAAAAAAAAAAAGAAAAAAAATGTAATCCCAGAAGCAGCAACACACCTGATGATTTTGCTATGTGTAGCTGTCCTCGTTCATGTCTTGTCTTATTTTGTCATCAAGGACTCAATCATAGGCACTGGAACAGTTCCAGGCCTTCTCAATCATTTCTTCCCCAAACTGCAGTTAAAAGGCCTTAAAAATGAGATTTTTATTTCTGTAAAAAGTCTTTAAATCTAAAGGGAAAAAAAATAAAGAAATTTATTCTTAGAATATTACTTAGCATTTGGTATTCCTGGTGTTATAATATTCTTTTTTTTTTTTTGTATTTTCAATACAAGATTTAAAAAGGTTTTAATGGGGGCTCTTAGCTGCCAGCAAAAAGCACTGTTAGCTTGTCCGACTTTGCGCCCTAGTTCACATTATAACATAGACTTGTAATTTTTTAAACGTGCTTTTCAACTCAGCAGGGACCAGATTTCAGAAAGGGCACAACTCCCATGTGGCAAGCCAAGAGGAAGGAGCCAAACAGCAGCATCAGATGCTTCCATTATTCTTAATAGGAGATGTTGAATGCTGACACCTTCTGAGGCTCCAGCAGGAAGAGTTTGAGTTTAGGTAAGCTTTTCTAAGCCTTTGTGATAAAAGCAGCTTGCCAGATGCATTCTGACCACTTGTTATAGGCTGCTGCAGGCAGTTTGACCACACCGCAAAATTCTGAAGAGCCAAAACAGACTGAGTAATCAAGTAACTTGCAATGTACACTTATTTTAAAGTTTCACGCAGTGAGAGGTCACAGGCTTGAGATATTTTCATGCTATTAATATGAGATTTTAACCATCTGAATGTACTTCAAAAATTTCAATGTCACAGATTCCATTACATATACCAAAGACAACACTTTTCCTTGACATTGCTGTCAGAAAGACAATTTAAGTGAGGAACTAGCTATGAACAATACTATTTAGACACAAATAATATAATCAAAATACATTTTTATTATGTTTTTCATGGTTCTTATAAATATGTGCAGGTGTGTGCATGTGGCTAATGACCCTGTGGCTTTAGGGAATGATTTTTCTCGAGTCCTTAACCAGTTTAGCAGGATAAGTCTTAGCAGCTTCAATTAACCACCCAATATCACACAGTTCCCAACTGTGGGGTTTCATGCACTCTACTCTGAATCTTCTACTGCCAGGCAGAGGATCAGAGCAACACTAGCATTTTCTGTGCTCCAAGTAGTTACATGGATACATGAAATGAAGCTCTTTAAAGATAGTGGTGCAATCCTGTATGTCAGCTGGGGCTGTACAGCAAGAAACATCAATCAGGTTCCAGCTGGTCCATTAAGATGGGACTTTACAGGGGATCCAAAACTGACACAACACAGTCCTGAAAACCAAACTGCCACATTTCCCAGGGTTGCATTAGTGCTTTTCCACTTCAGCTCAGGACGCTTTCTGATCTTAGAATGTTAAAGAAGGAATCCATGTCCCAAAACAAAACCCTTTCAAGCATGCTGAGATTAATTTTCAATAGGCACACATCTACAAATAGGGTGAGACTCTGCTTCTAGATAAGTTTTGTGGAATCAGAGCAGGGGGGAAAAAATAATTAAAAACATCAGTATCCCCTGGTTGGTGTCAGAATTGATAAAGGGAAACAGAAATTGCAAGAATCTCAGTTAACAGTTATTGCAACATCTGCCACGACAATTCCACTCTGGTAGTTAGCACTCAATACTCTGCCCAGCTTCCAGCTCTGACCTGTAAGCAATGCTTAACGTGTCAGCTGTTAATCAACAGACTGGCATCAAGTACTGCCATAGTCCTGAAACCTCTACGAGCACAGAGCAAAGCAGAAGCACCAACAAATACCAACAAATTCAATGGCAGCAAGCACATCTGTACACATCGCTGCTTTGCCTCTGAGTGCACGATCTCCTGATATCCTCAGATATTTGACCAATACACCTATTCAGTTGAGTAAAAGAAAGCAGCATCCAGCTCTCTAGGACCAGATTTAGGCTTCAGAATTTCTTTTTAAAGTGTGACTGAGAGAAGCCTGCCAACACGCTGAATAGCTTGTTCAGTTATTTTAACCATAATGATTTGCTAACCCTTCAGCACAGGTATGTTCTGCATTTTACACAGTTGCCAATAAAATGGTAATGATTTCAGAGGCTATGAGCAATAAATTTCAAGCAGTTATATAAAATGTTAACTCCTTCTGTAAACAAAAACATTTTTTAAAAATCCTTACTGCTGGCAAAGCATAAAAAAATGAAACCAATTGGTCTTTTCATCTATTTATTAAAATTAACTTTGACATTAATAAATAATTGACATAATATATTATTCAGACCTTTGCATACAGAATTAAGTAGGATGTAAAGGGAAGGTTATTTATTTAAAAGGAAGTAATATATATGAATAAGTGCTGTCATTCTAGAATAGCAACAAAGTTGCAAATATATTGAACTTAATATAGCCCTGTTCTTGGTGGGAAGCCAGCTTTCCTGCTGTTTCATGTTCTGTTTGTTAAAGACTTGGCTAGGAATAGAAAATACTAGCTCCAACACCTTGTAATGCACTAGTTTAACCCCAGAAAATGACTCATTTGTCTAAATTCTTTCAAGAGTCACATGCCACACAGATAGTACTACTCTTTTTTTTTTGTTAGATCAGAGAAGAGAAGACTCACAAACAGCATTAAGGAGGGAGAATTACACAGAATCACAGAATAGTAGAGGTTGGAAGGGACCTTCGGAGATCATCTAGTCCAATACCCCTGTCAAAGCAGGTTCACCCAGACAGGCTGGACAGGAATGCATCCAGGCGGGTTTTGAATATCTCCAGAGAAGGAAGATTCTGACAGTCCATTCGATGTTCAACTGGACCAGTCTTTCAAGTAATCCAGAACCCATGAGCAGGAGCCTCTTGAAAGGCTAACCAAATTCAATCCTAATGTTTCCTGACTTTCTCACTCTTCATCTGCCATACTAGGAGGATGCCCCAGAACCTCTCATTGGACATTATCTGCTTTTGATACTTGTCCTAGAGTTGGGCTCAATTTCTTGAGTTCACAATTTCTGTGTTGATACTAAAATATGATCCTTCTGGCCCAGCCCTGTGTCTAGGTTTCCTGGCCTGGAGGACCACCCTCATCAAATGAGCCAGGTCACAAGCCAAACAATTAACACCAATAACATGGGAGACTGGACTACCAACCAAGCTCAAGCCCTAAATTACACATTTTGACAGACAAAGATTTAGTTTCCTGTATGTCAAGGTAGGCTCCCCATTCACAAAATCATCCTAAAGATTATCCTCTGTACTTGTGTAGTCCTTTATCTCAATGGCAAGTGACTGAATGACAAGAAACTGTGGCTTAGACACAGGCCTATGAAAACCTTTCATATTCCCAAAGAACTCAATGTGACAAACTAATATGTTTGTCTATTCACCTCAGATTTGTCCCAGTGCAGACAAAGCTAGATTTGGCCTCCTGAATCCACTCCTTCACATTTGTGTGGGCTGTCATGCCCTATGTTTCCTCCTCAGCACCCTGTGCAGAACAAGAAACTATCACTGGAAAGACATCTTGCCCCTGCACCTTAAACCTGTAAGTCAGCAGCCTAAATTTGGGCAAGGTAGTGTTTTCTTTTTTTCTCTCACATAAGCATAGTAAAGAGTAACATGCAGGCTAAACAAGAGACCTAATGAATGTGATCACTTGAAAAGGATAAATCCGAGCTGGCCTAACCTAGTCAACTGCATCCCACAACTGCACTATAAGAAGAGAAGTCCAAAATCTTAGAAGTCCCAAACAGATGGACACTGAGATTTGTTGAGGAAAAAAAAAAATCCTCCAGGGAGAGACAATAAATGCTAACCCCAGAAAATAATTTCATCTTCTGAAACTGGATATAGAATAATTAGTCTGATGTATTAACAGAAGGGGTAGGTAACAGACCTGCAATCAGTCTCTCACAGCTTTAAACTGATAGGTATATACGTATCTATAAGAGCTCACTGCCTGTGCTGAAATATGGTTAGACTGTCGTCACTACTTGGGACCAAACCAGAATGAGGGACTTCTGCGAAGCATCCTTAGCAAAGGCCAAGTGCACCAGCCCGTACTAGAATAGAGCAGAGAGCCATAGCATAAAGTGCTGGATATGAAGCACCAGCCTGCTACTCTCCCATGGTTTAAATGCAACACCATATAGACCTTCATCCAGCTGGATAGAGCACATTTCTTCCTCAATGTGTAATAGCTGTTGATATACCATGTGTGCACAGGCTTTTCAAAAGCAACTTCTACACATGTGTTTATTTTACATAGCACCAGCAGAAGAAGCCATAAGGCACACACAAAGTCAGTAACACACAATCCCCAGCCTTACTCAATGCTTTGCAGCATTTGGGTTAGTCTCCCTTGAGTCCACAGTGCTGCTCAGGCTTCAGGGACCTTTCTTTCATAAAGCCATCCCTGCTATATGGATCATTGCTATATGTTCAGACCAATGCTGAACCTCGTATTTGCATAAGCTTCTGCTGTCAGGTTGGTAGTTTACCACTTGTGGTTTGTTCTGCACAGTAGAGAAGTCCGTTTGCCTCTTCATGGCTGCTGTTCTCTAAGCGGTGACTTGTCTTGCCTGATAGCAGCAGTACCACTGTTCAGTGGTGGAGAGCTTGGATGAGCCAATCGAGAGAGCTCTAGGTAGGCTGCAAGAAGCAGATGCCCAGTCAGATCTGTGGACGAGAGGCAGAAAATTTCTAGAGGCTCTGAGTGCACTCAGTGGAATTTGTTCTGTGGAGGAAGCTGCTGTGCTGAACTTGAAGCATGAAGAAAGACCCCTTTCCTTAAGGAAAAGTGGATGGGTTTGCTTTTCTCACAATGCACATCTGAATTTTCCCAATTTCTTGTTCCAGTAAGAGATCTATAGGAATTTAAAGTCCTTTTGGTGCACTCTTTTTATGGAATAGATGCATGCAGTCCAGCAAACTTTGGGTCCCAGAACATATGACATCTCTTTTTTCCCATGTTCTGGGTCATGTCCCTCTTTGTTTTACCTTCTTAAATTTCCAGATTCCTTTACCTCACTTAGCCATTCTCCTCCTATGCAAGGAAGATTGAAGACCTGCTTTCTCCTACCTCTAAGCAGCCCCCTTGGTATCTCATCTGTTAGTTGGTGAGTATCCATCTTTCTTGCCTCAAGTCAGGCCTTTGTTATAAAGTTTTAGATCTTTCTTTGTATAGAAGCATTCAAACAAAGCACAGGAATTTTATGCTAACAATAACTTGATTGTCAAGTGCAGCAAAATACAATTCTGGGGGCCTACACCTCCTGTTCGTCAAAAGGAAGAGTAGGAACAGGAGCTCCTAAACAACATGGAGGATATCTGAAAAGGGGTGATGAGAAATTTGAGAGGAAGAGACAAGAACTGTCACAATTCTACCTGTGCAGATAGAGGATTCATTGGTCAAAGACTGTCACTGCACCACAAGTAATTTTCTAATGTGACACCCTTGCCTAGCCCAGCTGCAGAGTAGGTGTCACTAGGAAATACGCAAGGCTTTCAGCAAAAAAAAATGCTAGAGAGCAGGCAGCCCACAGTGGCAGTCACACAGAAAGGACAGAATACATCTTTCACATGGACCTCTGTGGCTCCTGACTATGTCATTATCCACCCTTCTTTCAGCAAAATGAGAAACTGTATATACTTCCTTACTTTCCTTTCATTGTCCCCTCATCTCATGTCTTTGTTCTCCTCTGGCTACATCTGTGGCTTAGAATCCTAATGAGGGACAGGAAGAATTCCCTGGATAGGCAATCTTAAGTAATTAGATTGATGGCTCCACAACTCCCTTATATTTGCTGGGCACTAAGTATACTGTGTTACCTACAGGTATTTCCTAGCTACTGGGAGCTATTAAGTATTATATTAATGATCTAGCTTGAAGCATTTCTTCCTTCCATTATTTTTAAAGCAAATTATCGGTGCAAATGAGGAGGAAGTTACAATAAGCAGTGTCTATTTTTTAGAGAAAGTTTGGTGTTTCTCAGGACTGAGAAAAGATAGGGCGTAGTAATTACTTTGATTACTGGCTACAATAATTTTAATTATACTAATCTATTATAAAGCTTGAAATGCCACTTGCATTTCTTCTTGCTCTCTTTTAAAAGATTGATTTTCTCCCTAAATAGATACCAACTCTCTTGCTTTCAATTGAACACAAAACCAATTGTTATATTGATCACAGAACTGGCTTAAATTATAAGAAAACATGTACTTTGCTTACACTATTTTTCACACTTTTTGCATATCCAAAGAACCAGGAAAAAGAAATGCAGGACAATTTGCATCTATGTCTAACACGGCAGAGTACACTGATGATCGCACCGAATTTTCAAGTTCACACTCCTCTCAGGTGACAAAAAGCAGTACTGCAATGATCTACGGGATCCTGACCCTTTGTACTTCCTTTTCTCATTAGGAACAAACTGGTAATTTTTAAGATGCTAGACTGGAATCTAGATTTCCTTGGTGCTCATTGTATGTCACTTCGAGGAAGACGCAAGTGTCTTTGGCACCAAAGCACTTAACTTTCAGGCTCAGGCACAGCATTTGCAAAGCTTATTATAGGAGCTAAGTACATCTGAATAACGGCCAAAACAGCCAACACCTTGGCACATTTTGGGTAACTTGCTGCTTGAGCAGAAGGCAGTGAGGATAGAGGTCAACCTCACACCTTGTACGGCCTCACCTCCTCCCTTTTTGAATGCACAGATTTGAAACCTTTCCAGAACGTAGGCAGCACAGCTACTTGACCTTGAGTCAGCAGGAAGTCACTAAACTATTACGGAAAAGGAGGATCCATCTTCTGCAAAATGAATGATCATAAAACACATTTGGGAAACATACAGAGATTTATCTCCCCCCCCTTCCAGGAAGTCACCAAATTGTGACTTAAATTGGTTCATTGTGCAAGAAAGACAATTCTTGTGGCCAAGAAAATCATAAGGGGGACTTTTCTCAACACACAATTCACCTTCCTGATAGGGTGAATCTCGAGTCCCAGACTGTTTTCCTTAAGACAGTGTATATTTTGGTATAAAGCAGTATGTTTAAGAAACAAACCAACCTACTGAGGACCTAGAACAAGAGCCGCTGATTTACCCCACTCATATAAGAGGCATATTACCCTCAGGTTGTGGACAGCCTATGGGAGGGGTAGGGGAATGATGTGGCCTCATTTTAACATCCCAGACTTATCCAGGAGCTTTAACATGGTCAGACCTCTCAAGACTAAGGAAGTCTTGAGTCTGCACAGAGATCCCTCCTTCATCATCTAGAAAAATTTAAAAACAAAGAACGAAGCACCTGTAAAGCCAAACACTAAGATGGAGCTTTTAAGATTGCCATTATGGAAGCTGCTGTATCCACTGTACCTTATCTTATTTGGGGGAGGAATCTGATTTCTAACATCATCAAGCAAAATATCCTCTTGCAAAACAGGAATAGTCCCTCACACAGAAGGACCACTGATTTTAAACCTCTTAATTGCCCACACAATTAATGAGACACTACATGAGATGAAGGACCACACACGTGCCATAAATCCACAGAACAGAATGGCCCATGTATTGCTTAATAAGGCCATATGCCATCAGTGTGATGCTGTATAGGAAGCCTGCTGCCTACACATCCACAGTTACTAATCACAGACATTAGTAAGCACATCTGAGTTCCCAAGCCAAAAAACCCTAGTAGTAACTAAAAAAGAAGGTTGGACCAGAACTACTATAAAGCAACTTAACAGCAAACCTAAGTTTGTTATGTAAAGGAGAGAGACCTACCTGTAGCCATTAAAATCTATAAATAATAAGGTGAACACAGACTATCATCAGCTTCACACAGTCCTTTTAGCAACATGTCCAAAGTGAACATTCAAACCATGCCACACCTGCTTTTTTGTTCAGTTGCTATTTTAAGTCCATTTTAGTACTTAATAAAACCAGATCAGGATTTTCCATAACAAGTCATGAAATACAGTCAACAGGCCTGAGGCTGAGTCTATAGGCTTACAGGATGTAATTGCTTACAGCAATTTAGGAAGCATTTTTTTACAAAAAGGATGATCAAGCACTGGAACAGGCTTCCTAGACGGGTGGTTGTTGCCCTAGGCTTGTCAGTGTTTAAACAGCATTTGGACAATGTCCTTAATTACATCCTTTAACACTTGGTCAGTTCTGAAGTGGTCAGGCAGTTGGACTAGAGGATTGCTGTAGGTGCCTTCCAGCCGAACTATTCCATTCTGTTTTCTATTCTATTCTATTCTATTCTATTCTATTCTATTCTGTTATCTGAAGGCTAGCAGGAAACTAGATGCCATGGGAACTCTCTGAGAGTTGTACTTGAGGGTCAAGACTCCATTTCATTCTAAAAATCATATTTTTAAACCTTTCAGATTTCATTTACAAGTTGGGGTTTTTTTTCCTTTTTATTAAGTGTCTTCATTTCAAAACATGACAGTTCTTTCCACATTCACCCACGATTCATCATGGAGGAGAACTTTACTCTTATGATCAGTGCTAGGGCTCAACAACACAGCAATTTTGTCAAAACCAGGATCTCTCTTACATCAGGATTTCTTTCTCAGCAATAGTTTGAAAACATTCAGAGTTTCAAGAAAGAAGGACGCCTTGTTTTGTGAACTTTTTACAAGACAGCTTGTGATTTGGCAAGCTCAGATGCATTTCCAATAAAATGACTGTCAGATAGTCACAAACACAGTAAACTGTCCGTCACAAACACATAGTAAAACACAGTTTGTGCACAATGATAAGAAAGGCTAAAAGAATTTGACAATATAGCTATTGACAAAACAGCTCAGCCACCTTTGTTCTGAAGATGGAAGAACATTTTGTCTATTTTTTCCTCAATTGTTTTCTGAAGCTGTTAAACCCTCATTCCATATGGTTATCTTGGCATACAGGTATTTGGTTCAAACAAAAGTATCAGCATTATTCTGCCTCGATTACGGTCTTCAGCCAGAGCCTCATATCACAGAGATAATTGAAAGGGATGGAAATACACTTATTTGCAACATAAATACTCTTTTGAGTTTAAATTTTTCACCAAGTGGCAAACTTAGCATTGCCTGAAAGCATCTCAGTACTGTGCCAGGACTGGGCTGCAATTAGGTTCAAAATGGCCTCCCTGGGGCAAGTTTTCCATGGCCTCATGCAGAGTCTGACACCTGCCTCCCACTTACTGTGTTAATTGCTGCTAGGGCCTATTGCCCCTGAGTGCCATGGAAGCTGACACAAAGCAGCTCTGCTTAACTTATCCACTTTCTGCCACTTGCCAAAAGACTCTATCTGTGCCCTATGGAAAAAATCCCCCTGCTAGGTTCTTTGTCCATTTGGTAACTGCAAAAGACAACCCATTCTTGCTCCCCTGGATAAAAGCTCCATTTTTTCAGGCACTGGCTGCTCTACTCTTATGAGAAGGATTTGTCCTGTTTCTAAATTCCTTGGATATCATTCCTGGTTACCTCCCTTTGTACTATGGCTACAACCTCTGAATTTGCCTAGAGTAGCTGGCAATCCAGTTTTCATCAGTTTTAATAGCAACTGAATATCTTAACCTAATGGACAGGTTTGAAATTTCCAGCCACTGTACAGCAGGCTATACATCTTACAGTTTTTGCCAAGCTGTGCAGATTTTTAGACCTGACTGACCCTAACTAAGATCAGGAGATAAAGTTAAAAACTTGGGGGGAAATTCCAAGTAATAATAAAATAAAATTGATCTCATGAGTTTTTAAAGCAGCCCAAAAGGCTTCCAATGTTCAGCAGAGGTACACTGAGGAGGTTATTGCGAGAAGTTTCAAGGCAAGTTGTTAAGCCATCCAACTGTCCTACAGCTCTGTTTCATTAGGCTTGCTTATCTCTTTAGTCATAGGAGGCCAAAATAAAAAGCCAAGAGGTATGCTTCAAAAATCTGTGTTTAGACACTGAAATTCTTCTTTCCAATTTGAAAATTTGATCCTCCAGCAGCTCTTGGGGTAAGTCTTGGCTTTCTTTGTGTCCTATAGGACTCTCTCATTCAGCCTGTGGATGTCTTCACTTCTTTTAGAGGAAGAATGTTTTCTCTCCCACAGAGAACAAGAGATACAAGATTATTCCAGAAAAGCTTTTCAAAGATTTTCACCCCCTTCAGTGTGACAGTAGGAATATAATAACAGCTAAAGTATAGCTGAACGGGAGTTCTGCTTTTTGTAAGTTGAAAGTTACTCATTGTTTTCTCTATTGAGCAATTCAAAGGGCATCAGAAACTAGTGGAGCTATCCAGAGCCAGAAATAATAGTGAATCAGGCCCTTTAATTAGAAAGAATATTGCTATTCATTAAATAAGTTCTGTCTCCATTATGAGCTTAACATTTCCAGCTCAGTCAAGCTGGATGGAGTTTTCCTTTCAGTTTCAGCAGCCGTCTTCCTTAACTTTCCAACTAAAACATAACTAGCACTGCTATAACCATCCCATTCTTCACACCCTTGCCTCCCCCTGCCATTAAAAAAACCACAGTAGATTCTAGTCAGTTCAGAAATATTTTGAGCTTTCCTATGAAAAGATCTATTTAACATTTAAGCCAGTGGTGCAAAACATCCACATGTACTAATCCCTGTCACCTATGTCTAGTAAATCTTTGTATAAGCAGAGAATACTACATAGCTAAAGAAAGTACAAGCTAACAACCTCTGAATATATTTTAAATGCAAATATTTTTACCCTATGTCCAATCCTGCTGGTAGGTTATTTGCAAATCAGGATTTAGTGATAGCTTTGTAGCTAGATTATAGAAAGCCACTGACCCGGAGTAATGAATATTCTATATGTACTCACAAATCCATCTTAATATAAATATCACAGAATCACAGAATCTTCTAGGTTGGAAGGGACCTTAAAGATCATCTCGTCCAACCATCAACCTAATTTTGACAAAAATAAACACCCACACAACAAACAAAAAGCAACACCATCACTAAACCATATCTCCCAGCACCACATCAACCGGTCTTTTGGACACCTCCAGGGATGGTGCCTCAACCACCTCCCTGGGCAGCCCATTCCAATGTCTGATAACCCTTTCGGTGAAAAAATTTTTCCTAATATCCAGCCTGAACCTCCCCTGGCGTAACTTGAGGCCATTTCCTCTAGTCCTGTTGCCAGTGACTTGGGAGAAGAGACCGACCCCCACCTCTCTACANGGGATGATCACCTCCCGAGTCCTACTCGCCACGCTGTTCCTGATACAGGCCAGGATGCTGTTGGCCTTCTTGGCCACCTGGGCACACTGCTGGCTCATGTTCAGCCGACAGTCCTTTTCTGCCAGGCAGCTCTCCAACCACTCTGCCCCAAGCCTGTAGCGCTGCCTGGGGTTGGTGTGACCCAAGTGGAGGACCCGGCACTTGGCCTTGTTGAACCTCATCCCGTTGGTCTCAGCCCATCGATCCAGCCTGTCCAGATGTCTCTGCAGAGCCTTTCTACCTTCCAGCAGGTCGACACTGCCACCCAGCTTCTTGTCGTCTGCGAACTTACTGAGGGTGCACTCAATCCCCTCGTCCAGATCATTGATAAAGATGTTGAAGAGAACTGGCCCCAGTACCGAGCCCTGTGGAACACCACTCGTGACTGGACACCAACTGGATTTAACTCCATTCCCCACCACTCTCTGGGCCCAGCCCTCCAGCCAGTTTTTAACCCAGTGGAGGGTATTTCCATCCAAGCCATGGGCAGCCAGTTTCTCCAGGAGGATACTGTGGGAGACTGTATCAAAGGCTTTGCTAAAGTTCAGATAAATGACATCCACAGCCTTTCCTTCATCCAGCAATATGTGTTCTGGTGTATAACTGCACCTCGGGTGATTCTGAAATGCTGTTGTGGTACCTCCTGGCAGCTGTTGTTCAGGCTCCCGTTTCATTTGGTGATCACAGCTCCCTATCTGAACTACATTTCCTATAAGGTCTCACTTCCCAGATGATTGCTGGGATACATCAAGGGATTCTGACCTATGGATAAGGAGATTAAGGGATATCTTAACAGTTGGAGGAAGCAATAGCATACTTTGTATCACAGGTCCAGTTAAGTTAATACTGGAGGCTTAATGGCTAAAGGAATCCAAGGTGTTATGCATTTTTCCTCCAGAAAGGGAGCTACTTCTGACCGTGCTAGATAAACATTCTAAATTAACACAAGGAGACAGTAGGAAGCTAACGGCATTCTAGCACTCAGGCTTGTTCTTGCAGTATGTAGAGCAGTGCTGAGACTACTCGTGACTGGGCTCACCAGAAAATGGTCCCTGCACTATTCCTTGTTTGTCTCATGATAGGCTCAAGGAATCAGGGGAGAGATCCTGGTGTAAGCAAACCTAGAATGACAAAGCCAAACACAGAAAGGAGTACTGTTGCAAAAAGAGAGTCACATCACGATGCACAAAGCCAGAAAACACACTCAGCTCACCTGAAATAGGGAACAGGTGAAAGACAGAGTATTTGTACTCCAATCAACATTTGTGATCATAGGTATACCTGAAAACTGATGACTTTTCCATATTTTTCAGTTTGGTTGTGAGTATCTTGCAAGCTTTCCAAATAACATGAGGAAAAAAAAGTGTTTGCTGTTGCACCAGTGGAGGGGGAACAGACCCTATTTCTGATGCCTTCCCCAACAGCAGGATTTTCCAGCTGTGTAGTTTTAAGAGTGACCTTGACTCAAGGTCGAGGAAAATAACAACATTTTAATTCCAGTCATCTCTAATCAGTGCTAAAATGTGTGCCTCTGAAGCCTTTCAACTTTCTTTTCACTTTGAGAAATGTTTTTATTATAACAAAATCAGAAATGTCTCCTAGGAAACACGGACAAACAAAAGACGAAGTAGTAAAGCATCAATACAGATAATAAGAAATACAGTCAATAGGCTGCTGCAATCCAAATGTAGATATGGCACCAATCATAAAATGGTTTCAGTTGGAAGGGACCATAAAGATCATCTAGTTCCAAGTAACCTGCCATGGCCAAGGACACCTTCCACTAGACCAGGTTGCTCAAAGCCCCATCCAGGCTGGCCTTGAACCCCTCCAGGGATGGGCCCTCAACAATTTCCCTGGGCAACCTCTTCCGGTGTCTCACCACCCTCATAGTGAAAATTTATTCCTGTATCTACCTGAATCTACCCTCTTCCAGTTTGAAGCCATTACCCCTAGTCCTATCACTACATGCCATTGTAAAAAGTCCCTCTCCAGCTTTCTTGTGCTAAAGAGATTTTAATTTACCTCCATCCTGATGAACAAACTAGTTTCGGTTTTTGCATAGAGTTTTTAACACATTCCCATTTAAGACAGTAGGAATAGCATGTTGAAAACCTCAACCTCAATAGATGTTATTTTTGTGTAAATTCTTACTAAAATACTATTCTCCTATCCTCAGAATCCTAAACTATTTAAGGCAATGAGTAATTTATTCTTTTCTCCATATCTAGTGAAGCGAAGCCTTGATCTTTCTAGTCACAATTATTTCTACCAATTATTATTACTAATAGAAAGAGAGTATCAAGAAAAAACAAAAATATATGACAGCCAAGTAAAATAAGTGAGGATCCGAGATCCATTTGTGTTAACAAGATGGTGTATAACAGTTAACCGGTACATCACAGTTGCAGAAAAGCCCTGTGATGCTTTTTAAAAAACACACATTCGAAATAATTTTGACAGACTTCCTGCATTTCCTGCATCTCCTGTGTGGAAGAATTACCAAACTGCCAACACACTGATGTGTGTCTGTTTGAAGCCTGGCTGAGTTTCTGAAGTTTCATTTCCAGGGAAGAACTCTGCTGTATAACACAGACCCTGAGCCCCCACGCTGTATTCAAAAAGAATTGCCTGTTGACTGAAACATACAATTAAGAAGTGGAAACTGTAAAAGTGGAAAGAAATTATAAAAGTTGGGTAGAAGGGATATGTCCTCCAAGAGGAAAAGAAAAAACAGGAAATCCTAAGAACTCATGCTCTCAAAGAGATCATGCACATTCACCTTTTTTTTTTTAATAACCTATGGTTCCTGGGGAACTTTGGGAGCCACTCTGCTTACTATTATTTTCTGCCTGCGTGTTCTATATTCTGTAAATCTTTCACTGTAACACTTGTGTTATGACAATGGGGGCATTTGCATACAAGGAGTATATTTGTGAGTTATGATTTTTTCTGCTCCTGCTGTTCATTCCTCACCTGAAGTCATCAATGTACTTCCGTTAACATCATAATCACCTACACAGCAACCCATGTTGATGTCACAAAGGATTATGACTTCAGTGGAGGGATCAGTAGGAACAGAAGGACTCATATACCTCATATAAAGAGAGATACTGTCTGCATGCAAATACGTCTGTTTAAGAGGAAACAGCATGTGAGAGTCATTAATCACAAAGTGATATGTTAGGTGAATTTGGATTCTCATGGATTGTTTTTCAGACTCTATGAAGCATTCAGAGCATCCTAAAAAAAAAAAAAACCAAACCCAAAAAACACAAGCTGGCTCCAAATCTCTGCTGTTATCAATTGGCATAGATCATTGGATTCTAGCCCACCTGCAATCTGCAGCAAATTGTGGTTTTTGCTCACTCTATGAGGAGGCTGTTGATTCACTATCAGTTTTTACCAGCCAGTCCCAATTTCAATTATTTTCTTTAACTGAAACGCCTTGTGCTCAAAGGCTGAGTATGCCAGAGAGTTGCACTAGAGCTTGGCATCAGCAGTTATTAAATAAGATAGTTGAACAGCAGATGGGTGTTAGAGACCTTGGTTGCTCACACAACAGGTGCCACCTGAACCTTAATGCCACTAAACAAGCAAATAATCTGAAGTGAAATTTGTGGCCAGGCTGTTATCCTTCCTGGTTTCACTCAAAGGCAAGGAGCATAAAAGTATGTCTACACATTAAAGGATGCAACCTACCTTCCTCAGCCAGGAGAGTTTTTTGCATTGGCCCTTTCTCCATGCTTTCAGGCTGTGCTTTAAGGCTGCTGACAGTCCTAAAACAAATATGTAGATGCCGAAGTTTAATGACAGCACTGAGATAAAGAGGGAGTGTTTTATATCCTTCTCAAGACTCTCCAGTCTGGCAACTGGATGAGACTCTGCTTGGAAGCTGTTGAATAAAGCATTTTGACGATCTGAAACAGAAAGGGTATTACTTCACCTGTTAGGTTGTTTACTGAAACCCTGTCCAAGCAAAAACCTGAGGTTGAAAACATAAGTAAACAAACTTAATAGGAACTGGGTACTCACAGAATCATAGAATGGTTAGAGTTGGAAGGGACCTCAAGGATCATCCAGTTCCAACCCCCCTGCCATGGGCAGGGACACCTCCCACTAGAGTAGGTTGCTCAAAGCCCCATCCAGCCTGGCCTTGAACACTTCCAGGGGTGGGGCATCCACAACGTCCCTAGGCAACCTGTTCCAGTGTCTCATCACCCTCACAGTAAAGAATTTCTTCCTAATATCTAATCTAATTTTACACTCTTTCAGTTTAAAACTGATACCCCTCATCCTATTGCTACACTTCCTGATAAAGAGTCCTTTCCCATCTTGCTGTAGGCCCCCTTTAGGTAATGGAAGGCTGCTCCCCAAAGCAATCAGGGAGGTCTCTCCAGAGCCTTCTCTTAGTCACCATTTATGTACTAGAAAGCACATGCTTATGAGAGATGACACAGGTGTGTTTGACCTCACCTTCTCAGGGTTGTCGTATAACACAAAATTAATCCTGCAAGTTCTAGTTTTTCAAACAAAGGAAAACAAGATCGGGATGAAAACCTTCCTTTGTACAAATGGCAAAAGTGGCAGTCCCTAGACCATTCTGTTCCTGTGCTACTAGGAAATACTTGCAGCACAAGTTTCAGTGATGGGTTCAGTCTGTCAGACACATAACATTGCTGTAAACTGTTTTTATGTATTCTATGTGCAGTCCACACATAAGTGCTTTGTCTGCAGATAGGTAGTTGATGTTTTCATTTGTTATATCCTTTTCGATGTCCACACTAGTAACTGAGAGAAAAGTTGCCACATAATTCTGGTTCTTTACAACTCTGTAGAAAGTGCCTTGGCTTTGAGTTTTCACAGTTGCTACCAAAATATAGCAATATCCTGAGTTACCTTATGCCAAAGAGCTCATTATTTTGTTGTTGTTGTTGTTGTTTTAGCGATTCAGGAGAGATTTAACAGTGGAATAAGATGTTCTATTTTTTGATGTTTAAGGCTGAAGTTGCTGTAGGTCAGAAGCATCTTCTGGCATTTTAGAAATGCCCAGCCCAAGAAACGGCATACAACACATTAAGGCCTTTCTTAACAGTTCTGGAGAAAAAAAACAACACTGCACCATGATGTGGAAGGCAAGAATGCATGCCCTACCTCAGGGTAAGATAATGTGAGAGGGCAGGAAGACAGCACAGGACTGAAGATGAGAAAAGACACATTCCCTGTCCACCTGTTTCCGGAAAACTTTACCTCTTCTAAGCAAATTGATTCAAACCACACTGAAGGCAAGAACTCATATCTCAACATTTCCATATCAACAGTTTTTCTGGAAGAACTCAATGCCCATAAAGGCTAGGTGGCGAGCTATATCTGTACTACTTTCTCTGGTACATGCCATTCTTTATTTGAAAAGATGTCAATTTGGACAAAATAGTAAAAGGTAATGCATCTGTTAAATCAATTAGAATACATTCTCAGCCTCAGTTGCAAAGTGTGAATAACTACTTCTGTTAAGTATTAAAGGATCTTTTCTCTCCAAATACATCAAATATGCAAATTCCTAGCAAGTCAAGTTCTTTATACGTATCTGTTATTTTATTAGGTATGCCAGCAATTCCATGAAATCCACCCTACTGCTCTTTGGTAAGTTAAGTGTTTGATGCGATTGTGGGCTATGACCAAGACTCAGCATCAGTTTTGGCCCCAACAATATACTAGAGATTGCCACTGTGGCATTAAACGGCCAACAGCATCTTTAGCAGGTCCTGACCCACCACTATTATTAGGATAGCAATTCAAGCCCTATACAGTTACGACGAAGTGTTCTATGTAGCTTAGCTGTAAAGGCTCAGGAAATACTTTGCAAACTATTCAGTTATTCTTGTAGCAGATATAACCCACAGTCCACCTGTAGAGAATGGGGAAGCCGGGGATGCTTTGTTCTGTGGGAGTTCGGCAGATGTTCTTGCATTGGTGGGAAGGCAGGCATGGGAACAGTAAGACAATGGTAATACATGTGTGTTGTGAAATGTAGCAAAGCAGTGTGATAGCAATGTAGCAAAGTAGATAACAGTGTAGTGAAGCAGATAGTAAGGATTACGCCTAGGCACGTGAACACTTATATGTAGCCAATTGTATTGCTCACAACGGCACTTGGACATTCACCTACGACCTATCTGTGTAGAGAGCACGGCACGTAATCAGAAGATGGAAACTATATATGCTACAAAAATGGAACATTAAAGGTCTTCGCTTAACCATTAGGTGGAGTCCGTGCCCTTTGTCGCCACATCCACCCTTCCACTTGAGTTAGAGTTGGAATGCCAGTAAAGGGATTCAGATCTCCTCATGTCACAGGGAGGAGACAGATGCAAACCACTACTTTTCTTAGGTAAATGCGATTATTTAATTGGTCTGTCAGCCAACCATATTAATGGGCTACTAATACATAGACAGCAGCGCTTGGTGAGAGGGAACCTCAGCCCAAACATAGGGAGATTTTTGTGCTGCAATTCACATTTTCAGCAGCCTTGTAACTACTTTTGACCGTAAGTCCTGAAAATTATTTCTAGTGTAGTACAACAGAAATAACTATAGGCCAGTCAGTTTCACCTCTGTGCCTGGCAAGATTATGGAGCAGATCCTCCTGGAATCTCTGCTAAGGCACATGGAAAATAAGGAGGTGATTGGAGAGAGCCAACATGGCTTCACCAAGGGCAAATTGTGCCTGAAAAATCTGGTGGCCTTTTACGATACCGCCACAGACTTGGTAGACAAGGGCAGAGCAACAGACATCATCTACCTGGACTTATGCAAAGCGTTTGACACCGTCCTGCATGACATCTTGGTCTCAAAATTAGGAACTAATGGATTCAATGGATGGACCACTCGGTGGATAAGGAGCTGGCTGGGTGGCCGCACCCAAAGGGCTGTGGTCAATGGCTCAATGTCCAATTGGCAGCCAGTGATGAGTGGTGTTCCTCAGGGGTCCATACCATACCTCACTGGTCCCAACCAGTGCTGTTCAACATCTTTGTTGGAGACATGGACAGTGGGATAGAGTGCACCCTCAGCAAGTTTGCCGATGACACCAAACTCGGTGGTATGGTCAACATGCTGGAGGGATGGAGGGAAGAGATGCCATCCAGAGGGACCTGGACAGGCTTGAGAGGTGGGCTCATGCAAATCACATGAAGTTTAACCAAGCCAAGTGCAGGGTCCTGCACCTGGGTCATGGTAATTCCAGGCACAAATACAGGTTGGGTGGAGAATGGATTGAGAGCAGCCCTGAGGAGAAGGACTTGGGGGTGTTGGTGGATGAGAAGCTTAACATGAGCCGGCAATGTACACTGGCAGCCCAGAAAGCCAACCACATCCTGGGCTGCATCAAGAGAAGCATCGCCAGCAGGTCACAGGAGGTGATTCTGCCCCTCTACTCTGCGCTCGTGAGACTCCACCTGGAGCACTGTATCCAGCTTTGGAGTCCTCAACACAGGAAGGACGTGGATCTGCTGGAATGGGTCCAGCGGAGGGCCATGAAGATGATCAGAGGGATGGAGCACCTCTCCTATGAGGACAGGCTGAGAGAGGTTGTTCAGCCTGGAGAAGAGGAGGCTCCAGGGGGACCTTATAGCAGCCTTCCAATATCTGAAGAGAGCCTACAGGAGAGCTGGAGAGGGACTCTTTGTCAGGTAGTGTAGTGATAGGACAAGGGGGAATGGTTTTAAACTGGAAGAGGGGAGATTTAGATTAGATACTAGAAAGAAATTCTTTACAGTGAGGGTGGTGAGGCACTGGAAGAGGTTGCCCAGGGAGGTCGTGGATGCCCCATCCCTGGAGGTGTTCAAGGCCAGGCTGGATGCAGCTTTGGGCAGCCTGGTCTAGTGGGAGGTGACCCTGCCAATGGCAGAGGGGTTGGAACTAGATGATCTTTAAGGTCCCTTCCAACCCAAACCATTCTATGATTCTACAACAGGCCTGTTATTTCACTGCTTCACCCCAGGTTGCATTTACTTGTGTTCTCACCTATCCCTTCAACCAACTCTTGCAAGAACCGACTTAGTGTTGAAAGAAAAATGCATTGAAAAATAGCAGATCACTACAACTGGAGGAAATCTTTTTTCTAAAAAAACACAGAATCTTGATACATGCATGAGCAAAGGCCCAACAGCAGTTTTCAATAGTAAGACAGTGGAGAGATATAAGGAGATGTACTATAACGCTGTGCTTTAAATGAGACACATTAAGAGAGATAGTAAAGATTTATCTACACAATGGACAACACAAATGCACTGCCCATAAAAGTAAGTAATGAGGAAATGGTGTGTGCATGGAAGAAAGTTTAAACATAAGGGATACTGTTAAAGAGTGATATGTATCTCAGGGCTGATACACAGCATGCAAGGGATATGCCTTCAAGGGCATAAAGGGTTTTCCCTGTGGTTATCAGGAAATCATTTGTAAAGTACAAGTACATTGATATGTATTTTCATACTTTCTAAAAGCACCACACAATCACTGTGGGTGATTTTCAGATCAGTTTAAAAGACATTGTTGAGAGAGGAAGGAGGTCTTTTCATGGCATGCAGTAAGGTGAGAATCATGAAGAGCTGAGATGCTACTGTCATCATTTCCTCAGAAGAGAGATGGAATGGAAAACATCTGAAGAGCTCTACTGATGGCTGTCTCTGCTTAGAGAGGTTACACAGATCTTTAGCATTTTAATCTGCAGTTCACTGTGTGGAAATGTTGCGCTTGTATTAAGCAAAAAAGAAATGGAATTTGCAGAAGAGAAATGGATTTTTGCAGAAAGCAAAATTCTTTTCTGGATAAACAACGCTAATGGGGTGTTGAAGGAGCAAAGCAATGGAAATTGCCAATAGGTAGAAAATGAAACCAAAGTAAAATAGAAACTGAATGAGTCTGAGAACAAAAGTGTATGTGTGGTAAGTAATTCATAGATACATAAATTGAAGCACAGATGCAGCACAATGTTAAGCCAAGGGTCTAAACTGACTTACGGCAATACATGGAAATGTGATAAAGCCTGTCAAGGTGTTAGACTACTGAAAATGAAGCAACTGTGCAGGTCTAGGCAATCAAAGGCTACAAGATTTCACTGAATTTCACTGAATTTTAGAGTTGGAAGGGACCATAGAGATCATCTAGTCCAACTCCCCTGCAGAAGCAGGATCACCTATAGCATGTTAGAGCATGTTACTCAGGACAGCATCCAGGCGGGCCTTGAAAATCTCCAAAGAAGGGGACTCCATGACCTCCCTGGGCAGCCTGTTCCAGGGCTCTGTCACCCTCACCGTGAAAAAGTTTTTTCTCATATTTGAGTGGAACTTCCTATGTTCCAACTTGTGCCCGTTGCCCCTCGTCCTCTCACTGGCAACCACTGAAAAGAGTCTGGCTCCCTCCTCCTTCAGCCCACCCTTTAAATACTTATAAGCATTGATAAGGTCTCCCCTCAGCCTTCTCTTCTCCAGACTAAAGCGTCCCAGTTCTCTCAGCCTTTCCTCATAAGGGAGATGCTCCAGTCCTTGAATCATCTTTGTAGCCCTACGCTGGACTCTTTCCAGTAGTTCCCTGTCCCTCTTGAACTGGGGAGCCCAGAACTGGATGCAGAAGTCCAGTTGTGGCCTCACCAATGCAGAGTAGAGGGAGAGAATGACTTCCCTCGACCTACTAGCCACACTCTTCCCTATGCAGCCCAGGATTCCGTTGGCCCTCCTGGCCACAAGAGCACCCTGCTTGCTCATTGTCATTTTGCTGTCTACCAGGACCCCCAGATCTTTCTCTTTGGAACTTGTCTCCAGCAGGTCCACGCCTAACCTGTATTGGTGCCTGACATTCTTCTTCCCCGGGTGCAGGACCCTACACTTTTCCCTGTTGAACCTCATGAGGTTCTTCCTTGCCCAGCTCTCCAGCCTGTCCAGGTCTCGCTGGATGGCAGCACAGCCCTCTGGGGTGTCAGCCACCCTTCCCAGTTTGGTATTATCAGCAAACTTGCTGAGGATACACTCTGTCCCCTCGTCCAGGTCACTGATCATTGTAATCTTTTCCATATATTGCCTCAGGTGTGCTGGAACCATCAGCCTCTAGCCTGCTTATTGCATTTCTGCTTTGCTTTATGTTCCATAGCCCACCTACCAGGGAAAATTACTCTGAGCAGTGCTGCTCTACTGCAGCTGAACTGGAATTGTAACAAGAAGCTGATGGTCTGTGTTGTGCCACAAAGGTCTTCTGGTTTGCTCACAGCTACCTTGAGGATCTATAACAACATGTAGCATTACTAAGGGATGGACCTGTCATGAATCTGCTCCTCTGCCGTGACTTTTGTCAGTTGTGGAATCCTATACAGAACATCCTTCCCAGCCCTTCAGCTGCACAAGAGAAACAGAAAAGCAAGTGATTTTCCAATGACCATCATGAGTGAAGGAATGAGAACTGATCTTCTAACACCTCACACTACAGTGCATCCTCACATTCAGCTTCAAGTTCCCACTGAAAATCTCCAAAGTTGTTTGGATGTGACATGTTGACAGAGGATGCCTCACTCCTTGTATATCTTGCTGAACTAGCCAACATGAGCCTGGGGGTGTCCCCCCTGGGGGAGGCTGCGCCAGGTGGGGGCGATCCCAGGGCCGTGCCCCCCGGCTCATGCTGAAGCTGAGCAGCAACATTGTCGTCAGCCCATGGCAGTGGGGCAACTCAGTGCTGAAATTTGTCTGCAACGACCCCTGGGAGTTTGGAGACATATTCCCTGACCATGTGCCAGGTCAGAGCACCTGCGCCCTCTTTCTGAGCCTGTGGCATCACCACCTAAACCCTGGCTACATCCATGACCACCTGCGACACTTGGGCAGGAGCTATGGGCTGCAGCTGCTACTGCTCCGGGTCAACAAGGTCACCTGGACCAGGCACTGAAGGAACTGGCAAAGGTCTGCATGCTGACCGTTTGCACCCTCCTGCTGACCTGGAGCCCTGAGGAGGCCGGGCAATACCTGGAGACCTACAAGGCCTACGAGCAGAAGCCACCAGACCTGCTGAAAGAGCAGGTGAAGCAGGATTTCCTCTCCCAGATGATTGACTGTCTGACCAGTATCAAGTCGGTGAACAAGACAGATGCGCTGAGCCTCCTCGCCCCCTTTGGGTTGCTGGCTGCTGTGGTGGCCGCCTCCAGGGAGGACCTGTACCTCTGCCCTGGCGTTGGGCCCCAGAAGGCCAAGTAGCTCTTTGACATCCTGCACGAGCCCTTCCTCAATGTCCCCAAATGAGTGGCTTCCCCCAAAATCTCTGTTTTTATAATAAATGGCATTTGTTGATAAAAAAATAAAAGAAAAAAAAAAGGAGGTGGTGGAGTCATCATCCCTAGAGGTATTTAAGAAGCGGGTAGACGTGGCACTTCAGGGCATGCTCTAGTGCCCAAGATTGTTGGGGTTGGTTTTTGTTGTGTGTGTGTATGGTTGGACTTGATGATCTCAAAGGTCCCTTTCAACCATGAGGATTCTGTGAAACACGGAAACTGATGGACTAAATTGCAACTCTCAGAAGACACATGGCAGCAGTCTGTTCCCGAGTGAGTTCACAGTTTGTTACCCTGTCGTATACCCACTACCACCTCAAAAGAATAAGATCTGTCATGCTTTCTTGACTACCAGTTGAGTGAACAGAGTTTACCCTGTTCTAACATAGACAATTTGTGATACGCATCAAGAAGGCGAAACTGCTTTTTGCCTGGCTTCCTAGTGGGAGGAGGCAGTTATAAAGTAGTTCCCCCCAAAAGGTACCAATCAAGCAGCACACAGGTATTGGTTAGTCAGTGAGCACCTCTGCTTCCTCAAATGAACTGTGATGCCACTGGGGACCACAACTGCTAGCAATAAACCTCCAGCACGAGGTAGAGAAAGATGTCAACTTTGGCTAACACTTCAAATTTTGCTTGTGTCACTAAATTTACTATCCTGAATACAATGTTTTTTACTCCTCTATTCACTCAAATTTGATTGAAACAGGCTGGTTTAAAAGCTAGGGTTTGGGAAACACAAGTGTAAATTCACAAAGCTACACTTATTTCATTATTGTATTGACCATGTTTTTTAAGTCAGACAAAAATTTGTCCTACAGGTACTGAGACACAGATTTTCAAAGATACATAGGTAACACTATTACAGCTTGCAAGCAATTTAATGGCTACATCTGAATTTAAGTGCTCTGACTGAAGTCAACATTGTTAAATAACTTCTATTGCTTTTAAGAAGGTTTACCACTTCAGTAACATGGAGGACCTGTGCAGTAGGAGCCCAGCTGATACTGAGAAAAAGCAGAAGTCAGGCTTAATTCTCACTTGCCTTTAAAACTCCAGTGCTGAGAATCACAGTTCAATACCCTTTCTGTAGGGCTTGGTTTCCAGCTTTCAGAGTTTCTGGTTCAGGATTAAATTAAAATTCACCTCTAAGTTTCTGAGTCAGCTTGCACAAGGAAGCAGTATTTCTATTGCATCATTTTAGGAGCGGGAATTAGACACGTGCCATTCAGCACTCTCACTTGTATCAACTTTATTGTGGTTGAAGGCAGGAGAGCTCATCTGTAACAGTCAAACAGCCAGAATGGATGGCAAATGAAGCTAAGTGAAGACTATGATCATCAGATATGCAGGGGAATCACAGCACATCCCAAATACAAACATGACTGATTTAATGAGAGGGAACACATTTCATTCAGAGTGACACTGGGACAGGCGACAAAGCCAGGGGGCTGAATATAGAGAAGTATGGACACAAAGACCAAGGGAACACAATTTTGCTAGCTGTAATATATTACCTTAAAGATGAATAGGTTTATACACTTTAATCTTTCCAAAGACTAGGTGTCAGTGGCTTGACACCCAAACCCTATCATACGAAGGTAGAAACACACAGAGACATTATGAAGTAACTCAGGCTGCAGAGGTGACCAGGCAGCACCAGGAATTATTCCAGTGACCAACAAACAGTTTGGCTGGTCAGTAAGCCCAAGACAAGTTCTGTGTGATTTTTCCAATGCCTGTTTTTCATCCATGAATGGTTTAATGTTACTCTGCTCCTGCAATACATCAGAAAAAAAGGGATTCCTGCAGGGGACTCCTGCAGGTTAGTTACAACAGGATAAAGACAAGTCTGGCCCTGGCCTGAAATGCATCCCATTTATCTAAAAAAAAATCAGGCAGCATGAGGTGCCTCAGAGTCACAGAGAGGTAGAACAATTTGCCTAAGGTTCTTCCAGCATTTCAGAAGAGTCCAGTGCATTAAATATGTCTGAACAGTCTAATTTCAGATCCATCCCCACAGGCAACCAAGAATATCATTCAAGCATATGCAACATAGTAAGATATATGCCTTCACTCCTCCCATGTAGCTACACTCGTCCCAGGAAAAGAAAGCGGGAAGGATGGAATTATCTCAACATAGAACCAGCCTTCATTCTTTTTGGAGGCCACAGTGCCTTTCAATTCACTGTCTCAGGGGAGGAAGGAATTCCTATTTATTGGGAATTGGAGGTCTCACATTGACATAACCATTGTACTACTTTATTTGTCTAACAGCTAGCTAACTGAAAGCAAAGACAGCAATAATGTTCTGAAACAAACTTCAGAAGAGAATTGTGGCACGCATCAAATCCTCTTGCTTCTAGCAACAGTTGTTCAGCAGGATTAATCCCGTAAGTGCTAAGACCATAGCTCTGTAGGAACAAGGGCATAAGTCCCTCAGGCATGAAATGACTATTCTTATGTGATCCAGCATGGCCCCTTGAGCCATCTAGGTGGAAGACAGACAGAAAGAGAGCAAACTGGTGGAAAAATTCAACATTGCTCCCAAGGGCATTTACCATGGGATCTGAAGTCACTTCAGTGTCCAGAATCAGCTTGCTGCTTCACTGGCTTCTGTGCGTACTATGAAGCTGATACCAGTCCTTCCTCAGTATACTGATGTTATGGTTTGAGAAAAGGTTATTCTATCACCTGGTGATCCCTCCCCACCTGGAAAGGGGAATTGGGGAATACAAAGAAACACAAGGGTTGAAATATAAATAGATTTAATAGACTAAGACTAAATAATTAACAATAATACTAAAGAACCAGTATTAATCCCGACACTGACATAACATATACAAGAATTATACTCAGCCAATTCTATCAGCAGGAAGCTGTGCACTCCCAGCAGGGACAGCAAATGTTGGACACTGCAAGCACAATGGCCTCAGGAGGAAGGGAAGGCCTCAGGGGTCCGGCACCGGGGCAAAGAGTTGTCTGGACCTGCCGCCGTCAAGGTAGAGAGAGCTACGCAGCAAACTTTTCTAATTTATATTGAATGGGACGTTCATGGTATGAAATAATTCTTTTGGCCAGCCTGGATCAAATGTCCAGGCCTTGCTCCTCCTTGTCCCTGAGCCTGGCAAAGCTCAAAAACACTAACCTTGAATCCCACAGAGCCTAGCTGGCTATAAAGTACATATTTTCATAAATTCAGACACTAGAGTCTTCTAGAAGTGCAATTTTCCCCAGTATTAGAAGAAAAGTTAGTCCTGTGTCTCTCAGCCCAGGATAACTGAGGACTCTTCACCTCCAAAAACCTTGAGGCAAAAGAACTGCTCATCTAGACAATCACAGTGGAGAAAAAAGAATGTTTTCTCATCATATATTAACACTTGCCTAAAAAATCTCAAAAATTACACCAGAAAAAGGTGGACAAATATAAATCTGCTAAGTATTAAGTATGCTATGGAACCTAGGTGATATTACTTACTTCTTTGAAAGTGTGGGATGGAAAGAGTAGATGTTCATCATAAAACCAGTAATTGAATCAAAAAAAGAATGTGAAGCAGCCAGTGACTTCTTATGAAGAGCAAAATGCATTTCTTTGTTATGGTTAACACTTCATCTACAACTTGTTTGGTTGGGTTATCTAAGCAGTCTTGTTAACAAGCAGAACTAAACCCTTACAAGAATGCCTTACATTTGATCAGAACAAGCTGAGCATGATAGGAGATAATTTACCTGAAGTTTTCCTCATAACTATCTCAGTCTAACACTTTTGTCTTGTTTTATCTCTCATTTTCACTTTTTTTTGTTCTTTTGGTTTGTTTCCTCATTTTCACACACGTAAGCATTTTCCATTAATGCATTTATTACAGCTAAGTGTCAATAGTAAAAATAGTTACATGAGTGGAGTGTATTTTCTGGATCCATTTTGGAAGAAACATGTTGTTTGGTGTTTATATGTTGCCCTCCAAGACTGAAATTGATACAAAATGATACAGGTGATGATACAGGCAAAATTTAAGGTATAATAGGCAACCTGCAGAGCTCTCTGCCTTACAGCATCACAGCTCCTGGAAAAAACAAGTGTCTTTACATCAGGCAAAGTTGAACCTTGTTTTAGATCAGCACCTCAGTTCAGATTTAACTGCAGGTGGGAAATTGCTCTTTGAATTGGTTATAAACATACAAAAGAGTTACTGTTTGTATATAAATGTGGGAAAAAGAAGATTCTTTTTGGAGGCTAGACCACCTCCTCTCAGGGGTAATAGGGAATTTATTAAGGTTATTTCCAGAAGCCTGCAGAAAAACATGGGCCTGTATGTTTTAGTTACTATGGAGGATAGAGAAAAAATAGTTCTGACCTTGAATTAAAAAAAAAAACCCACAACAACAAAAAAACATTAAAAAACACAGTTAATATCCTTCAGGTATCTGTAAGTTTTCTTAACTAGCCATAAAACAGAGGTATGATTTGCCGTGTGTTTGCATGACTGAAAGCCCATTCAAAAGAACTGAGTCAAAAAGCAGTACTAGTAAGAATGAAGAATCCAAGACATAAGTACCAGGCATTTGGGTGGAGAACTGACAAAAGGAGTAATTATTTGAAAGGAGATGAAAACAAGCAGAATGGTAGCTCTAGACTTTGTATGAGCACGTGGAAAAATAGCCTGATCCTATAAAATGTGTTTCACTTAGATGCCATATACATAGCTAGAACACAGTAAAACACTCTGCCTTCCTGGGACAAAAACCAGTCTATACAAACGCCCTCATATTTCATGAGATACAAAAAGTCAAAGGGTCTTGTAGTCATCTGTAAGAAATGTGCTAGCACCACACAATATAGTCTCAGGTTAAATAGCAAAATAAAAATGAATGAGGGTATGATGTGTTAAGAAGAATTGGCCTTGTTGCCTTGTATCAGGAGGAATATTTTCATTACTAAGATCAGTACTGAAGTAAGACAGAAGACCCAAAGCTGCCTCTATTGCTTTCTGCTGTTTTAGGCTGTCCAGGACAATTCTGGTAGAAAATGGGAGAACACAGACACTTCTGGAATGGAGGGAGAAAACACTACTTTCCTAAGCTTTACTCTAACTTAGGACATAAACCATCCCTGATAGGAAAAAGGAGATAGACCTTAAATGATCTGACTCTACTGTGAGCTTAGTTAGCAGGTAAATAATTAGCTCTTGAACTTCAGTCACTGTCATTACATAAATACAGCATTTTCTGTAAAAACCTTGCTATAAGCTGTTCAGGGTTTTGGGGATTTTTTTTGTACACACAGAGTGAAAATATAGTTGTCACAGTTTAAGTTCTTTTCCCAATAACAACATTAAAATACAGCAGCAAGAAAATACAAAAAGCTCATCATAGCAAACTCATCGTTTTTTGAAGCAGCTGAAATCAAAATTAGCTCCACTACATTGATTAAAAAAATCGCTTAACAGTGATTTGCCAAAAGAACTGTTCTGAAATTTAAATTAGTTTGAGGTTTTTGTAGCAGACTGCCATAATAATTTTCCAAAGTAATAAAATCAGTTATCAAAATTAATGGTACATAAAAACTCATTTTATGATTTTACTTACATTACCTTGCTTCCCTCCATTATCTGTTTTCAAACCAAGTCCTGTAAATTTATAACGTGTTTTTACACCATGCAGTGACCCTTCTTGCAGCCAAAAGGACAGCATAGACCAGTACAATCCTTTTAAATTGTCTTGTTGATTGCTTAGAACAAAATCACAAGGTAATGCAGAAAAGGCACTGGGACAACAGTTGTAGCTATAAGACAACTGAGAGACTGAAAGGGTGGCCCACATCAAATAAAGCAAGGACTTTTAATGCCATGAAATAATGAAGTGCAGAATTAATTCCTGGATTTCACAGTGCTTTTAAATAGAATGAAAAAACCAGATGGTACTGCTATGATATCAGTGACTATGTATCTAGCACAAGAACCACCTTCCAGGTTACTCCTGAAGTTCTTCTCCATCAAGACACAGTTATGGCTTTTCTAGCTCTGTAGGAAGCTTCCTTTCTAAAAAGCCCATATGGGGGAATAGTCCATTTCTTTGACAGTCTTTTTTTGTGTGTGTGTTCGTGAAACAAATATTACAAAGGTAATCTTGCATTTACAACATGAAACATTAGCACATAGCAGTTAATGAATAAAGCTACTGCTGAAGAGAAATTGAAAAAGTGCTGTCAGCCCAATTCAACTGGTGAAAGGGACCAGATAATTCACAGAGACACAGTGAGAATGTGCTGACCTACAGTTACATACCATTATGATTATAGTGCTGCTAATACAGAACAACTCAAGAACCCCACCTGCTAGCTTCAAGTAGCTGTCATTTGATATCATTGCTTGCTCCACCAAGCAAGACAAACTAGGAGATCCTATATGTAGAAATAGTTACCTTACTGGCAAGAATACAACCCCAAAGCACCTAAGAAGAGTCAGTGACGGTAAAAGGTACTGACCATCAGAAAAATCCAAGGTCAAAAGGTAGGTCTGAGAATAACTCAGAAAGAACAGTGAGCAAGCCATGCTCACTAGAGAGTAAGAGCATAGAGCTACCTACAACAAAGCTCAGACCAGGCTTAGAGGCCAGGAATTGTATTTAAATGGAGTTCACAGGTCCAGGGAATGAGAGCGTGTGTGGAAGTCCCAGGTGAGGTTCTTTAGGGTAGTTAGAGCCTGATGGTGTACTCATGTCCTAGCAAAAACTTATTCTTCATTCTTTGGGTGCAAGGACTGCAGTCTGTCTTCTTAGTGTGGAGACAGACTTTGTGAAGATGGAAAATGTAAGAGCTATTTTCCATGAAGAAATAACAGAAAGTATCTCTATTCATGAGCTCTCTACTGTGTAACCAGTTCCTCAGAACAGCAGCTCCCTCCAAAACCAAGCTGACGAAGTGTGAATTGCACAGCTCTGAGAAGTAAGTCTGAAAGAAGGAGCAAGAATGAGAGACCAAAAACATATTTCAAGAGAGGATGCCAAATAAGAGGCTTATGGTTGTGAACAAAGCAGTTATCTTCCAGTACTTGACTTCTATCCTCAAAGAAACAGGAACAGATAAATGATACTACATTTGAAATGTAACATGTTTTCTGCTGCTAACAGGCAAAATATCTAAAGAACCAGACTTCATCTTGTTATCTCAGTGAAATAAGCATTTGCTGTAAATAGCACCTGTAATTCTTTAATTGATAAGTAGTCTGACATTCATATTCTTGCAGATCTGGCTATAGCTGTTTTAAGCGATCAAAATTATCAGAAAGTTACGTTCGCAGAAAATAGGAATCTTAAAGATCTCTTAAACTGGACAACAAGCATCACTGAGTAACAATAGGTTCCAGGCAGTATTTTCAATGCTGCAGAGCTGAGAATAGCAAACTCCAAGGGGCTTTTATTTCTTGTTAATTATCTCAGTGTTCTTCATAAGAAAAGTAAGGGTCAGAAACATGTCTTAATCTCTCAGAGGAGAGCTTCAAGTGTGGGTGCAGAGCAGATATGCCTTTTGCGATGTTGACACAGCAGAGGCAGCCAGAAAAGTCAGCTTGATAGTTTATACTGAAGGTCAAGTTAATTATAAGGTCAGATTTCAAATGCGCCTTTAAAAAGTAGCATTTTTTTAATACAATACAAGTAATAATTAGAAAATCTTAGGCATATATTCCTTTTTAAGATCAGATGGCATATTACTGTAGGTACAATAAACCTTTAGCTGTAAAACGGTGACAGTGAATCTCAATTCCCTACACCTGGCAGTATATTTTAGAGGATAACCTGCACATTTCCTACCTTTTGTAGATGTTGAGAATGACTGACTCTAAACTGTGTGTTCCTAGTAGGTGGTAGACTACTTCCTATATATTTTATATTCAAATATGTGAAATAAATTTACTAAGGTAAAATAAATTGCTCTCAGCCATTCCAGAACAGTGGGACTGTGAACATTTGATCAGAGCATGGAACACAAATATACAGCAACTAAAAGGTGGGATTCTTATCCACCCTAACTCCTTACACCTTCCCACCACTACAAACACTTTTAAAAATCTTGCAACTGACCTAGATTTTTTGGCAAGCTTGACAGGTTTTGTTTAAAGTTCAGAACAAGATGAGACTGATGTAATTCTGTTAGATGCTGACATTTCACTACAACCATTTTTGTGTAAAAACTACAGTATAACTACAGGGCTATGGCTGTAGATATGGGAGGTGGGAGACAATAAATCAGGCTGTGAAGCTCTGCGATAAGGAAAATAATGTTTTTCTGTGAAAGACGGCCAAAGAATTGGTCTGGATGAGATGGTAAGCAGATAGGGACTCTGCAGTTCTGGCTACTTGGGACTGCCTTGGGCAAGCAGGAATTTACACTGTATCTTAAATGATCTCATAAAGGACTCACTGAGTTTGGCTGGAGTTAAGGTACAATAGATCAAAGTCTACTCATCTTTCTGATCTAGTTCTGGTTCCAATCAGAATATTTTTGCATGCTTCCAACTCTTTAAGCCCTTAATGTGCTCACATTTTGAACTAACTCAGAGCAGAAAAATACCATATATTATGCTGGAAAAACACGCATATTGCATGGGTATTTCTATTCTTTTTCCAAAATATTTCTCCTTCCTTTTCCCTATGAAGGCTTAATGGTTTCACAATGAATACTTGTCCATTCATATGCAGATTTACTATGCAGATAAAATATGACAGAATTTTCCACAAAGAGATTGTATTTTGTGCTGGTGACATTTTTTTCTTTCTGGGACGTTAGATAGTTTTAAAGATAGAACGGATAGATTTAATATGGAAACTTTTGTTTCAGAGGGGAAATATAGCTGCCTTTTCTAAAGCAAAGGGAAAACATTACAATAACAAAGAAAATAATTAATAATACTTAGCATTTATAAACTGGCTTTCCTCCATGTCTCTCAAAAGCATATTGCAAACATACTAGCTAGGAGTGAATCTCTACCCCAAAAAAGGGGACTCTGCATTTTCTGTAGGAGAGGGAAAGCCAGTACCAATAAGAGCATATATTTTGTGACAAATGTGAGAGATGAAAGTACACAAAAGATCTGAAAAGGTGTTAGCTCAAGGACCTGAGATCTGGGCAGTGCCAAAGAATGAACATCTGCAACAAGATTTGAATTGTTGATGGTGACATGATGGTAGAGCAGACAGATGAAAAGTGATCATGCATACTTGTTCTGGCTCCTAACCCCTTCTTGTCAAATTTAATTGGTCTTGCATGAATATTATCTTCCAATAAGTAAATTATTTGCCAAACAAATCTGAATAAGAGGAATTTTAAGGTCAAGCAATAGTAGACCTAAGGGTGGAAGTGTCACTAATTGTGGCAGCCATTACAGCTGAGTGGGTCATGGCCAGATCTCCATGTTGCCAGAGGGAAACTGGGTTGATAAAAGAATCCTTAGGGGCAAATGCAAGTGTGAACTCACAGGGACTGGAGGTGCAGGACTGGCATCTCCATTCCCTCCCTTGCTGGAAGGGCATTTGATAGCCCAAAGGGGCACCAAGAGAGAAGGAAGGAGAGAGTAGCTACACAAATTGCATACACAATGGTGTTTGCATTCCTCCAGCCTTTCGGGATTTGATTTAGATGATCTGATGTATTTAGATATATTTGCATCATCTTGGGACAGGAAAAATAATTTCCTGACATCACCCACTATTGCTACCAACGGGGACGTGGGAAGGCTGAAGTTTGGTTGGTTTGATTTTTGGTTTGTCATCTCTAGTTTGCATATATTAACAATTTATTTACAGCAAATAAGGGAATACATAATAATATGGCCATACTCTTATGACCACCAGCTTTCATAATTGCTTAAGATTTCAAGATCTGCCAGCTTGGATGCTACATGGAAGTCATTCAAGTTTCTGTGCTCCCCCTACTCTAAGCAAAGCTTGCAAATCAGGTACCTAGTACACATGGGGAAAAATGTGGGATGAACAGCTTGTTTGACATACAATTGTAAAATGGCTATGCTCATAGAATCGTAGAATACCATGTTGGAGCCGACCTCAAGGATCATCTGGACCAACCTTATTATTATGGTCTGAAGTTGCGGCAGGGGAGGTTTAGATTAGATATTAGGAAGAATTACTTTACTGAGAGGGTGGTCAGGCACTGGAACAGCCTTCCCAGAGAGGTGGTAGAGTCACCATCCCTGAAGGTATTTAAGAAGAGTGTAGATGTGGCTCTTCAGGGCGTGCTCTAGTGCTCAAGATTATTGGTTTCTGGGTGGGTGTGATGTGGTGTTATGCTTTGTGGTTTTTTTGTTTGGTTGGTTGGTTTTTTGGTTTGGTTTTTTTTTTTTTTTTGAGGTTGGACTCGATTATCTCAGAGGTCCCTTCCAACCATGGCGATTCTGTGATTCTGTGATTATTCCAATGGCTGATTTTTCCAATTGTGAAAAATTTACCTTTTGTGTCCAGTCGGAATCTCCCCGGTAACTTGTAGCACACTGCNTGGCTCTTCAGGGCGTGCTCTAGTGCTCAAGATTATTGGTTTCTGGGTGGGTGTGATGTGGTGTTATGCTTTGTGGTTTTTTTGTTTGGTTGGTTGGTTTTTTGGTTTGGTTTTTTTTTTTTTTTTGAGGTTGGACTCGATTATCTCAGAGGTCCCTTCCAACCATGGCGATTCTGTGATTCTGTGATTATTCCAATGGCTGATTTTTCCAATTGTGAAAAATTTACCTTTTGTGTCCAGTCGGAATCTCCCCGGTAACTTGTAGCACACTGCTCACACATATTGAGCTTGCTGTCCACCAGGACCCTCAGGTGGATCTCAACCTATGCTGCATTCCTGGGTTGTTTTCCCAGGTGCAAGACCTTACACTTGCCCTGGTTGAACTTCATAATGTTCTTGTTAGCCCACTCTTTCAGCCTATCCGTGTCTTCCTGCAGTTCTAACCTTGCACTGGTTCTCTACCTGGCTCAGTCTGGTATCATCAGCAAACGCTTGATCCCATCATCCAGATCACTTATGAAGATATTAAACAGTGTTGGGCCCAATATTGATCCTGAGGGGACCCCACTTGTGACACGATGCCAGTTTGAAAAGGAGCTATTTACCACCACCCTCTGGGTGCGACCTGTCAGCCAGTCCCCCACCCATAGCACAGATCACTTGTCTAGATCATANTTAGCCCACTCTTTCAGCCTATCCGTGTCTTCCTGCAGTTCTAACCTTGCACTGGTTCTCTACCTGGCTCAGTCTGGTATCATCAGCAAACGCTTGATCCCATCATCCAGATCACTTATGAAGATATTAAACAGTGTTGGGCCCAATATTGATCCTGAGGGGACCCCACTTGTGACACGATGCCAGTTTGAAAAGGAGCTATTTACCACCACCCTCTGGGTGCGACCTGTCAGCCAGTCCCCCACCCATAGCACAGATCACTTGTCTAGATCATAAACAGTTTCTCTAGGAGGAGGCTGTGGTAGGCTGTATTGAAAGCCTTGGAGAGATCCAGGTAGACAATGTCCACCGCTCACCCCACATCAACCGAGAAGGTTACTTTGTCATATAAGGCAATCATGTTTGTCAAGCACGATTTGCCCTTGGTGAATCCGTGCTGGTTTTCCCAATCATGTGCTTCAATTGCCTTGTGATAGTCGCCAGGAGGATTTGTTCCATAACTTTCCAAGGGATTGAAGTAAGACTGATGGGTTTATGATTTCCTGGGGCCCCCTTTAAGCACTTCTTATAGACAGGGGTGACATTAGGCTTCTTCCAGTATTCAGGGTGATCCCCGACTACCATGACTTCTCAAAGACTATGAAGAATGGACTCACAATGACACCATCTCTTAAAATCCTTGAGTGGGTAACGTTGGGCCAATTGANTTGCCCTTGGTGAATCCGTGCTGGTTTTCCCAATCATGTGCTTCAATTGCCTTGTGATAGTCGCCAGGAGGATTTGTTCCATAACTTTCCAAGGGATTGAAGTAAGACTGATGGGTTTATGATTTCCTGGGGCCCCCTTTAAGCACTTCTTATAGACAGGGGTGACATTAGGCTTCTTCCAGTATTCAGGGTGATCCCCGACTACCATGACTTCTCAAAGACTATGAAGAATGGACTCACAATGACACCATCTCTTAAAATCCTTGAGTGGGTAACGTTGGGCCAATTGATTGTAGGGGTCAAGCTCCTGTAATAGTATGCATACCAGTTCTTCCCTCACTGACAATGTGTGTGTTTGCATCAAACCGTATTTCTTTCCCAAGGTCTGGGGACCCAACAGTGCTGGTAAAGACAGAGGTGAAGAAAGTGTTCATAACCTCTGCCTTTTCAACATTGTTAATGACTAATTCACCTCTCCTGGCCAATGTTTTCCTTCAGTTTTCGCTTGCNTAACGTTGGGCCAATTGATTGTAGGGGTCAAGCTCCTGTAATAGTATGCATACCAGTTCTTCCCTCACTGACAATGTGTGTGTTTGCATCAAACCGTATTTCTTTCCCAAGGTCTGGGGACCCAACAGTGCTGGTAAAGACAGAGGTGAAGAAAGTGTTCATAACCTGTGCCTTTTCAACATTGTTAATGACTAATTCACCTCTCCTGGCCAATGTTTTCCTTCAGTTTTCGCTTGCTGTTTATATACCTGAAGAACCCTTTCTTTCTAGTTTTTGACATCTCTGGCTGTTGTGGTTTGTGGCTGTCATGTCACACGGTAACAAAGACCCACGCTCCGCCCTCTCTGACCAGACACCCTCCCACCTCTCCCCCAGCCTCCCCCATCTGTGAAGGGATAATGGGAAGAAAAAGGCAAAACTCGTGGGTTGAGACAAAGGCAGTTTCACAGAACAGCAAAGGGAACAAGAACACACCACCACTAACACTGAGAGAAGAATATACAACCATGATTATCATTACTGTCTGCTCGCCGACCGGACCTGGGACACCCCAGCCTGTTCCGCTCCCCCGCAGTGACTGCCTAAGCCTCCCCCGGCATCTCCCGGGCACCCCTGGGCCTGGCTGCCATGGGATGGCATGACTGTATCCCTGCTGGAGCTTGGGGAGAATTAACCCAATCCCCACCGGAACCAGGCCACTGGCCAATTTCGATTCAAGCTGAGATTATGTTTTTCTAACTGCATCTCTGCAAGCCCTGGCAATGCCTTTGAAGTTCTCAAAGAGTGTTTGTCTGCTTTTCCACCTCATTTCTCTTTTGGTATTGAGCAGACTCAGAAGATCACAGTTAAGCCAAAAGGGCTCTTGCTCTGCCTACTTCCCTTACCTTTAAAGGGCATGAACTGCTTTTGTGCTTCCAGGAGAGCATTTTTGAAAAACTGTCAGCACTCTCTAACTCCTTTATCCTCCATGGAAGCTTTCTACGGAGTCCCTCCCCAATGAGCTGTGAGCAAGCTGAAGTTTGCTTTTCTAAAATCTAAAACCGTTGTCTTAATACCAACCTTCAGTGTGGTCAGCAGGGTCCCAAACCCAACAGTATTGTGATCACTGCAGCCAAGGCTATCACTAATTGAGATACTACAAAGCAGATTTTCTTAGTTTGTGGGTACCAAGTCAGCAATGCCTCATTCCTGTCTGGCACATCAAAGACTTGTATGAGGAAGCAGTCCTCTGCACATTCTAAGAATTTGATGGATGACATCCATCAAGCCCTCCAGCGGAGGGCCACGAAGATGATCAGAGGGATGGAATACCTCCCCTATGAAGACAGACTGAGAGAGCTGAGATTGTTCAGCCTGGAGAAGAGAAGGCTCCACGGAGACCTCATAGCAGCCTACTGATATCTGAAGGGATCTTACAGGAGAGCTGGAGAGGGACTCTTTATCAGGAAGTGCACTGACAGGACAAGGGGTAATGGTTTTAAATTGGAAGAGGGGAGATTTAAATTAGATATTAGGAAGAAATTCTTTACTGAGAGGGTGGTGAAGCACTGGAACAAGTTGCTTAGGGATGCTGTGGATGCCCCATCCCTGGAAGTGTTTAAGGCCAGGCTGGATGGGGCTTTGAGCAACCTGCTCTAGTGGGAGGTGACCCTGCCAATGGCAGGGGGGTTGGAACTGGATGATCTTTAAGATCCCTTCAACTCTAACAATTCTATGATTCTATGACATATGAGCTGCTGTGTTATTCTTCCAATAAATGTCTGGGTAGCTGAAGTCACCCTTAAGAACGAGGTTCAGTTAATCTGAAGCTTGCTTCAGTGACATAAATATTGTTTCAGTGGCCTTATCATCTTGTTTCGGAAGTTGGTACCGGATGCCTACTGTAAGATCCCCCCTGGAAATGACCACTCTGATCTTGACCTAGAGGCATTCAGCAGGGCTTTCACAGTCACCATAGTTGACTTCTGTACATTCAAGGTTCTCTTTAACACAGAACACAGCTCCTCTTCCTTTTCTTCCCTACCTGTCTTTACAAAATAGCCTATAGCCATCCATCCTGATCCTCCAGTCATGTGGGTTGTCCCACCATGTTTCAGTTATTCTTATGCTAGCATAACTTTCTGACTGGGTGTGGAGCTCTACCTCCTCCTGTTGTGTTTCCCAGGCTGCATGCGTTGTTATACATACACTTGAGGTGGTTGCTCTTCCTGTTCACATCTTGGGAGGTAAATAAGGAACATTCATCGCTGCTCTGTTTCGCCTGGCTTATTACTGAGTTGGTTGCAATGTCATGAGTGTTGCCACTTTGGAACCCGCCTCCCATGTCCTTCCATTGCCCACCTCACCAAGTTGGCCAGCCTGCTGCCAAAGATTCCCTTATCTCTTCTAGACAGGTGGACCTCTTTCATCCTTATTTTGTTGATGAACAGACAGATTCCAAGGCAGCTTAACATGTCATGCATGTTCTGTACATCTGTCAAACTTTTCCTTAATCTAAAATTTTGGTTCCATTCGTAAGTTACTGATCATGGGGAGCTGATTCTTTTCCCAGTACTAAGTATTTGTAGTTAATTCTTTAATTAGTATTAATCCTTGAATTAGAAATAATTTTCAATACTTTCAATAGTGGTTTTTTTTTTTCCTTTTTTTACCCAAAGGCGTTTGAATTCTCTGTCACTCATCTGAGTATTTCCAAAATCAGTGATGTCTGGCCAAATATCTTGACAAGGACAGGAGGGGATTAAAAAGAAAATCAAATCAGAAACTGGGATGCATGGCCACTGGGATTTAGAGAAGCTTGGAGTGGGTTTAACTACTGTCTTGCCTCAATACATTTCTCTAACCTTCACCCTTCTACTCCAATTCCCTATCTTCAAGTCAGATTTTCTTGGCCACGAGTAGTGCCTCTATGTCCCACTGTGAACTGGTATATCTCCTAGATCCTCAGCTTCTATATCTGAGCTTGTCCTTGACTCAAGTAGTGGTTTCCTCTTCTGGCTCTACCATACGCAGAGACAGACGAGTGACTAAAGGATGCATTGACTGCTCCTTTCTCTGGAGGAAAAGTTCAAACATAGATTCCCAGATTGATTCTGCACTTTATCAGAACTTCCACAATAGTCCTCTGTAAGAAGAGGACAAAAAAATTGGGTTGATCTGGCTTGTATTTTAGTGCCTTGATGCACCTATGCTAGATATTCATTCATCTGAAAATGAATAAATGCTGCAGACAGACTTGGATAGCAATTAATCTTTCATAAATATCTTGCTTGGCCTTCACAATTATAATCTGCTTAAAGGAATAAGCACCTTAAACAAGGAAGCTGGAATATCCATGCAAACATTTCAGTGATCTCAGTATTAAATTGGATGCAAAGTTAACTTGCATGTACCAAAGGCAGAGCTATTTTAATGAAAATTACAAGGCCTTCATTTCTTTGCATATTTGACTTGTCTGCCAAATTTGTTGGACGTTAAACAATCCATGCAAAGATTTTTAATGGTGCCTTGAAGAAGAGAATGACAAACACAGCATGGACACCAGACTAGAAGTTATGTTGCTCATTCTGCACCTGTAAGCATCCATGTTCTAGTGGTAACCAGGAAAGAGACCAGAAGGGCTCAGAAATGGCCCGTGTTCATGGAAATACCTACAAAATATCTTTCTGTTCTGTGTGCACATCATTGAAAATATTTCATTGATGATATTTGGCTGGAAATGAAAACTATTTTTCCTAGCTTGCTTGTAATTGTATGTCCTTATTATGGTGGAATTACAATGTGCCTAAATACAGTTCCGTTACTGAGACAAAATGTATTTTCTCCTATTGACTTTCTGAACATTCAGTACTTTATGGTTTAGTTACTAGTTTTTTCCCACTTAGCAAAGAGTTCAATTAGCAGGTCAATGAGAACAGAACTAATGGATAACAGTACAACCATACCTATTATAATTATGAGGATGGGGTTCCATGCTAGAGAGCAGAACTATAGTTCAACTGATCTCATTTATTAGGACAACAGTTCTCTGCAGCTTTGGTGAGATTAAGTACCAGTTGGGGCTTTATTTTATTTTAAAGAGCCATGTGATGAATTTCTAATCCATCACACAGATAGTTTTCTACTGGCAGTAAGTGCGGAAATTATTGAAATCTTATTTTTTTTCTGACCTATGTGGTGGGACAGGATGAAGTGTGGCCGCCTAAAAATCCTGGACAATTTTAGATTGTGTTCATATGTATCATACTAGATGGCCAAAAAGTAAATATGCTGGCAGAAGAAGGTTAGTAAATGGCTGACGTCAGTATATACCTATGTCATGTAATTTGTAAAAGTATATGACACTCAGTTCTGGTCAACAGTTGTGCGTCCATAGGAAAAGAATGTGAAAGGGAGAAGTTAAACTGAAAAATCTACTTCAAGAGCTGTCCTCAGCTGCTCAGGAAGCCATGTTTTCTGGGTACCCACTGAAAAACATTTCTGATTGTTGAATATTTACTATGAGCAGCCAGACAGGTCAGGCCGGACTGTCCATGAAGTCAAACTAGGATTTCAAATAGAAACAGGAGTAACAAGTACAGACATGCCATGAAAAATCATGGGAAAAAGATGTTTTGAAAATCCTAGGCTTAGTTTCCTTATCAAAGAAGCCCAACACTACAACTGAAATTTCTTGCAGCATTCCCCTGGAGAAACTGGCTGCCCATGGCTTGGATGGGAATACTTTTTGCTGGGTAAGGAACTGGCTGGACGGCCAGGACCGAGAGTGGTAGTGAATGGAGTTAAATCTAGTTAAGGGTCACGAGTGGTGTCCCCCCAGGGATCAGTAGTGGGGCCAGTTGTCTTTAATAACTTTATCAAAGTTGAACACTTCCAGGGGTGGGCCATCCACAATCCTAGGCAACATGTTCCAGGGTCTCACCACCCTCACAGCAAAGAATTTTATTACGATATCAATTCTAAATCTATTCTCCTTCAGAGTAATGCCATTACTCCTCATCCTGTCACTATATTTCCTGCTAAAAAGTCCCTCTCCATCTTTTCTGTGGCACCCCTTTACGTATTGGATTTCAATATAAGACTCCCCGGAGCCTTCTCTTCTTCGGGTGGAACAACCCCAGCTCTTTCAGCCTGTCTTCATGGGAGAGGTGATCCAGCCTGCTGACCACCTTCATGGCCCTCCTCTGGACTCAATCAAGTAGGTCTATATCTTTCTTATGTTAGGGCACCCAGACCTGGACACAGTACTCCAGGTGGGATCTCACAAGAGGGGCAGAATCACCTCCTTCAACCTGCTGGCCATGCTTGTTTTCATGGATGCGGCTGGCTTTCTGGGCTGCAAGTGCTTATTGCTGGCTCATATGTGCTTGTCATCCACCAACACTCCCAATTCTCCTCAGGACTGCTCTAATCCATTCTCCACCCAGCCTGTATTTGTGGATTGGGATTGGGATTGCCCCAGTCCACATGCAGCACCTTGTGCTTGGCCTGGTTGAATTTCATGAGGTTTGCATGGGTCCAGCACTCAAGCCTGTCCAGGTCCCTCTGGATAGTATTCCTTCTGTAGAGCATGTTGGCTGCTCCACACAGCTTGGTGTCATCAGCAAACTTGCTGAGGATGCTACATTCAATTGCACTGTCCATGTCACTGGACCGACCATTAAGCCTGTCAGTAATGCTACCTATGCCTTAAGAGCATTTCAGGTCTTTATTCCTTCAGATCTTTAGCACATATTAAACTGTCTGAACGATGGAGGAACAAAAGGGGTTTTCCCCAGATCTCCTAAAATGGGGTATTTTTTTTGTGAACTGCTACCTTTCTTCGTGTAACTTGAAAGACCTGCAGAGAAGATGCTTGTTAGATATATGGAGAGAATGTATCACACTCCAAAATATCAATCCAAACAACCTTTATTACTCAGAAATTCACATTTAAGAAACCATTCCAAGGAAAAATAGAAAAAAAAAGAAAGAAAAGGAATGTCTCTAACTAATACAATAAACCTACAAGCAGGTCTCAGATTGGTCCTGTACAGCAGAACTAAACTGTAAAGAAAAGAAAAACATCTAGACATCAAAATCAAAATACTGACAGTCAAATAGGCTAATTAATGAGTAAATTACTTAGTAAATTACCAAGGAATGAGCACAATAACTAGTTAATTGAATAGCATTGGGTTCAGAATCCAGTTCAGTGGGAGATAGTCTGGAGCTATAGAGTCAACTCAGCAGGCAGCAAGGCTTAGGCTTAGCTCTGCAAACCCTTCACCAAAGAAGCACTGCTCCCTGGTGAAATCCTCAAACAAGCATCCAAGTCTAGAAAGAGCTGGACTAAAACCGGACTACACGTCAACCCATACAAACCAAAAGAAACATTTTGCGTGGAGGGTCATGGTTTGAAATTCACCTCACTTGTTGATTTTCCAAATCATTTTCCATTACCGTCTTCTGGACTAAGAAGGAAAATCAGTTTAGTCACACAAAACCTAGCTGTTGGAAAAAGTACCATGAACCCTACTAGCCAGAAGTATCACTAAAATGTGTGAGAGACTGAGAGCTTTAGCTGATGAGTCCTGGCTTGGGGTATGAAAGCTTTAATGTCCTGTGTTCTGAATAGACATTACTAACCCAGGAGCAGCTAGAACACAACCTGTCCTGTCCTCATGTTTTGGGTGTGATATCTGAGCTCAAAACCAATTCAAATGGGTTGCTAATATCTAAAGCCTGTGTCAGTTGGAGTCAATAGAGCCAAGGTGCAATAGAGCCATGCTTTAAGAAATATACAATCCTATTATACCTAAACTAACAAAAGCTCAAGATTTCTGAGACACCATTTCACAGCATAGAAAAGGAATATTTAACTGAAATAGTAGTAAGACTCTTAGAGCTTCTTTTGCTTCCTTTTAATCCCAAGAAAAGATCATGATGTAAATGCTGAATCTGCTGTGTCCATTTGCCTACCAACTTACACTTACAAAAAAATGCATGTTGGATGCCCTGGGGAATTTTCTGACCTACTTAGTAAGAGTGGTGCTGAGTGTCTGATTTCCTTAAATGAAACTAGACAACTTCTCAGGTTAATTCTCCTTGTTTTGTCTTCAGATAAACAGAAAAGGCAGAAAGTAGACCAAAATGTGAGAAATGCTGGCTCACAAATAGAACGTAAAAGAGGACAAAGTCTTCTAAGTAAAGCTATAAAAAAAGATATAAACATTTACTAAAAATATATGACCCAGCTGGTTTGGGTGTCCCTCAAAGAAGATACACACTTTTTTGTTTTCAGAATAATTATACCCTTTCCCTGATCACCTGATTCCCCATCCCTTTTTCCCATTTGCTTGGTATTCAGGGACTTACATTTTTTCCAACTGCCTACTGAGCTCATGCCACGGTTACAATGCCCTGATTGGGTCATTCCCTTTTATTCTTAAGGAAGTTTGTCCGACATTCTTTACAGAATTACAGTTCCAAAAGTTGTTGACATCACAAGCAAATCCATCATGGCTGAAGCAAAACCTTTGCCCATCTCTTACAATAATGAAAACCTTTGGTTTCCTTCTTTTTTCTTTTAAGGCATGACAATTCAGAAACTCTCAGCAATACAGTCTTGCTTCCACAAATATATAGGCAGCCTATATCCCTTGGGCAACATATTTGTAAGAGATGTTTGAATCATTCTCCCTCATCACAATCTCTCTGTGCCAGGATATATTTGTACGTTGTCAGCAACGTGACAGGAACAGCCAATGAATACTGTCCAAATATCTGGATGGTGTCTCAAAAACTGACATTTCAAGGAATGGGAGTCATTTTTCTTTGCCTCCTTCATGTTCTTTTCAAGAAAGCAATTTGAGTCACACCATATAATTGATTTGAACCAATACTAAGTGAAAAGTCATGGCAGAATGGAGCTACATTCCATTCTCAAACCAACATAAGCATACTCTGGTTCAATTACACTTCAATTACACTTTTTAGAGAGAACCGGATTCATCCCTTACACCCTTTTAATTGTTATAAATAATCATATGGACAAAATGCCTTGTGCAGTATATATTGCTGGGTCCAGAGGTGGGAGATAACATGAAAAGCAAACCACAGGTCTTCTTCTGAGGTTCTTCTGCACATCTCCATTGACTTCAGTGGAATGATGCTAAGAACCTGGTCCAAAAGCCTAAGAAACTTTGAATTATTTTTTTTTCAGAAGACCTACACTAGATATTGAATTAATTATAAGGCTCGTGAAAAATAAATCAAGTGCTTCCTCCCATATGGTAAGCTAGAACTTACCTTAATTATGGCCAATCACCTAGCAAGAAATCAAAAGAATAAAAAATAACACATGGCTATGAAGACAAATTTTCCACATAAAGTACTTTTTGGAATTGTGGAAGCTTTTGCTTCAGAACTTGTTTCAGACATTGCATACAAAACCTACTGCAATTGCTGCCCAGTTGTACCTACAGCTGTCTAGAGTTGGTCTAGTTATTCAAGGAATAAGATAAAATGGTTACTTTAGCTAACTAATAGATCTATATCCAAAGTTACTGTTTCATCTTTTATTTAAGCAAGAATATTTTAACAGTGGATATAAAGGGGGTAAAAGGTGCCTTTGAAAATATAGTGTAACTTAGAGTCAATTCAAAAAGTGGAATATACTGCTTTCCAGTTTGCTACAGATGAGAAAAAAAAAAAAAGCTATGTCCATATTTTAGCTCCTACTAGGCACAGGATTATTCCAGCTGTCATGCCTCACAAAATTATGAAATTAATTAGCGTAACATTTTAAACAAAATATTTGAAAGTTTGTTTCTTCTAGATTTTAGCACCCTAGAGCTGATTTTAAACCTTTGAGTTTTTTTCAGCTGTTTGTTCACAGCCGTTACTAAATTTCAATACCGTCTTGTAGTCCGTTAGCATCAGACAGCAAAAGAGAACAATGCAGCACAACAGTGCAGGAGAATCAGAAGAAAAAGGCAAAACTCATGCTTTGAGACAAAGGCAGTTTACCAGAACAGCAAAGGGAACAGGAAAAAAACAACAATAACATTCATGTACAAACAGGATTACTATCCCACCACTCGCCAAGCTAGCCGCCTGACCTGGAAAGCCCCAGCCCACTCCCAAGCAGCGACTTCCTGCCCCCTCACGTGGTCGACTCCCGGCTACCCCTAGGCATGAGCTCACATGGTATGGAATACCTGTGTCCCATGCAAGATGCTGGGGAGAAATAACTCTATCCCCATCAGAACCAGGAAATTATCAACATCTTATTCTATACTAACCACGTCATGCCAGATCTTACAGTTTCCAATTAATTGCCACAACTTCCCCTGTCATATGTATTTTTACGTACATATATTCATACAGATATAATTACCTTAGTCTATAAGCCATTCCGCTAAAATGTCTCTTGAGTTCATTTAATCTGTGACTTTAGGTTCCATCTATTAGAACAGTCTCTCAGGGCAGGCAAGATGGTGTGTGTGGGGCTGGACTGCTGCATGTTGAGTTCTTGGAGCTTGTGGGTGATCCAGTGCAGCTCATGCCCACAGTCAACGGGTTGAAGATGTGAATCTAAATAAAGTTACTGGGCGCCTACTGCTGAGGTCTGTTCTAATCCCTTCACCACGTTCTGTTTTTCATCAGAGCCCAGCTGTCATTAGTTTGAGTGATTCTTACTATAGTATAACCAATAGCAATTAGAGTAATGATGTAGGGCTATTCTCCTCGGCTGCAGTGTGGAGCACATTTTTAACTTCTCATTCTGCCCCGACTGGCCCCAGAGATTTCCTATTTAATTTGTTGAAAACCTTGTCTTTGCTCAGGACCCCATTTAAAATTGTCCTTCTTCCGAGTCACTTGATCTAGGGGGCTCCCAGTCAGACTGTAATCTGGGATATGCATCCTCCAAAAACCAACTCCTGCAACAGGCACTGTGGTCACTCCAACCCCGGTGACAGGCACTGCAACTGAAACAAAAAACCAACCTGTGCCCCCATCCAGATTAATACATACACCAAGAAATCAGTTTGCTTAGTGAGGGATGATGATGGTCACGACAACAGGAGGAAGAGGCAGAACCAGAGACACTCACCCAATCCCTATTCCTGAGTGAGCTGTGGGGATATGTAAAAAGATTTCAGCCGACTTCCAGTCAAGCACATTGTCACCTGGCTGCTCCGGTGCTGGGATAATGGAGCCATTAGCCTGGAATTAGAGGGTATGGTGTCCAGGCAGCTAGGATCCGTGTCTAGGGAAGGTGGCATTGACAAGGTGATTGGGAAAAAGAGGAGAGATGTGTTTAGGGGCAAGGGGATTGCCTAAAGCTAACTTAAAGTAACCTATAGATATTTAGCATAGTAAAAATCTACACCTTACATGCTGCTGTCAGACCACTGCTGTATAATGAACTAGCCACTAATGGGAACATGCACAGAAGGGCATTAGTCATTTAATCTAAGTGACCAATGAATAAGTTTTGTGTAGCTTTTTCTTTGTTGTAAACTGTCTAAGAAATTGTGACCCCTCTGAGGGGGTGTGCTAGCTTTGTGAACTATCTCCTGGCACCCCTTTCTGTACAGAGCTGCATCAGAGGTTAGAAGGTGGATCTCAATGCTGTGTGCTCATTGGCTCCTGCGCACCAGGGACCAATCTGAAAACCTGGTTAGGGGGCAACACTATGAGACAGCTTTTCTCAATGGACTGAAAGTTTTTGAGGAAGGCCAGAGTGGGTAAAAGAATCGTGTATGTGGTAAACTGAAAGAAAAAACACCCTGAAGTGAATTGTTTCATTTACATTTTTTTAAGTTATCAGAAAGCAATGGTTATGCTGGATTTTTATGAAGGAAAAAGCATCAAAAGATTTAACTTGATTTTCAAAGAATTAAATTTCCCTGGATGATAACCAGCAAGTTCTTTGCAGCAATGAGATCTCTGCTATTTAGACTCAAGGGGAAAGGTAACTTGATAATTATCTGGGGCATCCTGACCTAAGAAGTTAGTATATCTTAGTGTTGTTTCTGTTAGCTTTAATTAATAATAAATAGAAAGCTGGTTTTTTTAAAGTCCCTGTTCTCTGGATCTTAACTGGGGGAATATTAGGGCTCGATGAATTATTGGACAACCTGACAAGGTAACTATCCAGCTGCCCAACCTGGAAAAAAGACTTACTTTTAGGGTGTCCTGAAGCAAACTGTCTTCATTATAGTACTAAGAAACACACCCGCAGGTTAAGAAGACCCTTCCTCTATGCAGGCACAGTGCTTGAAGAGAATGACACAGCAGATATTATAATCATATGTAGATTACTAACCAGTCATTGTAATTGGGAGTGTACTACCTTGTAACTTTTGTATATAAATATAACGAAGAAGCTGGCATGGGGTATGCTTGATTTGTGGAAAATCCACCATTCACTCAGGCCTGAATAAACACAGTATCTCTCTCCTGACTGTGTGAGACAGGTTAATTCCACGCCAAGGCAAAAATCCCCTTTTTGAACAACAATACTAAACTCTTCTGAAACAGCAGTTGTCAATTCAATATGTTTTTTGAAAGTCTAGGGAGACTTTTGTGAAAGGGTCTCATGAGCCTGTTGTCCCCAATATGGTATTCCCTCAACACTGGTACCCTGAAGATTTTTATCAGGCAGATGTTGCTTCTTCAGAGAAAAAGATCCAAATCTTTTCAAATCATTTTATGCTTCAGATAATATGCTCTGGCATCTGCTGCTGAGCCCTGAAGAAGGACAGTTTAATACTGATGGATTGGCAAGTTTCTATGTGATCCTGTGGTTTCAGAATTCCTGAAGCAATGACCGTAAGGGACAAAAATTGCCTCAAAACACTAGAATGAGGAATTCCTGTTTCCTGCTTGTACTTCTGTAAAGCCCCAGTTGTAACCATCTCTGCTCTGCCCCAGAGCTGTTTGGTTTTTGGAAAGTCACTAAGCCTGTCTCTGCTGCTAGGAGCTGTCAGCCTGTTGGAGATTATCCATTCCTGCTTCACTGAGCTGCATATTAAAGTCCAGGAGGTGTCTAGCAGACATCACAACAGTATCCAAGTAAAACCAATTGAACGGTTAGCTGATGACCTCTGAGACTCTGAGAGCACTGCAAATGTGGCAGTATAGGTCTGTACACAAACCTGATCAGACTCAGAACCGGTATATGCTATCACAAAGGGAGTTTTCCTGCCCGCTTTCGTGCTTATGCCATATCAAGAGATGTTGAGTTCTGAGGTGATAGCAATATGCAACAGTGAATTATCTCCTTTCCACTTTCAGATTTCAAAGAACCCTAAGCTCTCCACAGAATGACTGCTATGCAGAAATTCTGTATCCAAGTTAGGCCATCAAGCTAAACACATCTATAAATTGCTTGTGGGTGTATCTTCACTCTCATATAGTTTCCAATGTTCTTGTCTTTCCTTCCCTGAAGTCAGTGTTTCCAGACAGCATGTTTTCAAAGAACAAAGTACAAATGTTTCAAGCTGGTTTAGTTAGCAGAAGTTTGTTTTCTAGCTCGTGCTTTCTTCTTCGTTGAATACAAGTATGATAAATGCACTTTGACTTAGGATATTTTTTTAACCTGTCCACATTCTTCTAGGCATTAAGGTTTGTGTTTGATATGGCAGAAGGAGTATAGACAACATGTTCCAAGGGTATAACCAGGGCAACATCTAAAAAGATTACTTATTTGAGATAAATTTTTAAAAATCAGGTAATATTTAAAGATTTTTCCTGAATGATGACTTGTTTTCAAGCTGTATCAAAAAAAAGACCAAACAAAAAGTACCTCAACTCCTTAAAAAAATTGCTGTCTTTACACATGGAATCATGCATAGCCAAGGTGAACTGTAGGAGAATGAGGCGTTGGAATTTGCAGAAAAATTTAATGGTCTTTAACTGAATAAACAAAAGAATGACTGTTTCTGGGGCATGGCACTAACACACTCACAGGTATTGCCACTCAGGGAAAGGATTTTTAGTGCATGTGCACCACTGGACAATAAAAGAATACTACTCTACATAGTAAAAGAGGTACATACTGATAATACATAGTAATGTGCAACAGAATATATCAGAAGATCCATTTCCTATTGATGGAGATTAAAATGCTTATAATATTTTTTGTAGGACAAAATCACTGTTTCATCCTTTCCTCCTTCCCTTGGAAACAGTGGTCAAGAAAAGTTACCACAAGCAAGGTGTTTCTTCTCATCCTTCTGCCCCCTATTTAAGTGCCTTTATACCATTCAAAGTCATCCAATTACATATTAGTCCATACAGATTAATTTGTTCTAGCAAAACAAGGAGTTTAAGAGCTTAGATGAAATTTTTATGATGGAAATGTGTCAAGAAATGCTGAGCGGCAATGGACAAGGAGGAGTAAAAGGAAGAAAGTTAAAAGACATAAGTGTCAGAGGGGAACAAAAGGAAAGGAGGTTGTAGAGAGGTGGAGGTTGGTCTCTTCTCCCAGGTCACTGGCGACAGGACGAGAGGAAATGGCCTCAAGTTACGCCAGGGGAGGTTCAGGCTGGATATTAGGAAAAAATTTTTCACCGAAAGGGTTATCAGACATTGGAATGGGCTGCCCAGGGAGGTGGTTCAGGCACCATCCCTGGAGGTGTTCAAAAGGGGTTGATGTGGTGCTGGGAGATATGGTTTAGTGATGGTGTTGCTTTTTGTTTGTTGTGTGGGTGGGTTATTTTTGTCAAAATTAGGTTGATGGTTGGACGAGATGATCTTTAAGGTCCCTTCCAACCTAGAAGATTCTGTGATTCTGTGAAAAGACTGAGGAGAGAATTCCAGTGGGAAGGATAATTGTGATGTTTTTGCCCAGGAAAGATTACAGAAAGCAGATTGAGCATGGGAGACTAAGATAAATACATGTATTGAGGTGCTGTAGAAATTTGTATCTATGAGAGAAAGGAAGAGGAAAGATATGAGGTAGAGGGAATATGGTTCAGCTCTGGCTATGGTGATTAAGCTGCTAACAAGAAGACTGCTCTTTCTGTCACCCAACTTTGGAGCAAAACAATGGGGAAAAACACTGTGGGGTTGAGAACGGCTAAATAATGGACCTTTTGCTGTGGATTGAAGATGGGAAGATGTATAATGCAGTGTGTAAGAAATGGCTCCCCTGTTATTTCTGAATAACCGTTTTAACTGATTCTATAACTGCTTTTTTTTCTCAGAACATTTTATTGAAAGATTTGGACTTCTTTTTGAACAAAGACAACTAGAAGACAAACATTGAGGACATCAATATGTTAACCATATCTAGTTACAATATAACTGAATACAATAACTTTATAATTATCTCTCTTATACAATGAAGTGAAAGAGGTCAGAAATTGTTCCTGAATTAAATTAGACTGAATATTCATTACATTTTGTTATGCTTATGTACTGTCTTTCTTTTAATAATCATAAGACTTCAGATTTTTATGCATTTTTAATATATACATAAAAATAAGGGCATGTGAGTGGGTGTGTATATATATTCTTTATCGAGATCTTCTGCTACATTCAGATGGAAACGTGAGAGGACCCCATTCTCCAGTTATTTAAACAACAGTCAAAATCTCAGAAAGCAGACTACTTTTAGCAGAAATGTAGCTCTTTTAAAAGAGCTTTAGACTTGATTTGCTTAAGATTTGAAACACCAGAAAGATTAAAGAAAAGAAATACACTGGATAACAGCATCTTTCTTGCCTTTCTTCAGTTTGCAATGGTTTGGTAAAGCTCCCTCTGTCTTCTATAGAAGAGTCTTTATTAATCTTCCAGCTTCTTTATTTCATGGGCTCAGTTAATATAGCTGAAATGTGCAAAGTTAGCATGACTAAGTAAATTAAAAGACTTGGAAAAGTTCGGTTTCTCCTCCTTCTTCAGAAGTTTCTGGTGACTTTCACTGGGGTGGCATTTGCCTTTAAAATGCCCAAGAGATGTGTCACATCTTCTTGCAAGGCTTTTGATTTCAAAGCAGCTATCAACCAGAAAAGTCATTTACCTGGAGTGCTTCTCTGTGAGGAAGGGAAAAAGCAAGTATGAGAGCATCCTAAAGCTTATACTGTTAAGCTGTAGATTGCTCCTAATAATTGAGAATTTACAATGGGCAGCTTTAGTGTAACCATATCTGCTGACACCTACACTGTCACGACATTTTCTTTTTATTGTCCATTACTTAATGAAGTATGCTTCAAAAATGGTTATGGCTATAAGAGTTGCATCATGATTCTATCCAATTGGTGTCAAAAGACTACTTGTGACTTGATCTACTTGTGCCAGTTGCAAACGAATGAGAGCCATTGTGACAATGACTCACAGAACCTGTTCACTTTGTACTGTAAATGTCAGTTCTCCAGGATACGTTTTACCACTAATGCAAGGTAGACACCAGCAAGGTAGGCAGCAGTATTGTCTACCAGCAAGGTAGACATACAGATTTCATGTTATGGGAATTTCATATCCACTGATTGGATGGTAAGACAGGCAACTTGTACAAGTCTGTTACTACCTTGGTTCCTTGGGTAATTTTCAGGGCTACAGAAAACTTACACTGTTCCAGAATATTGCAGCGAGAACTCCAACGTTGCTGCTGGAATAACTACAACTGTCTATGAGGAATACAGAGACCACAAGACCAGTAAATTAAACAAGTATATTTTATAACCCTGTGTTGAACATGGAAGAGTTCAGAGTGTTTAAAACAAATAAACATAACGATATCCTGACTGAGTGACGTAGGTGATGTGAAGCCTGCCATTATTTATACCAGGATCACATGGTAGCCTAGGACAGCTCAAGATCCATAAAAAGA
>VXAK01014377.1:116325-132026 GCA_013399435.1 Arenaria interpres | reverse complement strand
GTCAACCAGAAAAGGAAAGTCAAGAGAAAGCATCCCCTCTGCGGTGAGCAAGGCTGACAAACTGGTAACAACAGATGAGGAGAAAGCTGAGGTACTCAACTTTTTTGCCACAGTGTTCACAGGCAAGCTCTCTCCTCACACCTCGAGTGGATGAACTGCAAGGCAGGGACTGGGGGAGAAAAGTCCCTCCCAGTGTAAGAGAAGATGAGGTTTGTGACCACGTGAGGAACCTGAACATACAGAAATCTATGGGACCTGATGAGATGCATCCCAGAGTCCTGAGGGAACTGGCTGAATTGCCAAGCCACTCTCTGTCATATTTTAAAAGTCACAGCAGTCAGGTGAAGCCCCTGGTGACTAGAAAAAGGGAAACACCACACCCATTTTTAAAACGGGTAGAAAAGAGGACCCTGGGAACTATCAACCTGTCAGCCTCACCTCTGCCTAGGAAGATCATGGAACACATCCTCCTTGAAGTTATGCTAAGGCATATGGAGGACAGTGAGGTGATTTGAGACAGACAGCATTGCTTCACCAAGGGCAAGCCCTGCCTGTCAAACCTAGTGGCCTTCTATGATGGAGTGACTACATCAGTGCACAAAGGAAGAGCTATGGATGTCATCTATCTGGACTTCTCTATGGCCTTTGACAGGGACCCCACAACACTCTTCTCTCTGAATTGGAGAGGTATGGATTTGATGGGTGGACTGTTTGGTGGATTAGGAAGGTGGCATCCAGAGCGTAGTGGTCAACAGCTCAGTGTCCAGATGGAGATCTGTGACAAGTGGTGTCCCCCAGGGGTCCAAGTACTGTTTAATAACTTCATCAATGACATAGACGATGGGATCAAGTGCACCCTCAGCAAGTGTGCAAACAACACCAAGCTGAGTGGTGCAGTTGACACGCCTGAGGGATGCGATACCATCCAAAGGGACCTGGACAGGCTTAAGAATTGGGTCCATGTGAACGTCATGAGGTTCACCAAGGTCAAGTGCAAGGTGCTGCACCTGACTCAGGGCAACCCCCAGTACCAAGACAGGCTGAGGGATGAAGGGGTTGAGAGTAGCCCTGCTGAGAAGGGTACTGGTGGATGAAAAGCTGGGCACGAGCCAAAAATGTGCGCTTGCAGCCCAGCATCAAAAGAAGCACAGCCAGCAGGTTGAGGGACGTGATTCTGCCCCTCTACTCTGCTTTGGTGAGACCTCACCTGGAGTACTGCATCCAGCTCTGGAGCCCTCAGCACAGGAAAGACAGGGACCTGTTGGAGTGAGTCCAGAGGAGGGCCACAAAAATGATCAGAGGGATGGAGCACCTCTATTACGAGGACAGGCTGAGAGAGTCCGGATTGTTCAGCCTGGAGAAGAGAAGGCTCCAGGAAGACCTTATTGCGGCTTTTCAGTAGTTCAAGGGGGCCTACAGGAAAGATGGGCACAAACTTTTTAGCAGGGCCTTTTGTGATAGGACAAAGGGTAATGGCTTTAAACTAAAAGAGGGAAGATTCAGACTAGATATAAGGAAGAAATTTTTTACAATGAGGGTGGTGAAACCCTGCAACAGGCTGTCCAGAGACGTGGTACATGTACCATCTCCGGAAACATTCAAGGTCAAGTTGGACGGGGCTCTGAGCAACCTGATCTAAGTTGAAGACTTCCCCTGCTCATTGTAGGGAGCTTGGACTAGATGACATTTAAAGGTCCCTTCCAACCCAAACTATTCTATGATTCTAATTCCTGTATTCTTAGAGCAGTAAAGTGTGCTTTTTCCCTAGCAAGCTATAAAATGAAGAAGTTTTCAACTTCCAAATTCCATTTATGAACTACATTTGACAGAACTGAAACCTTTTCATCATCTGTGTAAAAATATGACTTAAATAAGGCAAACAAAAGAAAAGAACAGAATCTCTCAGTATATCTAGCCTTCCATCTCAGAAACTTAGTTCCTTTGTGCTATGGCCTAGATTAGAATGCAAGTCCAGGGAAAAGTTTAACTATAATTTGCATCTTCAGACAAAAACTCAAGCTGAACGGAACAGTATTAGTTAGTAGCTGTTCAGTAATCAGGCTACTTTTTTATTATTAATCTTTTTGTTTTTGAGAAAGCACTCCTCTAGCATGACAGAGAAGTTAATAAGCTCCGATACATTGCCTACTATAGCTTCTTTTGACACTTTATGAAACTGATTACCAAACAGTGCTAATCATACATACCTCAAAATAAGGTCACAGACTTCTTTCTGGTTAAACACACACAAAAATTAAAACCCCAAGCAATTATAGTTACCGATTTCACTGCCACTACCACCGTCTTGAATGCTCCACAAGATTATGCTACTCTCTGAGGCAACTGCGACCATCTTATCCTTGTCTCCATGAGGTCCTCCAACCACCTTAGCGTTGAGAGCCACTCGCTCAATTGTCCAGTCCAGATAGGGACTTGTGAACACCTGCTGCCACCCAGATGATTCTTTAATTCTGGAAGGGAAAGGGAGGGAACAAGGGAGCAAAGGTTAGAGATTCAGACACAGACATCTCAGTCTAAGCCTGAACACTGTGGATCATCCAGCCAAAAGTTTGGGCAAGTAAAAATGCTAGAGAATGAGGTTCAGCATAAGACCTAGAGTTCCTGCAAGTTCCAGAACAAAAAAAAAAAAAAAACTCAAATCAAGACAAGACTGCTACCTTGAGTCACTGTGAAGAAAAACAGGATTTTACATTGGCATATTGACCTGTGGCTTCTTTCAGCAACCATTCAAGTCTGACATGCTTCACCAAAAGCATCAGTAATGACTTCAGTTCAATGGTAACAAATCTCATTAAGTGGATTACCAAAGAGGCAGAATCTTTCACTTAAGTGAGCTAGCATCCAAGGAAAACAGTCAGAAATAAAATCCTAAGGAGGGAACAATTAGCACAAAGACAATTGCAAATCATTGTATCTTTCTCCAGTCAGACCCTATTAAGTATAATTAAAAACAAGAACATTAAGTAGAGAAAGAGAAGCCACATTCAGTACAAATTACAGCAAAACAAATTGCAGTGGTGAATACAAGAGGCAAGTTAGATGTGATTTAAGTTACAAAGTCTAAGCAAGTAAATTAGTATTCTATATAGTGAAAAAGGCAGCAAACTATGGCTTCAGCGTGGCAGTAAAGAAAAAAGCTATTCACATTATACTCTTTACTCTGCCTCCTGTTTCTGAACCACACTACAACAGCAGTGTTTGCTTTTGGAAACAGCTCATTAAAACATTATTGTTCATTGAAAAGACAGCTGCTAATTAAATCAAGACTATGAGATTTGAACTAAGAACAGCTTCTGTAATATGAAGGTGTTACTTATCTTCACCTGATCTCAAAAAACAGCCAGTTTGTTTACAAGACACTTAAAGACATTTTTCAGCCATCTAGGTGAAGTAGCAATTGTTTAACAGTTCTGCTAAGCCAAAAAACCTGAAGTTTAAGAAAGGTACATCACTTAAGTAGCAAAAATCCATTAACTGTTTCAAGTTCTTTGACAGTCTAACTTCACAGACTGTCTTCAAGCCCATATAGTAGGAAGAACTTTTAAAATTAGTATTTCCTTTAAAAGCCTGCTTTAAAACAGGCTTTTGAAGCAGTTAAATTGGAGTCCCTTACTTTCACAATGTCACTAAGAATTGACATCAAAGCAGCAAAGTTTGAATTCCTCTCAACCAGTTTATTTGCATGAGCAAAAGTGGCAAAAAACTTATATTTATGGGAGCAGACTGAAAGCATGTGATCTACTGTCATTTCAGAGTAAAGCAAGCTTTTTGCTTTGCTCATAACAAATTATCATATCTTTTTTAGATTCCTGTAACCTGACAAGCAACTATATTCATACCTGTAGCAAACAGCAAAATGGGCATAGGCAGCTACTATCCAATTGTGGTGGCCAGCTACTATTAGGACTTTCCGTGGGTCCACAGGAAATCCTAAAAACAATAACAAAGCTAAAGTCAGTCAAGTGATGGGTATTAAAAGATGAGCAGAAACATCTAGAACAGGAGAGTGCTCTCTGCTATGATATGCAACTGAAACTTTAATAATGAAGTTACTCAAGGAATATTTTCAGCTAGATTCTAGTTAGCAATATTACTCCTCACAATTCTACAACTATTACAAGTCTTACACAGAAGGAAGGCATTTCACCTCAGTCACTACAATGCAAACTGTTTATGAAGAGAAAGAGGGAAGTACATGCCTCAGTTTTAAAGCCTGCCAAATTGGTAAAAATTTGAGGATTGTTCCCAAATAATAAACAACGTTTTCTTTTGTAACAGTTCTGTCCAAATGGTTGGTGCAACAATGTATAATTTTTCCAGACTGTTAAACTGGAATTTCCAGTATCTCAGAATACCTATAGCTCCTCCATTTATTATCTACTGGGAGCATATCTGTTTCTGATTTATAACTAAATTAGTTTTGGCGGAAGCGTTGGATGTTACTGGAAATCAGTGGTTATGGTACTTCCCTGAGTTAGCTCTCAGCCTTGATATGCTAAAGAACTAATGCCTGAAAACTGCATCTTCTATCTCGTTTTCCCTAAGACTGGCCTCTTTCAAGCCTGCAGCAACTAACACAGAAAAATCATATCCAAGACTTAATTTTATATTAACTGGATATAGATTCACCTTTAAACATACTCTAGATTTTCCTAACACTGCTACAATTTACACGATTATAGTAGAAATATGACATTTCTAACAGCATCATTTTGCTTGCAAAGTCAAAAGCTTGAAAATGACAGAATTCAGGTCTACCTTATTTCCAGTTTTTGTATGTTTTAAATGGAAAGTACTCTGTATAGTCGAACAACTGAAGACTACCTTTACTCTAAAGATTCAAATCTTGCAGGGCAAGAGAGGCACCAGGAGCAAGAATGAGGTGCAAAAGCAGGAAGGAGGTACTGAACAAAGACATGCTGGTCTGTCTGGTTTTTATCGTGGCTTTAGTACAGTGTAAGGGATTTGTCTAAGGGCCATACTAAAATGCACTAAGAACTTTGATTTGCCTTTCTCTCAGCCTCATGTCTTGATTGCACAGCAGTGAGCCTTAAATACTGTATAGGAAGGGAGTAATGTTTAAGTAAGTATTCAGCAGTTTAAGATCAGACAAACATAGAATAGTAGACTGAAACCAGAAATAGTAACTCGGTTTTTATTTCCCAGTGACAATCATCTCAGCAATTTGTTTTGGTTTTAAAACTGACATTCCTTACCTAGCCTGACTGTACCTTCCCCAGTACCACCAAGTGTAGGTTGGACACCACCTCCATGAATCTCACTCTCAGAGCAGTTTTGACCAGTTCTAACATCAGCTGGTGGCCCAGCAGTATTATTTATTTTACGGTTGGGAATGCCTATAAAAAAGAAGAGAGATGTTTTGTCCCACTCTAAAATTTAGCAACATAATGGATATCCATTCACTTTCAAAATACAGGATTAATACTTGTACATTTTGATCTAAAGTCTAATCTGCTATATGAATCAGGCAATATCTTAACACAGAAACAGAAAATGCTTTTGCTCTCTACCTTGACATGCACAATTTAAAGACCTGTCTTCAGAAAACTTGTCAACAATTGACTAGATATCCCCTAGAGTTCAAGTTAATATATGAACTGTGTTAATCTCTGCAGAGAAGTAAAAATCTAACACGTTAAGGAAAGCTCATTTGTGCTGATTTGTCATCTACATATGAGCACCTAAGGTAACTGCACCTTCAGAAAGAAGAAAGCACTCCATGCTGATAACATTTAACTGAAGTGTACTTAAAGAACCTCTACTCTAGTCTACTACCAAACACAGCCTCCTTAGTATTAATATGCCATTTCATACAGTATGCAGATAAAAGCCTTGCTTTTTGAATCAGAACGATGTTAAATTCAATCATTCATCTTAATCTTTCCATAGGAAAGCCTTCTCTGGACAGTTTGACAGCTTGAGTAACTACCTCAGCCAGTCACCCCACAAACTACAGCAGTAAGTCACCACAAGCAACATCAGATCACGAATACAAAAATACCTGGAGGAGGCAGGTAGCCATGAAAAAGGACACTTCCACAAGATGAGCGTTCCAGTTCTTCACATAGTAGCAGTCTTCTCACTAAGGATGAGAAAAGATATGACCATAGCTTTCACTTCCCAGGAAATATTACATTATTTCAAATAATCTTCTGTATCAGTAAGTTTGAAAATCTTCAGGGTTACAACTGCCCAGGACTTGTAAGTGCATCATTGAGATGACCTCAATGAGGTCATTGAGCTCAAAAAAAGAAAAGAAATTACCTAATGGAGTGATTCCATAGAATTCAGCTTCATGCCTGAGAACATTGATACTCACTCCCCTAGAGAAATAAAAAACAAAGCAAAACAAAACCCAACAAAAACCACAAGAAGAGAGCGAGTCAATACTTTGAATTTAAGTACTTGCATATAAATACAAATTATACCACGTGAATGTCAAGCTACCTGTTTACAGAATTACCATCAAATACAATTAATATGGTGATGTTTGAGATTTCAAAGTGATCTTAATATTAATTATCTTTCATTAAAATAAGGATACAGAACAAATAAAGAAATGCATTGCCAAAGTTGTTTAAACTACAAGAATCCACAAACAAAATATAATGCTACCATTTCTGCCTCCACCACACCATGCATATGCTCCAGACATGGCACAAGATCTACCAGGGAGCCGAGTCATACACTAGGCACTGAACTAGCCGAGTAAAACTGAACAATCCTCATTTGCAGAAGTTTTCTAACGCATCTGATCAAACTAAGTTTCACTTGGAGTAATTAGAACTCCTTACCGTAAGTCTAGCTCCTTTGTGCGAAGAAAATTTAAAATAGGTGCAAATGCTGCTGGATCTCGATCAATAAATATCTGCAAAGAAAAATCACCGTACTTTTAGCATTATTATGGAGCAACCACCAATTAAAATGCTTTTTTATGCTCAACATGGGAAAGAGGAGTTGAAGATGAGGCAGTCAGCAGACAAACATAACTCAAAGTTTCTGGACTACTCCTTTGCTCTCATTATTCTTCTACCATCCACTTATTCAACATTCTTAAATGACATATATACAAACACTGCTACAAGTAGATGGTACTTAATAAACGTATCCTTTAAGTTCTAGAGTCTCCACAAAGGTCAATGTACTCTCACTTTCTATCATGGTCAGGATGCAGTAAATATCATAAGATCAAGTTTAGACTTTTTTTTAATTAAGTCAATTGCCATTACAACTACCTCTACGCTTTTAGCAAAGTACTTGTGTGCCTTACTGTCACTCAACAACAATCATATTCTTAAATGGTGAACTATAGTTACAGCACCTACACAGACTGAAATGGCCATTTGGCTATATTTATTTGCCATCAAAAGCTACATTTCCATGTCAGGATTACTCGACTACTTATGCAATACTGTCTAATGAAAACGACTCCTCCCTCCGCAATACAGCAATTAGCAGTTCTTCCTGTTTAAAAAGTACAGTTTCTGTCTCTGCATTGTCTGTACAATGCAGAACGAGCACAGAAATATGCACATCATTCCAGTCTCATTTATCTTGGAATGAAGATGAGAACTAAGAAATCTGGACATGTAACTGATTTTCATGAAAGTCTGCAGACCATGACATTCAAGTAGTTACATCTGTGAGACCTTTACTCTGTCCTAAACATCTTTAAAACTTCACTAGACATAACCAAATTAAATACTTCCAGTCATTCTCCCACCCAATCGCATGAACAGTATTGCAACTAGGCCTTGAGATTATAAGAGTGTATTTTGTATCGAATCTAACACAACAAAAGGGAAATATATGGTGACATTTTGAAATTATTTCAAAGTCCTATATTTTCCTCCTGTTAAAATAAGTGACAAAACATGAAAAAAAGGTCAAGTCCAATTGAACATTACTCCTCATGGACTCTGAAGCAAAGATGGTACTGTCAGCATTTTAAAAGTAGGCTTCTGCAACACTACTATTAGGGGTTACGTAATACAACAGCAACAGAGAAAATACCAGCAAAAGCCAAAGCAAGTTTTTAAAAGCCCAGGAATGCAAATGTTTTTAATTCATTTGGCCATTTGTTTTCCACGCTTTTAAGCACAGCTGACTCGGGCAGTGTAACTCCCATTGGCACCCACAGCTTTAGGAGAGAACCTAACTGAAAGCATAACACCAAATTAACTGTTATCACTAGATTTATTACTTACAGCACCAGTTTCATCCTTTAGCGTTGAAATTCTTCCACTCAGTAAACTGAAACACAGGAAATCTTTGTTAGATGTCCCCCAGAAATGTACTAACACAAATACAAGACAGCAACACTCTCAGTCAGTTTGCTCTATTTGTGTATTGTAGACTGCATTTTGGTAAAACTGTACAGCTGAGCAAGGAAAACTCTCTAGGTAAGGCAGAATGCCAGTGAGGGTGAGTATCTCTCCTGAACAAAGGAGCAGTGCATGCACACCCGAGGACAGGTTAAGAACTGCATCGTAAGGACCTTCAGATTCCCAAAGAAAACAGACACAAGGCCCAGCCTGAAAAGATGGAAAAGTTTTCCCAGGCACGCAGAGGGTTACATAATTTGTTACAATCTCATAAATCAGTAAAAGCTGTTGAAGTAAAAAGGAAGAAAAAACAATCCATTCTGCAAGGACTTACTGGGAAGAATGGGGTGGATAAGTTTTTACACCATTTTACTTCAAAGTTTCTCTGCCATCGTATCAAAGTACTTTTGCTCCAGACCAGTTGAAAACACAACACCAAGACCTTGTCTTACAGATACAAAACAAACTAATGCCAACGGTTTTATTTCAAGATTCCAGCTGAGTCTGGATGGCAATTAGCTCAGAGATTTCCTAGTATTGGATGAATTTCAGAACAACCTCCTTATACAGTATATTTAGTGTTGAGAGATTGGGGAATAAGCAAGGGACTTCCTCTGTGTGCCTTTCCTTCCATGCCTCGAAGAAGGTGACATTTCCCTGGCACTCCATTTATCCGAACATTTTGGTAGAACAGGAGCAGGTAATGTCTATGTCAGCTGCCAGGCTTTTATTGGGAAAGAAGTCTAGAGTACAAAACCTGAACACAAGGAAGCAAAACTGCCAGCCTTTAGGTCTTCTTTTATGTGTTTGGGATTAAATGGGATGGTAGAAGTACTGCAACCACAGCACAAAATTACCAGGGTACAAACAGTAAGCAGCACAACCCACAGAAGTAGTAAGAGTTAGCAGAAAGATGCTCAATAATTCAACAGCTCAATACCACAAGTTAAAATCCTCAAAACTTGACTAACCTCAAGGTACATCAATAATTCAAAAAATATTAAAGGCAGTGCTACCTCAAATGGTCAATAAGATCACATGTGGCAATATAGTAATGAAGTCAGTGGCATCTCCCTTTCCTGCAGACCTGGAGTGTTATTTCGACAACACTCCATCTAAAAAGTGACAACTCTTCAGCACATCTAAATAGCCATAGCATCATTCAAGATAGAAGCTGTTATCCAAAAGGCTTCTTATTTCAAAATAATCTGTCCCATTGCTTGAGACAAAGAAAAACCATTAAGGAATAAAGACACTATTTACAGCATAAATTAAGAACTTAGAACATATAGATTTATTTTTTTTTTAAATGACTGTTAATTCATCTTTGTTTAATGTGATGATATATTACAAATACCTGGAAAAAAAGGAGTCTGGAATCCACATTAGTGTTTGTCTTGAAGTGCTGAACCTAGGAAACCAAAGTTACAAGTTTAGAATCAGCCGTAAAATTGGCAGGAAGTCTGCTTTATCAAAATTATTTTATTTGTCCTAAAAAACTGCTATCAAACAGGTTCGGGAAGTCTGAGATCATTTAAACATGCACAAAGTCACAGAGGTTCCAGATTCTTTGCACAGGTTGCCCTTAAGCATGAAGCAGGACTGTCCAGAAACCCCCAAATTGTCATGCTTTTCATGTTTGTAACACACTGTCCCAAACTTTCTGTATTTTCTGGTTCTCACACTTTGTCAACATTAATGCTTGAAAAAAACCCACCACACACAAGAAACAATCACTAAAACATAAGTTTATCAACAATGGGCTACATTTGTCTTTAACTACATGTTACTCAGGACTCAAAGGGTGCTACCTTGTGCACTGCAAAAGACTACAATGAGTTCAAGTTAATATTTTACAGTAACCTTAATCATTTGCCATTTTGCCATTCAGGCCCTCTTGGAGAAGGCCAATAACAGTTAGAAGAAAGAGAGAATTACTTTGAGTCATATTATGAAATAATAAAAATTATAGTATTATTTATGATGCCAGACAGTATTGCACATAATAAATAACTAAGAACTGTTTAATACTACTTCTGGTCTTGTTTAACATGAAGGAAGACAACTGGACTGGCAGCTTGGACAATGAGTTCATGCTCTGCATGAGCTCTCTGACTTCACAGATCCTCTTGCTAGTACCGTGACTAAGAAGCCTTGGATTACCTCTTCATTAATGGAAATCAAAAAGTGCAAAAGTAAAATTCCATGACAGCTTCCCATATAGTATAGGAACACATTACAAAATATTTTGTACTTGACCGCAATTTATCTGTTTTTCACTTCTTGCATTTTCCAGTTTTGGAGAAAAAAAGAAAAAGATGCAAACAAAAAGCGTTACTGTATACCCTCTAAGAGGCAGAAACACAAAGAAACACAAAGACTATATGGAACTACCATCCTGCATAAAAGGTGGATTGTGTAGCTGCTCACTGCAAGCATAACAATGACAAATCTGTTCTTAACAGAAAATCTACAGTATCTGTGTTCTAAGCACAAAGTCTTCTCTAAAAAATAAATAAAAGAGAATCAAAGCAGTTTTGTATTTAACTGGAAAGTGACTTCTAAGTATATTTGCAGTTTTGTATAGCTTTTCTCATCAGTAACACAGATCACTACCCTTCTCTACTTTAAGAGCAAGTGATGATTCATTTAACTATATTACAGTATGTGCATAATAAAAAACAATGACTTACATTAATTTTATCCAAGTTTAATCAAGACACTGCTTGTAACTATGGGGACAGATGCAGTACCACCAGTTAGCCCTTTTAAAGGTCTTCACGAGCTAAAGACTTTTTTTTGATCCTTTACATATTTTACAATTTTCGGTTATTTTTGTGTTTTTAGAAAAAAATAGAAGAAAAAAACCACAGAGTTTCCTATGGGTTCCGAGGAAGGCGTGTATAGGTAGAAAGGTATGGAAAAAGTACTAGAACCACAGCTAAATGGCATTTTCTGCAACACTGAATGATAAATGCTAAATTAATCCTGAAGTAGTAAAGTCTAAGGTGACCACGAAGACGTTCAGGATCTTTGAACAGACGTTTAAGAATTCAACAGTACTATCTCCTCAATACACTACAGCACAATTTCTGACCTGGAAACATGCTGGCATTTAGGCACATGAGTGACAGTCAACTATTCAGAGGTGTCAAGACTGAAGTTTTGCTGGTGTTTCGACCAGCTGGGTTTCACTTTAGCATTTCCTAAGTCAGCTAAAGAGCTTAGTAGTAAAACATTTGGGAGTAGAAAACTAGTGCCAAAGAAGAAGACTTCCAGAAAAACAAGCCACAAAATAAGGAAGGCAGGAAAGACAGCCATCAACTGATTCCATGTTTGTCTCCTTGTGATTTTATCAACGGGTTTGGATAGCACACAGATTTTCTGTTTGTGATTTAGCACTATGGTACCAGGTTAGTAAGGAATATCTCACGCTAATGTATACTTTAGAACTTTTAATACCTATACATTATGTAAACAACGAGACAGAGTGTTCCTTTCCAGGATGCAGAAAGAAGCTCAGCTAGCAACATTTACATGTATCAGTGCATCTGCAGCTCCATGCAGACAACGTGCAGTGGTCAGATAGATATCGTATTAAGGAAAATTAGGCAACTCCAGTGCAATATCCTCAAACACTCTTAAACTGGTGGCAGCCTACAGGTATTTTAAAGAATATATAGGTAACTGGAAACAGACATAATAAGCGTCAGTTATGAAACAACTATTTTCATAATTAATTGCGCTTGTAGAGTTATCTTATAAACAGTTTATCTTATAAACAGAAACAGTTTGTCTTATAAACAGACAAGAGAATTCACTAAACCTGTTACAGTAATTTCTGTGAATGTTAACTTGCAAGAGGCTTGTGCTGCCATCAAAAGAATCCACAAAAGCTGAGACCAGAAATTGTTGAAAGCAAATCCCACAACAGAGAAGATCTGAACCTCGTGTCACAACATGGAAACCTCAGGTCTCTGTACTAGATGCTCCAAAGTATAACTGCTGTAAGAGACAGAGGAGAGCGCTGATTTCCTATTCTCATACAACTCTACAAACAAAACTAAGAGTTTCAGGGTAACAGGAACTAATGAAGAGGAGGAAACAGGTATCGTATCCCACACTCCCTCATTTGCTGTCCAGATCATCCACTTCACTGTCAGCTTTGAGTCACCTGCCTTTGAAAGCTGAAAAGCCTGGCTCAGATACATTTTTTCAAACATGGGCACTAGAAGGGAAGTTGAGCTTGCACCTCTTACACAGAGGTACTGTTGCACATTGTCTCCCTATTAAAAGGGAAACATCCATCTTGTTAGGTTATACAGAGAAAAACTTAGGAAGGCAAAAGCCCAGCTGGAACTCAACCTGACTATTAATACAAGGGACAACAAAAAAAAGTTTTTATAAATACATCAACAGAGAGCCAGGGAGAATCTCCATCCCTTACTGGATGCGGGGGGGAACATTGCAAACAAAGATGAGGAGAAGGCTGAGATACTTAATGCCTTCTTTGCCTCTGTCTTCAATAGCCAGCCCAGCTACTCCCAGGGTGTTCAGCCTTCTGAGCTGGAAGATAAGGATGGAGAACAGAACTACCCCCATAATCCAGGAGGAAGTAGTTAATGATCTGCTTATGCACCTGGACCCGCATAAGTCTATGGGGCTGGATGGGATTCACCCAAGGGTACTCAGGAAGCTGGCAGGAGAGCTCACCAAGCCCATCTCCATCATCTATCAAAAATCCTGGTCAACAGGGGAGGTACCAGATGACTGGAGGGTGGCCAACGCGACACCTATCTACAACAAGGGCTGGAAGGAGGATCCGGGGAACTACAGGCCTGTCAGCCTGACCTCAATACCGGGAAAGATCATGGAGAGGANAATGGGGCGAAATCTTGTTGGTGGTCAGTCACCAGTGGTGTCCCTTAGGGCTCAGATTTGGGGCTAGTACTGCTTTATATCTTTACTGATGATCTGGATGAGGGGATTGAGTGCACCCTCAGTAAGTTTGCAGATGACACCAAACTAGGTGGGAGTGTTGATCTGCTTGAGGGTAGGAAAGCTCTGCAGAGGGACCTGGACATGTTGGATCAATAAGCCAAGGCCAATGGGATAAGGCATATAGGGCCAAGTGTTGAGTCCTGCATTTCAGTCACAACCACCCCAGGCAACACTACAGGCTTGGGGAAGAGTGGCTGGAAAGCTGCCCCGCAGAAAAGGGCCTGGGGGTATTGGTGGACAGCCGGCTTAACATGAGCCAGCTGCGCGCCCAGGTGGCCAAGGCAGCCAACAGCATCCTGGCCTGTATCATGAATAGTGTGGCCAGCAGGAGTAGGGAAGTCATGCCTCTGTACTCAGCACTGGTGAGGCCTCACCTTGAGTACTGTGTTCAGTTCTGGGCCCCTCACTACAGAAAGGACATTGAGTTGCTGGAGCATATCCAGAGGAGAGCCACCAAGCTGGTGAGGGGTCAAGAGAACAAGTTATACGAGGAGAGGCTGAGGGAACTGGGCATGTTTAGTTTGGAGAAGAGGAGGCTGAGGGAAGACCTCATTGCCCTCTACAACTACCTGAAAGAAGGCTGTAGAGAGGTGGGTGTTGGCCTCTTCTCCCAAGTGAATAATGACAGGACCAGAAGAAATGGTATGAAGTTGCGTCAGGGGAGGTTTAGATTAGATATTAGGAAGAATTACTTTACTGAGAGGGCGGTCAGGCACTGGAACAGCCTGCTCAGGGAGGTGGTGGAGTCGCCATCCCTGGAGGTATTTAAGAAACATGTAGACGTGGCACTTCAGGACATGCTCTAGTACCTTAGATTGTTGGGTTCAGTGTTTTGTTTTGTGTTTGGTGTTGTGTTGGTGTGGTGGGATTTGTTCTTGTTAGGTTTTTTTTGTGTATGGTTGGACTCGATGATCTCCAAGGTCCCTTCCACCCATGAAGATTCTGTGATTCCATGTATACATTTCCTACTCCTTACCTCCAAGTGGTACCTGTTGACTAGAATCTGGACCTTCAACTAGAAATTAAATACACAGAGTTATTAGTTTGCCTTATTCTTCATACTCCTCTGTGTAGGTAAGCCCTCTGAAGATGTGTATTTCTTTCCTAATTCACACCCTGTACATAATTCTCTGCTCTCTGCAAAGGCCTTTAATAAGTAAGATTTATTTAAAATTATGAGACAGAAGGATCTTTGTGATTCCACCTGTAATAAAAACCTGAAAGATGAACTGGCCTATAATTTCAAAGGCAGAGTTCACTGAAAAACCTTATTCAGTGTAACACAAAATCTGGTCCAAGCCAATATCAAAGCTATCCTGAAAACATCATTACAGGTGAGTTTTGCCTATGCAAGTTACAAGCAGCTTCTCTGGGCTGAACGAGGTTCTTAATGTCTTATTCTAACAAAGGAATTCTGCATTGATTTTTATGGCATTCTCCTTTAAGAAAGGCGGCAACATACAATTTAGTTACAAGAACAAGTCCATCTTCTGGGTAATGCAAGAAAATTCTTAAATTAGTAGTAATAGTTCTTACTACTTACAGCTGGTTTCGTGTTGTGCACAGGCTCAGAGAGACACATTACTTCAGTTTCCACTAGCTACGGTAATCTGAATGATTTCACGCCTGAGCATTTTGACAGGAACATTTGCACTATTTATCACACAGATTCTGACCACAGCTGTCCCGCAATTCTCTCTCTCAGCCTGCCAAAATGTCCATGTATGCCATCTTCCACACTTCCAGCCTACATTCCAATACAATACAGTTCTTTATTCTGGCCGATTGCAGCAGTATCATATCAGCCTTTTTAATACCTTAGCCCCTGAGGCTGCTAGACAGACCGACTACTAGAAGCCTAAGGATCTTGATGGGAGAGCAAAGCTCTCTGTCCTCTTCTCCTGAAGAAGCAGTACACCCAGGGAGCCCATAAGACACGTTACTGGAGCACCTATCTAGAATCCCCAGACACTGCAGTCCGGCTCCATGCAGGGCTGCCAGCACTTCCCGCATTAGGTGCCCCCGGCTCGGCCCGCCTGCGACCCGCCGGGGGAAGCTTTACTGGGCCCCCCAACCCTCCCCGGAGGGACCACCTCGTCCGGGACACGGAGCCCCGCCAGACGGGTCCCAGGCGAGTCGGCACCGCCGCCCGCCCGGGCCAGACGGACTGCGGGACCAGCCTGCCACCGGCACGGCGGGGCACCGCCTCCCTTCGGGGAGATCCCCGGGCAGGGGCCGGCCGCACGGAGCGCGGCTCCCCCCCCTCACTCCGGTGCCCTCCGGTACACGCCAGCCGCCACCCACCGCCCCGCGGGCCCACAGCGACCCTCCCCC
>VXAK01014377.1:90037-115926 GCA_013399435.1 Arenaria interpres | reverse complement strand
CCCGCCCGGCCTGTGTTGCGTAACCGCCGCCGGGAGCCCGCCCTCCCCGCGTGCGGCGTCACGGCTGGAGGAGAAGGAGCCAAGAAGGCGGAATTCTTGTCTTTTGTGTTTTTAGAGGAAGGGGGTCGCCCTCTGTGCCGCCATCAGCGACCCCAGCGTGTGCTAAAGCGCTAGCGCGACCCTACGGGCCTTGTGTCTCCCTCGGCCCGCAGGGACCCCCGGGCCGGGGGGTCACGTCTCCAGTTAAGGGCGGTGTTGTACCAGAGAGACACAGAAAATTCCTTGAAAACTCAAGGGGAAGGCAGCGGTGGCACCGCGGAGGTTAAAGCCAGGGTCGCAGCCTGCCCTCCTTAATGAGGTTCCGCACCGATGAACCGGGGGGGAGAAAAAAAATAGTAGGCACGACAAATCTGAGCCTACAGTGCAATTTGAGGAAGAAATCTATCACAGCAAGGGAAGGAAAATTGAGGAGGAAATAAAGGACAGTGCGGTTAGCAGAGGAAGTAATAAAACTGTGGTTTTAAAGTTATGAGGGTAGGCTTTATGATTAATTCCTACACTCAAAAAGGAGAGGACTAGGCAAATGCGAGCCCGGTATCTTAATTTATTTTAAGTGAAATTTGCCTAGAGATTGAAAACCCGCTGGGAGGATCCACACCCTGTTTAAACAATGTTTTTCTGCGAGGAAACATGGATGGAGTTGAAACGTGCTCAAAAATTATGTTTTGAAAATGCTGTGAGAGTTATGTGACTAGTCAGGGAATAAACGGCCTGAAGTTACCTGGCCGCTTCCTCACCTGCATACCTTGGAAGTTCAAGCTTTATTCCTCTAGTCATATCATTCACCAAAGCTATGGAGGTGTATTTGCCAGGCAGTGAAGTATTTTGGAGAAAGGACAGGTCCCTACCACTATCAGAGAGAGACGCACAGCCATGTTAGGCTTTTTGGGCTAATTGGCTAACGAGCACAATGTGTTAAGCTTGGGGCAGGGAGCCTGCAATTTGTTCTGAATAAGTTAGTACAGACGCTTCTACAGTGTGTTTTTGCCCTACAGCGAAGAGAAAATTAAAAAGCAGCCAAATGTGTCACCAAGCCTGGACCTTCGTGCATTCTGTACGCTGTGTAGTCTGGCTGTAGTTTGGGCTGCTGCTTGGGTTTAAGAAGATACCACTTCAGGATTTCTGCTGAGTTGTTTTCTCCTACCCTGGAGCATATAATAGGAAATAAAAAATGTTCAGGTGTGGTATCAGGCAGAGAGGGAAATTGAACTTCCTCTCCTATGTCCTGAGGGAGTCCTCTAACTATGAAAGTATTGGATAAGAAAGTGGGAAGGGATGTTTCTTTTCTTGTGTTTGGAAGAAAGATGGACACTCCACACTTCAACCTGTCAGCTTTTAAAAGACAAGCTGAAGTCAGAGAGGGTTTGAGGCTGGGGATCACACTTGGGAACCATATCCTTTGACCTACCGCTGTGTAGAAGACTTGCACCTATACTCAGCGTTTCCTGTGGGCCGTTTTGAGTGGCTGCTCATTCAGGCACCTGACAGAAAGATCATTTTTCAGTCATGCTTTATAAGGAATCTAGTAGCTTCGGTAGTCAAGGACTATAAATTGCACTGCAACTGGCCGCGTGTCTTAAAGAAATGGCACTGTAAGCATTGCGCATATAAATGCTTCTTGCTTAGATCACTTTTGAAAAATATGTCTTAGGCTCCTAAATCATGTTTGCCTCACAGTGCCTAAATACCATTATATTTGAGATTCACCTCTTCTTAAATAAAACAACAACATCATTGGCATTTGTCATTGGAATAATGAAATTCATTTCGGGAAGAAGCAATATGAGAAAATCAGCTGTGCATCAGTGCATTCTCTGACAGCTGCAGTCCTCAAACACTTCCACTAGATGCCCCTATTGTTTCTAAAGTGAGCTGCCAAGTGGTAATTTCTGTTTAGCCTAACCATGTAAGGAATATTCTCAAGACCATTTATCTGGATGTTGCAATTAAAATACATGATTTGCAGCCACTCCAAAAAAATAAAAAAAAATAAAAAAAAATCCCAACCTCATTTCAAAGCACACATCACATTAGCATTATACAATATTAATACACAAAGCAACTTTAAGTTGCTAGTTTTTGTGCTAGTTTCGATTAATCCTTTGATTAATTCATTTAAAAAAAAAAAAAAGTCTAAAAAGGGTCATGTGGCACTATGCAAAAAGTAGACATCAGAATTAAATATACATGCTTCTGAGTGATGATTGTACAGTTTAGGAAATAAAGAGGCCCATGCAACCGATTACTGGCTCTGTGGTGGTGCACATTGTGACTTGATCTCTCTAGTTGCAATAATTCCAAGGTGAGAGTAAAAGGAAGAGTTTCTTACCCACTTTTTTTCCACTTGGGTAGGAGTACAGTTTTCCCGTGGAGCATCCTGTTCTCTGGCCAAGCCAATTATTGCATTCAAAAGAAGGCAAATTCTACTGTAGTCAGAGACACCTCCCAATGGCATCATTGCCCTTAAGCTACTTAAAATACAAGTCTAAGGAGGAATTGCTACTCTTTGGCATGTTTGCCAGGTACTTGTTTTGCTAAGTTATTACCTGAGAAAAAATTTGGCTCCCCAAGAAGCCAAAGGAAGTTAGGGAATAGATTCCTCTCTGTCTCCTCAGCAGATCCATAGTGTGGGAGATTTGCACCACCCTGGACAGGCTCCTTTCTGATCACTTACACCAGCGCTAAATGCAGTGCAGCAGTCTGTGCAACAGAACAGCGTGGCTAGACACCAGTTCCTGAGATATATATTTAGCCCTTTATATAAAGCCTAAGTCAGACTTTTTTCTTCTTTTATTTTTGGTAGCATCTGGTTTGGAAAACCAATTAAAAGTTTGGGAAGTGAGTAGGCATTTAATTTTGGTGATGATATAATGTGTTACATTATTATTGTCTAGGTCTGTATTTTAAAATAAAAGTCAGTTTGCATATTTGAGTGAAGGGGGAGCCCCTCGGCAATCTAAAGTCCCGATCTGTTTTTTTAACTATTTTCTCACAAAATGTGAGAACTTGGTGGCAGGGATCTCGTCTCTCTATCTTTCTGTAAACTATCATCTTGATTACTGGTGTTGTACAATAATAATGCCAAATTAAAAATTTTCTACCGTCTGCTCTGAAGGGAGGAGCCTTGGAGCCTCACCAATATAGCCACTCTGGGAAATGGTACTATGAGTCACTAGGAACAATGGTTAGTGCACGCTCAGTTTTTCCCCAGCTTTGCTTACAATTACTTAGCTTAAAGGCTCTGAAATTTGAAGGTATTCACTTAATAGCTGGAGTCCAGTAAAGAGGACTAGAATAACTTTAAACAGGCCCCAGGGGAGAGAGGAAGCTCATGGGACTAGGTGGAGTATGCGTTTCTTCATTCCTGAATGTACGGTTGTCCCTTGCAAATTGGGAAACAACCTTTCTTTTCAGCTCCAGATGCAGTGCTGCACAGAGGGTTGCTAGGAGGGATGTTCCCTTTGCCCAGAGCAGCTCCACCCCACAGCCAACTAAAAGGGATGTTGGCAGAAACGACTGTAAAGGCCTTTTTTCCCCCTCTTAAAATAGAATGGAAGGAAGGAGATGATATATCCAGGATCAGGTCAGAAGCAGCTTCCTAGAAGGGGAAGAAAGATTCTGCAATGTCCTGTAAAGAACTCTGTATCCAAGTCTGCCGAAATCCTGGAAAATTCTTTAAAACTTCATTTTCAGAAAATCAGTCATAAAAACTTTGTATTCAACAAGTCTGGGGGAGATTATTACTGTGCTTCAGAACAGCATTTGTTCTTAGTTGCCAAGTGTGGGACGTCCTCTGATCCTGCTACAGAGCACTACTGAGTTCTGCTCCCCAGAGGACTGCCAGGACCGCTTCCCACTCAACAGCTTTTCTTTCAGAATTTCTGCTGTTAATTTTTTTCCCTGCTAAACTAAAAAAAAAAAAAAATTAAAATACTCAAATCTACCAACTGTCTTTTTGAAAAGTTCCTCCTCTTCCCAATACTCTAGACACATTTAATATGAAAATAAGTGTTAAATCAATCACAGCTTTGTAATTTTAAATGTATCCTGGCAGAGCTGGGTGCGACAAGAGACAGCTCAAGTACAGTAAATTTGCGTGGTTTTTACCAGTACATGCTGCGTCCACAGCGTGGGGCTGTTTGCTAATACATGTCTATGGTGAAAGCCGGGGCTTTTTTCCATTCAGGACAGTGGAAGAATGTCACTGCTGCGGGCTCCAGTTTGATTTGACTCAACTAGTCTTAAAAACCTGAAGCCTCATATCATACAATAGCACAAGGGGGCATGCTTTTTCAAAATATTTTCTGATTGACTGGTTTTCGATGCTGGCATTGGCTGCAGGATCAGAGATACCTGATAATCCAACATTTCCATGTGACTCTAAAATACATGTCTCAAATGAGCCCTGACAACTATAGTGAGGGTGAGCTCCTTTCAGCTCATTTTTTTCTAAAACTTAAACAAACGTAATTTGTACACACAGAGGAAATTACCGTTGTCTAAACTGGACAGTTAGCTAAACTGTGGCAATGAGAGGAAACACAAGTGTCATATCTGAAGTCCTGATACTACTTACCTTTCTTTTAAGAGAACATGGAGTACTTGTCTGTGTAAACAGCCAGAAGCAACTCAAATTCCTAGGAATCCTTCCAGCTTTATCCACTCTATACTCATCAAGTTAATGAGTAATTAAACCCACCTGTCTCAAGCCCTCACCCACGAGCAAGGTCCCATGCTTCATTTGATGTAAAGAGGCCAAAACTGCTGTGTCCATTTTTATTCACTGATGTTTTGAAACATCCAGGGAGGTGATCCTTCCCCTCTACTCAGCACTGGTGGGGCCACATCTGAAGTACTGTATCCAATTCTGGGCTCCTAGTACAGGAGAGACATGGAGTTACTGGAGAGTCCAGCAAAGGACCACAAAGATGATTAAGTGTGGAGTGGAGCATCTCTCTCATGAAGACAGTCTGAGAGAGCTGAGACTGTTTAGCCGAGCAAAGAGAAGACTGAGGGGGGATCTTATCAATGTATATAAACACCTGAAGGGAGGATGCACAGAAGACAGAACCAGAGGCCATGGGCATGAACTAAAATACAGGAGGTTCCCTCTGAACATCAGGAATCACTTTGGGGGTGACTGAGCACTGGCACAGGTTGCACAGAGAGGTTGTGGAGTCTCCCTCGTTGGAGATACTCAAAAGCTGTCTGGGCATGGCCTGGGAAACCAGCTCTAGGTGGGCCTGGTTGAGCAGGGGGCTGAACCAGCTGAGCTCCAGAGGTCCCCTTCCCACCTCAACCACTCTGTGATTCTGTGAATGCAGCTGTTTTAAGAATGGCTTTTGCTTTTCAAACCACAGAGAAACATAGTTTCACAGCTTCATTTGGTGGATGGTGGTTTTCCTTCTCATCCTGTCCAACAGCGCAACTTCCTTAACCACCTTATAGATTCTTTGAGCTTAAATAGTAAGATTTAAGCCATCTTTAATCTAGCAAAACCTTCCATACAACTGGTGAATGTAGCCTTTTTCTGTAGCAGCCAACACATGTACAGTATCTTTAATTTTATGTTACCAGATTCTGTTCCTTGCAGGATGCTGTTCTCCAGTTGCTTATCATATCACCTGTCTTCAGGCATTTAGGCTGAAATTTTGCAGGTTGTATTTCTTCCTTAGGCTCTTTTTGGAAACTGGAAACACTGAAAACTGTCTGGATATTTTAAAATAGAAAGGAAATGTGTTAGTTCAGAGAGGTTAATAATTCTTAATTTTACTTGAAATTTGTAAGCAAGACTTCAATTTTGGCCAGACAACAGATCATCTCCTTTTGGGTAAATATGGGCTTTGTTGGCAATCTTATGAATTAGTCACTGAAATTTGACCAAGTTATTAGTATCTGAAAGTCTCAATCCCAGCTGTTCAAAAGCCACATAAACCTTGAAGCAGAGTCTGACAAATACCTCTTAGAATGATTTTTAAATGTTTAAGTGCCTTTAGAGTATTATTGTTGGGACAATATTTTTTTCTTATTTCAAAATTTTAAATAAATATCCACCTATGAAGCTATCCCTTTCTTCCACGTAAGTAAAGTATAATTAAGAGCTTTCCAGGGAGGCAACTGGGAAGCTGTGATTAGGTTAGTACATTCAGGGAGAAAGAGCCTTGCCTCAGCTGCTGTGCAACACAGCTGCTTCTTCCAAACTGGCCTAAGTGGTCCATAAGCAGCAGAAAGACCCAGACCCAAAGAAGGGGAGAGCCAGACTTTCGCAGGTCACCTAGAAGACTCTTGGCAATTTTACTTTTGACTTACCTGTTCTCTCTATTTTCATCTTCATTGGTGATGATTTCCAATGGTGGGGTTTTGTTTATTGAGTGATGTGATGTTCCTTGTCTCTCAAATCTTAGAACTGCATAGCAGAAACTTCTGTTATTTTGGCATAGTTCACGAGCAGTATTTCAAACAAGAAATTTTTAAAATGCAAGATCCAATTCTAACAGTATGTAAAGTAAAAGGCAACACAGCATTATTTTCACACCTTGCCAGAACCCTTTCTTCTTACCACAGAAGCAATGACTGTTGCATCATCTCTCTTTTTGTATAGCAGTCACACTGCTTGACTCAGGAAAGGAGAGGTAATTGTCACTTTTCTGTATTACATTCACGGGCACACATGAAATCTTATTCATGAAAAAACATTCTAATTTAGAATAAAACTTCTGAAATCTCTTGAGAGGCCAGAAATGAATAATAATGAAACCATCTATCACTTAATAAAGTGGACTAATTACAATGCAGGTTGCCAATATTTTTTTCTTCCATATTTCTGGAAAAAAGATAATCCATTCTAGAAAAGCTGCAAAGTTGAAAAAAATCTTCTATGTACTGTTATTATTTCAACTTTGTACAGCAGGGTTCAAAAATCTAATAAAACATTATTTTAGGTAATATTACTAGAGGGATAAAAAACACTAAGTAAGGAGGATTTTTCATTATACAGAAGTCTTCAGCCATGGCTCAAACAGAGACAATTACTGTCATTTCTCATTTATATCAATTAGCATTCTATCCTTACCTTACATACTGCTTTTTATCTTGTCACCAGATATTGAAATAGAAATGTGAAAGATTTCCTTGGGGGTATGGATTGGGGAGGAAAGGGGAGTAATTTGGAAGAGATGTTTGAGAAAATGGGATGTGAGAGAACAGTGGAAGCCACATTTTGGAGAGAGCATAGCAAGTAATGTCAAAAGGTCTTTGATTTAAATCTGTATTTCAAAAAAATATATTGAGTAAGGAGATCTTTCAAACTTTGGTGATAGTAATAAGAATAAATTAAAAAAAGCAGGTAAAAGAAAAGACAGGTGTTCTTATTGGCAGTCAGTGAGCCAAGTAAACAGAAGAAAATGCATCTGAAAGGCAACAATTAAAGAGAGAAAAAAAAAGAATTTTCATTTTTTTACTCAATGCATTGTGCTTTTAAACAGAATCAAATATGTATGTGCATAAGGAAAATGCCCCAAAGTTACACTGCATGATTATTACAAGCAAAATGTCACACCATGGCACTAAGAAACACATAATGTTGTGTTTAATAATTTTCTACTGCAGGATTTCTGATTTGTTCTATGATGGTTTTAATCTTGGACATTGGAGAAGGAAGTCGTTGAACTGGTTTAAAAGGGGCTGGCTTTCAAAGGATGGGTATCTTGCTATTTCTGAAGTTGTCATGAAAAATATCTCCATCTGAAAACCCAAATATTAAGGCATGCAAATTAATTGGTAGTTTTCAAAAATCATGACTGTAAAGTCCAATATCCTTTAGCAGTCCCTTGAGTCTGAGTTAAAATTCTAGCTATGGATTTTTTTTGCACCCGTGTTGGCAGAGAAATGCTATATAATTACAGATTACATAGCTGATTGCTGGTGACTTCATGAGTCACACAAAAGGATAATGAGCCATTTCTTGAATAAAAAGTATTTAATGATTGGTGTTTCTACTTGTTCCTTTCTCAATTTAAATGGTTACTTTAGCTTTAGAGCTCTGATTTCCTACATTTCCAGAAAAATACTTCATATATTAGACCATACATACCAATTTATGAATCATAGGCTTTTCTGATTTTCCTTAATTGTTAGTTTAATAACCAAGATGTGAAAAGCCAGTCAACAGCATGTCAGATAAAATTCCAGTAAAAGCTTACTGGGAGTGGAATACCAGCCATGCAGTTTCACTTGAGGCTTCTTCATAGAACTGTGTTATCTTAATGCAATTTAGTAATCTATTCCCACATAAATGGAATTCTCACCTGATATAGAAAAGACTTAATTTTAAAATGCCGTAATATAAGAATATATAAATAAATGATACATACACTTTACCTAGTATTATCTGAATTTGTTTTCCTTTATCTCTTTCTTTCAGAATTCATAAGATTATAAAATAGAAGCACTTATGTTTTCAAACAGCTGGGGATGAAGTTTCTGGTTTATAGATCTACAAATTGATTAAATAAGCGGTTTGTTAATTTATTACAGTATTTCTCTAATCTCAGAAACATTATATTCTATTTAAAAAAAAGCTTTTTACATTTCTCCAGTCTTGCACCTCTGTGTTTCTCCATTTCCCCCTTGTTATCCTATTTATCAGACCTCTCCACCTTGTACCCGTTGGGTACTGGTACGCTTCTCAGAAGGCATTTGGCAACTAGCTCCAAACCATTTAATTTACTTGCATTTGCCACACACAGATGTTCAAGTTATTATTTCCAGTGGCTACCAGGTTATGATTCCAGAGAAAGAATCCAGTTTCCAACTAATGAAATAATCCTTTCTTTTCCATTCAGGATCACAGAGTTGAATTGAAAGCTTAAACTGAAGTGATACTTTTTAATGGACTTAATGCCACAATTATACTAGGTTTGCTTACCACACAGCACAGATGCTTTAGTAATTTTCAGGCCTTCCTAAAGATCACAACACCTTCTAGTATCACATCCTGCTGATGACGATAGTCATTGACAGGTGCTTCTTTATATCCAGGTAACTGCCATAGTGACCACAATTAGACTGCTAAAAACTGTCTTTCTAACCCTTGGAACTTACTGGATGTTTTATGCCTGGAAGTGCAACTACATTTTATCCTATGTAAACTAAATATGCCTGGTTTTATTCTTCATGTATAGTTCCTGTGGGTCTTCCTTTTTTTGGAATTACATAATGTAGTGACTTCAGAGGTGTTTTTTCCTTTTTCATGCCAATGAGGGTACAGCTATATTAAGGGAGAACAGCACCAGAAAGGTTCATAGGCACTGTGAACTTTTCCCTATCATTCTCTTCTACGACAGGAACAAGAAATATGGCAATAAGAACCTCCATGTGATAAAGCATGGCTACTATACAATACATTCAGTTTTACTTACACTGCCTTAATTGTACCTCTAAATGTGGTGGAGAAGAAACAGGAGTGTGGGTACGGAGGCAGAAGGTTGTAGCCTTCTGTGTCACGCCGTGTGGCTCACCTGGGATGGCAGTGACGGCCCCTGCCTTGCTCACCCACGCTCCGCTGCAGTGCTCAGGCAGAGCACGTCCTGGGCTACCAACGCATGATAATTAGCGTGCCATGTAATGGCATCGTGTGATCACAACCGTACGAAGTGCTCTGACTAGCTTTCCTGTTCTGAGAGGAAAAGGGAAATACTTTAATGTCAAATATTTCTATTGCCTGCTGCCTACAGAATGCCATCTAAGTGATGGAGAAATTCTTACTGACCTCTTTGCATTATGTTTTTCCTGTCCTTGCATCACTGAAGGCATAATTCTTCACCCCACGTGTGATAAGTGCATAAACATTATGACTACTTTTCTTCATAATATAAGCAATATAAATTTTATGATATCTTTTGTTTCACAACAGAAGTCCGAGCTGGACACATATTTGAAACAAATTATTTTAACTTCATTAAAAACATTCCGTGATGATGAATCAACTTACAGAAAACCCACAGCTATTTCTTATTGTGCTCAAGTCTCATAACAAACTTGAAGTTGTGAATTGTTAAAAAAAAACCCAAGCAGATCAAAAACTTTAAAGAATTCGTAATGCCAGAAAACTATTTCTGGAACAAGTAAAGGAATACTAATGTTTTTCAATACTGAATATACTGCTAAATGAAAAGTAAAAAAGGCTAGCAATATTGAAATGATGTATACTAACCTTGCTTGCACTGAATCTTGTGAGTTTATAGCTGTATTTTTTGATACCATGAGCAATATACTTGCTATTGAAGAACATACTCTGCTAGAAATAACAAGGATATATAAAAAGGATATATAAAAGCAAAACTTACTGTCACTTCATACCAGTGAAAAGATAAACTCATTTTTATGAAGTCTGGCAGCATTTATTATCCATCTGAATGACAGGGGCAGGGTGATTAATTATTCAACTGAAATGAAAGCCAGATGCCACTGTGGTACAGTTTTTTGGTCTTGTTTTTTCACGTCCCTAGAAAAAGCAAAATCTAATGGAAAGAAAAAGCTCTGCAAACTTTGAATGTGCTTTTTGGAAGTCTGGAAAACAAAAGAATTTAAGTCATGAAGGTGATAAAAGAGGATGTGGGGGTTGAGTGCACTTTTCTTTAATCTCCTTAGTTATATTGAAAGTAGCCAAAGGCTGAATGACAGCTTTGCTTAAATTCTGTCCTGATTTTCAGGGGCTTTGGGTATTGAGCTATAACATTAATTGCATCCTTTTAAATGTACTTCACTCTAAATAATAAATTATTAATGCTATTTTATTCCTTCTTTTAAAAAGGGGGAAAATGTCCTGATTAAGGCATTTTGTAAGACTGTAAACAAAATTATTACTTGCCGCATTTCCAAAAGAACTGCATGCATTTTAGCTAAATTGTGTTTTAAACCTACTTTTCAGACATTTTTCCTGTTTATTATTATCTTACAGAATAAAACTAACATCATAAAGCTATTTTCCAAAGTTTAAAAAGGGTTATTTTGTTACTGTTTATTTGACATGTCATATCATTTTCCCTTAAAAAAATAAATTTAAAACTGCTTGAGAATTGGTACTTAAATATCCCGAGACATGGAAAGGCATTCTCTATAGGGATAGCTGGTATTCTTTCTAGTCTATGTGTAGATAAACATTACCAAACTTTTAACATTACTCCTAGTCTAAGTATTTATCGAGTGCCCTTAATGATTCATGTGAACATACTGCAGGTAGCAAGCAATATTGTGCAGTTATGTATTAAAAAACCCCAAACCCTAAACCTCAAATACTGGTAACGGTACAGTAATTGTAAAATTCAAGGAGTTTCCTGATTAATAGGTAGAACTTGGTCTGTGATCTTAAATGCTCTTTTGAGGTATGTGTAAACCTAAAGAGATCATCCCTGCTTGTCTCTTTGATGCCCTACAATCAAGACCCTTCAAATGCAAATCCATGGGGATGTCGCTTTACAGCCAACCTAGAGCACCTTTGCTTTACTGACAAACATTTCTTCAAAGTCAGAAAGCGAGACCCTTACCTGATCATAATGTATAGCAAATGAAAAAGAGTTTTACAATAAATTATACTGTACTATGCTTGATCTGGAGTTTAGGACAAATCCTAAAACCAGACGACTCTAATTCACTCAGCTTATATTTCCTCCCTCTCTTCCTTTTTTAGTGAAAATTAGCTATGATTCTGTATAAAATATTAGTGGTATCTCAGAGAAGCCTCCGTTTTTTAGTTTTTGTAGCAGCCAAAATCTGGTGAAATGCTCCTTCCTGAGGAGATGTGGAGACACAGGTCTCTTTCAGTTTATTCACCACTGAAGAAAAATTACTTTTTTTTGCCTTCAGAATGTTGCCAGAGATTATATTCTTATATTAGGAATAATCAGTACTTTGGCCATCAGTGCCAAATTGAAGGAGGAGCAAGCAATTTAAGATATTCCCTGAAAAAACAGCAAAGGAACTCTGCATTCTATCCCACTGAGTGTCTTAGAACATCAGCAACATGAGAATATCCAAAGATATATCCCCCCAGAAAGTCTTCTCTAAGAGCAAAAATACAAAACATTATCTTTCCTTAGAAAGAAATAAAAATTTTGAAAGTTAATTTGTAGGATTGTGCTCTCCAGGATGAGATTAAGCTATCTGTTTACAGGGAAAATTTTCCTTGGCATTATCTATCCAGTACTGACTATGGTTTACCCCTCAAAGGTCCAAAGAACGCCACAATAAACTGGGCTGAGGGTTGATTGCAGTATTTGCTTTTTGGCTCTTAGAGCAGCTCTTCAAGCTCAAGACAAATACAAAGCAAAATGTGACATAGAAAGTACCGCATAAAAATGCAGTAGTATTTCAACATAGTTCAATAGACAATCATATTTAAAGCATTGAGTATTGTTTTATGAGTGTCAGTCACCATCCCCTGCCTTTGCCTCAAGTAAACTAAAACCCTGAACTTTGAATTTCATGCAACATAGGATAAAATATCTCTGAGCCACCTGAATATTACCATTCTTGAAAATGATGCTGAACACATGCCAGTGAGAGTGTCCTCTTTGGATTTTAAAGCATTGGAATAGCAGACTCTTCTATTTGTCCAACAATTGATTTAGTTTTCAGATTTGTTCTGTTTTTTAAATGAATTAAAAGCATGGCTCTTCCCTTCTGTTCTTTGCTTTTAGAAATAGTACTGCTGATGCTCCGTAATGTTGATCCTAAGCAGAATCAAGAACAATGACACAGAAAACATTCATGCCACCATAATCAAGCTTTATGACAACATATATTTGGCAATGGGGTAACCTCAAGAGAAACAGAGGGACATAAAATACTGTGAAGGAAAATGCAACTTATAATGATTTCACATCTCAAAGTTCTACTCGGATTTACTAACCAAACATCCAGAGGCAGAATTTCATTGATTCTGGATAGTCACAGTTCCATCAGCATTTACATCAACAGCCTCAAGAAAAGGCCCTGAAGCAAAAGTATTTTTGACTGTATGGAAGCACAGTAGATTTTGTTCCTCCATATACACATCTACTCTGAGTTCTTTTATGGTCAGAATGATTAATTTAAAACCTCTTTTATAAAACAGAAAATTCAGTAGAAAACTTCTGTACTTGCTAAATTTTAGGGTGCTCCACGAAAATCCACCTGAACAAAAATATCCTTCTCTTTTTTTTGTAACCAAAACACAAAAAGTAGCAAATTTTTAACTCAGTAATAGTTTAGGGTGTTTTTTTAATTTTCAGACAAGCACCCAAACTTCTGGAGAAAAAAATGACAGAAGCAAAACACTGTTGATTCTGGGAACAGGTTGATGGAGAAATAAATCCTTTCAAGACATATCTGCTGATCATGGGCACTATGAAAGACGGAAAGAAAGATGGTTTACACACATACCTCTTGGAACGCAACACTCAGCAATAGCTGTGATGCAAGGCTCCATAAGCAGATTGTTGCCAACATGGGAGAGAGGGCTAGCAGCTACTGAATCACTGAAACAACTTCTATAATGTTGTGTGTTTCTTGGACGTCTTCCAGCCACATGATGTATTCTGATATTGCTTAGTTTTTATAAGCGGTTTGATTACGGGATAGCAAAAACTTATTGGAGTCCCAGCTGGAGAATACCTTGTTTTTAATTCTGGACTGTCCAAGCCATGCTGTATGTGTAAAGGGTAAAGATCAGGGAAAAAACCTACACAGGAAATAAAGAGGTCGTTAGAGAGCAGAAATGCAGTAGAAAGTGGAAATGCTGTACAAGATTTTTTTGTCTATGAGAGGCATGTAAAAATCCACCAGAAGTCTTTCACCTGTTCCTGGAGTTTGACAAATTCTGTTTTACAGTTTTTGCTACACTTAATCACAGTTCTCCTGTTTGTTAGAATGAGATGTTGCTAAAATGTCAAAATAAGCCTGTTTAGCTTCTATAGTATTGTTCTCAACGTTATGCAGGCATTTGTACTAAGTTAGGTACTTACATTTTAGTTGCAGAAACTTGCAACTTGTAGAAACTCACTTAGACTATCTGTTCACCTCCACAGTATTTTAATAAAATTTGCCTATAGCATAGAAATAAATCAGGGTAATGATACCTCATTACTTGCACAAAGTAGTGAAACAGTAATGTATCAGCTTTGGGTGAATAATTTTAATAGTGATCTCAACTGGAGCCTAAGGTCTCTTAAACTTTTTGTATCCTTGGTTTATGGAAATAATTTCAGCAAACTTTTGCTAAGTATTCTTCTGGGTAAGAAGAAATACCATGCGCCATGTGTTCTAGTCAAATACAGGCAATTCCATGATTCTATAAACTCATCTACTACCTTCCAACATGTTTGAATAACCCTTTAAACAAAACACCCCCTTTTTGCAAAATTTAATCACATATCTACAACCATCTAACTACAGTGTATGTAATTTGGCAATGAATTAAAAAATGCAGAATCTAATGTCAAATTCACTACAGCTGAAATTAGTGATACCTCTGTAAGATGAATCCTGTTATGACAGAGATACCTGCACTCAAAGCCTTCTGAGCCAGACCTCGTATCTGGTAAATGCAAACAAACAAGTAAGATCAGGGAAAAAAACGTACCCACCCTGCATTTTTCTAATGTAGGCATTATGATATATCTTTACTGTTGAATATTCCTTACTTTCATGAGGAGCTTACTGTAGTATCATAAAACTCATATTCTTAATTAAAATAGGGCAACAAAACAGCCCATGCAGAGCCAACCCCATGATACAATACAGCTGCACAGCTCTTGGTCTTGAAGCAGTATGGAGTTCTAGTAACCAAGATTATACATGTCAGTGCTACACTTGAACTAAGCTGAACGTTAAGAACAAAAATGTTAACAGAGTAAAGCAGCCCAGCATGGTATAGAAGATGATTAGAGAACAGTTGTTCTGTTATCCAAAGGGATTCCCAACTGTGATTATTACAATATTGATATATTACCAGTTTTTCATGATTATAAAATTTCTGAGCCATGTGGCATATGTACAAGCATATTTAAAAAAAATAAATCAGTAAGATAATGTTATAAGCAAGGCATATGGTTTCCTCACTCTCTTTTACAACGCAGGCTTGAAAACAGCAAGATGACACTGTACATTGCCTTTCTACTGACTTGGATTTATTAAAACGTGATCTATGTAAAAGACTAGAAAACCCCAACAATTAATAAAATGTAGGCCAATTCCTGTAAGAAGAGTCCTTTGTAATCTACTCCCCTTCTCACTTCAGAGTTGTTGTCAGAAAAGAGCTGAGTGGAAGTTCCTCATTGCAGCAGGACGCTGATGCCTGTAAATCCAAGCCTTAGGGTACCAGATCAAATTTTTCTTAATTGACAAAGATCCTTCTCCAGAAATGCCCTCTGCCAATATCCCAGTACAGAATATTCTATTACACAACCTAAGGAAGGAATTTTTGTTAAACATTAGGCAACCAAACTTTGTTTTAGTTTCCATTTCTAAATTTGAACTCATAACTGAGGTATACCTCTCTGTAACAACACATATTGATAACCATGGCAAAGCCTCAATATGAAAAAGAAGGGCTTGGATCCACCATGTCTTTAACATCTTAATGAGAACTTGACCATCAGCTCAGACTTTTTTGATACACAGTGCAGTTCTCCCTTAGATTGGATTCTCACTATCATGGGCATCTGTCACATAAAACATCCGTTAGGCATCAGCGTATATAGATATTAATGATTCATCTGTCCGAGAAACAGGAATGTAACAATGAATGGTTTTATTGAGTGTATCATCCAGGCTAGACTCTCTTCCATGGTATTTCCTCTTTCGGGTATTGTTATTAGTACAGATACTACCCTGCTTGCTTACTTTGCATTAAATGATTGCTTTGATGTAAATATATAATTTTCAATAGCTGATAGATCAATATCTAGAGAATACGCCATTGCAGGTGTCATGTAAACTGGGAGGTAGACCGGGGGGGCGGTGGTGAGAGCTAATGCCATGAGCTACACAGTGCCTCTTGCTGACAAGCAGTTGTCTCTTCAATGCAAAAAGATTCAGCCGAGTGTACTTGCCCTGGAGCCGTGTTGTTCAGCAGGTCAGGTGTACTTGCTTTCACAGTCAATCTTGTCAAGACAACCTGGATTCTCTAATCGGCAGTGGAGGTTTATGACAAATATTTTTACCTAAACTATATGGATAAGGTCTTGAAAACCCTTACATGGATGAATAACTCTTATTTATGTGAGAGACCACTGAATTCCATTCCTCTATTAATCGCATAAATTGATTTAGTATATGGCTTATAAGAGAAGTGCTGTTTTGCTTTCAGCTATTTCATGGTTTTACAATACCAGGGCAGAATTACAGAATTAGGAAATAATGGCAAAACCTGCTGGTTGTAACGTCCCGACTATAGCTCCCGGAGAAAGTCAAGAAACATTTTGACAAAGTACAAAAGTTGACTGAGAAAAATGAAGCAAAACGGTAAAGCACAATAGGGTATTAAGACTAAATTAGTATAAACGCCTCACCCCTGAGGTCTTATATTGTCAGTAAACTAGGGATCAGAGTAGTGCGTGCTAAAACGTGCCAGCTGTGTTTTATTGTTTCGTTTTCCATCCCTTCATGTTATTTAAAATATATATCATGATGACATTCTAATGCAACTGTATGTTATAAAAATAACTTCTTAAAACAGAGTAGCTTCTACCATCTCATGCTGAAGGGGCCTGACTGTGGAAAGAAAAAAGAAACTTATACTAAAAAGTATTAAAATATACTTGTTTTTTGAGGGAGCAGCAGGAGCAGGGGGAACAGGCTGGGAGCTGAGGGTGACCCTGGCAGGGCAGTGTCCTCACCCACCGCAACACAGTTCTGCAGGGGCTCAGATGGACAAACAAAGCCATGGGGGGCTGGAAACAGGTCCATCGATAGCCCCAGGCACAGCCAGGGATGAATTAAGTCCAGAGAGCACCCAGGACCTGGGACTCTCCTGCAACCAAGGGGAGCAGGAGAGAAAGCTAAAAATAGGTGCAACAATCACCTTCACTGAGAGACAGACCAACCATCCAGTGCTGGGCTTAAATGGAGGTCCTAGACCTGTGGGCAGAGGATCCCTGCCTCTTAGTGCCCTCTAACAACAGTCTGAGCAGCCACTAAGGAAACAATCACGAGTGGCGTGATGGAGAGGGCATGCAAGTTTGGCCCCTCACTCAGTGAAATTACTTGTATTAAAATATTGCTCTAGATTAAATGTGGCTCTGTTTCCAACTCTGTGTGGCAAATTCATGTCGGAGATCCTAGATGACCTAACCCGTTATGTGTGGCAGGTGGGATCTCTGAAAAGAGCCGCTGTGCTGCATGGTGGAAGTGGGAGTAGCAATCCTCAGATCTAGATTGCTTGTCCTAGGAATGGGAAAAGCCCGAGACCAAGTGCTAGGGTGGAGAAGCTGTGATAAAAATATTAATTGAAGAGAAGTCTAGTGCATATTTTGTTCAAAACATGCACCCTAGGTGACCTGCATTATGCAGCACAGGCATTTGCACAACACAAAACGAACTCCCAGTTAGTTCTTGTGCAAACCTCTTAAAGGTACATTCTTTCCTTGGTGGACTTTGGAAGTATTAATCTCAATTTACATGAGCATACAATAGGCACGATTTAAGTCCTTAAATTTAATTTTCAGTTGTCTTAAAATTACTTACTTGTGATGAATTCCTGTTTCAACCTAAATAAGCCAAATGACCCCATGTTGAACAAATGTAAGTGAATATGCAGAGGGCAGTGCAAATTTCTTTAGCACCATAATAACTACACAGAACAGAATTTAAACTGTTTATGAGATCCAGTGACACTCCAACTCATCTTAACATGGTGACCATAACGTTAACAGAGAACCAGTCTCTAATGCATAGAGTTCTGTTCTGTGAGGTTGACAAATAAAACATATTTACCTTTTTTCAACTGCCATCTTTTGCTACTAAACATGATTAAAAAAAAAAAAAAAAATCTATTTTGGGTTTGTCCACTACTGATTTGTGGACAAACATCACGGTTATTTGACTAGTGCATGTATATGTAAAACATATATGTAAATGCATACTCAATGCATTATAAAAGCACAGAGATGCTGGGTTTCTCACACAACGGTTTTTGGTTTGTTTATGACCTGAAAATGCCTCGGTCTTATCATTTTTATAAGGTGAAGTATAAATTGTACTTCGTGTGCTGTCGTTTTAAATCTCAGGCTTTTCCCTTACATTACCACTTTTGTTGTAGCTCTTCACCTGCATTTTTAAAGATATTATGAGCAGTGCGGTGGGAGGAATGTTATATAAATGATTCAGGTGACACTTTGTACTAACTACATGTCACGTTTTTTTCTAAGTTAGCTTTTGGGTAAAAGATTCTCAGAGAAATGCTGATCCATTAAACCATCAAGTTTATCCTACTGTAAAAAAGAAAAGAGGTTTTCACAAATTAAGAAAAACTTCAGCTTTATCCTGAAAGCCGTATCAGTCTTGATGACTAGTGTATAGGATTTACTGAATACAGCTGCATCTAATTTCTACTGAATTGTCTTCTGAGTCATAAAAGAAATCTACCAATATTCTTGGTTCTTACCTGTGATATCAATAAAAAAAAGTAATTAAAAGACAAATTCAGAACTACAATTTCTCTTGTCTATGCTTTTCTAAGTCTTTTTCTGTAGATATGTAAAGGACTTCAGGCCAGTTCCTCCAACATGCCTGTCTGCTTTCCTCCTTTTGAATCAATGAGAATGAGGTGCTCAAATACCTTTTAATTGAAGTCCTATCACTGGGAAAAAAAAATTGAAAACAAATAGAAATTAAATGTCATTAATGTCATTAAATGAGAATGACACTTCAAACATGAATATTTAAATAAAAGTCTAGCTTCTACATAGATACAACATCACACAAAGCTAAATATATTTTAAAACACTTCTATCAGTGCATTCTGGTAGGAAAGAATGCAATTACAAAATGAAACATTAGATGCCAAAGTAATAAATATATTACCCTGTGTTATAGAATACCAAGCCAAGTCTTGATTATCCCACACAGATTGTTGGGATGCCCTTTGTTTCATTCTGGATTGAATTTATGGGCAAGATTTGGGCCATCCAATTTGTTGAGACCTATGTGTACTTTTTGGTTATTGAATCAGGGGTTACAATCTGCTATAGCTTTGTGATTACAATGTAAATGAGTTATTCATAGATGACTGGCTCCTTCCTTCTTGATGCAGAAACATGAGAAACACCTATCAATTCCAACATAAACAGGAAATTAAGAACCAAACCAATGACTTTATTTTGTTAGCAAACATTTTCCTTTCCAATTATACAGGTAAATGAAGGATTACCTCTTAAAGGGGTACACATGGCATAAGAGCACCAACAATGTTTCTATACAAGTATATAAATAAAAGCTCTAAGGAAAAAAAATACTAGATGTAGTTTAAAACACTAGAGGTTTTATTTTTACATTAAAAACCACTAATACCTAAAGGGCTTCGCCAGTCCAAATTTCCTTATCAAATATACGTGCATTCATGCAAATTTTGGAGCCAGATTTCTCAACAAGCCACATTATAAGAACTTTCATTCCAAATAGACAGCAGAGTAAAGCTCAAACATTTGTTCACCTGAACAAAGTAAGGGTAACACTATAACATAATAAAGAGAGTAAATTAATATTTGATCTAACTCTGACACATTTAATAATTAGTTTCCAGCAAGATGAAACCACCATTGCAATAAGGCACCCGCAGAACACAAAAGGAGAAAGAAAGAACAGACACAAACATCTTGTCTGGTTGACCCTACAAGAATGGTTGTCAATTATTGGCTCTTTTTGACAATACCTCTCCTATTGCTCATTCTTGAATTTCTATCTGAGCTTTTTCCTGTTGAAGTAGCCACTCCACCAAAAGATCCCAAGGAACATGGTGTAAATGGTGAATTCATAACCCCAAACCTGAGGACTCCAAAAATCATGATTAAAGTAATGTGTTTAAGTTTTATTGTGTCTACCATTAGATTTATATCCAACTAAATTCAGTCTTTAACACAATAGGAAAGAGAAACAATTCTTTCTAAATTTACAAGGAGCTTTTCAGTGTGAGTAAAGATTCATAACACAAAATAACATTATGCAAGATATTTGGGGGATCTAGTGGGAGCTTTTCATATATATGAGGTGTTTTTCTTTTTCAGTATCATAATAAATACATGCCACAGACTCTCAGAATGAACTGACCTGAGCTCCAGCAGAATAAATAAAACCTGTTTAGAAAAAAATGTAGAACTGAATAGCAGAAATTTCTCCTTCCCTGACAGTTTTTCCCATTTTAGCACTCCAGTCTAGAATATCATTTTTAGAAGCAATGAAATTAAACTTGACAGAAGCTTAGACTGTGAAAAGTTATAAATAATTTGAACCAACCAAGGAGCTTGAATACATGTAATTTTTGTCACACTTTCATCCTCAAAAATAAAATTAGACTAGCTGCTCTGTATTAAAGCAGTTCATCAGCTGAGGAAGTTGCCTTTAAGTAATATGGAGGCCATTCACGAGAATCCATCTGGCTTCTGTAGCACCAAGACAGGGTGCCTTTTTGCTGCCTGCTCTTGTGAGTGACAGTCCATGTCCTCCTTGCTTCTCAGGATACATGCTTGATGATATTTTAGACCATAACTGCCCCATCCTCCCTTTCCTAGCTCCCAGCGATGCTTAGGGCTGTTGTGTATAGTGACATGAGAATTTTCATGCAAAACACTCTGTTTCCTTCTCCCACAGCTCTAGTGAAGAGACTGCTGCCACAACAGACACTTTTTTCACTACCACTTTGAGATGAGCAAGTCTGAGGAGGGGAAACAGCAAACCTGGGTCTAAAGCAAGGGTTTCCACAAGCCAGGCCAGAAGCTGCCATAGGCAGCACAGCTAAGAGCAACCAGTCACACAAAGAAAGCATCTGTACTGGCCAGTGAGGAACAGGGAGGGGTGCACAGCTTTATTCCTCTTTATTCCTGCCTCAGGGAGACACGTGTTAGATTGACAGGAGTGGGGAAGGCAGGAAGAATTAGATTTCTGATGCAGCTTTGGAGTCCTCTACTTAACAAGGATCATCCAAATACTTCATGAATTTGTCCTCTTAACACTGCATGAAAGCAAGGGGAAAAGGCTACGCTTCTGAGCTCAAAGCTCACATCTTACCCTCTGGGCTGCTATCCATTGTACACTTGACCAAGGCCCAGACATTGTCCAAGATGATTTTATGCCTATCATGATGTATGCTACCAATGTCTTTGGAAGAGCAGGAAAGAGCTTACCTACTGTGCCTAGCCCTACCTATTCCTAACATACCTAACCCTTGCTCCCAGCCTGCTACCTTGTGGCACTTGTGAGCTGTTCATAGTGACATGACTTCCAATCCCAAATTTTGATTCCAAAAAGCCCCTGGGAAACAGTTCCTAATCAGCTCCTTAGTCCCTGCCTCTCCTGGAAAGCCTCCTTTCCAAGCTGACTCCACCAGATAGCAGCACAAACCTGGGAATCTGCTGACCTCCTTTGCTTTGACCTATATTCCTTTTAAGCCTAGCCGCTATGTCTACACAGACATACGTTTTAGCAATTAAAGGCAAAGTCTGTCATGGCCTGGGACTGAGCAGTTTAAATCTGCATCCAAGCCTTACTGCTGATTGTGTGTTAAACTGTATAAATGGCAGCTGACAGTACATACTATCAGTGTGAAAATAGCATACCCACTTTTCTCTCGACAGTATGTGCTGTCAAGGTCTCTTTAACTGTCTTGTAAAAATGAAAGAGACTAAACATATGCCAGCTATTTTTATAAGGTCCATCCTTAGGAAAGAATGAGGGACTGCCGGTATTACTGCAGAGCATGGATTCAGTCCACGTGGGTTTGTTATTTACAAGTATTTTCACTTCCACCTGCTCGTGGGCTCTGGGAAGGAGATAGAAGGGGAGCTGAGAGGGAATATACCCAAGAGACTATGCTGTTTGCAAGACCTCTGTCTCTAAAAAATGGATCAAATACCTTGTCTGCTAAGATTCTCCCAGGCAATGGATTACAATGAATGAAAAATGTAATTCTTGCTGCCTGTGCCTCCTCTTTCCTCCACCTCCTTTTCTAGACACTCAGGAAAGGCATTATGTGTAACTGAGGCTAATTTTGGTCTTGAGTTCTGGCCCAGTAGTGACAGAAAGCTAAAAGATGACTTTATGGTTAGAATACAATTTGTAACCGTATCAGAGACTGTGTAAAAACACAATTTAAGGACTTGTCCATGAACTGCTCACTGAGGATAGGCTGAAATCCTAGTCTGTTGATCCTAGCGTGTGGGGACTACGTTGTAGAAGTAATATAGACTCAGAAAATTGCGTCTGTTGTCCATGGAGGCAAATGGGCTATGCCAGCCACTTCGCACCCGTTTCTGTGTCTCTGGTGGCCAAGTCCACATTCTGCATATGAGAAAGCAGAAGCTCTGAAGATCTCAGCAGCAGAGCTTGCCCACCCACTCTGCGTATCCAGTGGCGAAGGAAGAGGAACAGTAAAGGGGAATGCTTGTTTTATAGTGCCGACTGCACATTCCCTCCCTGCGAGAGGAAAAGCAGACTAGCTCATGGCTAAGCTTTTTTATGCATTGGACATGAAGTATGTCACAAAAAATGCAGACAGGTGAATTGATGGTTTTCATCATCTTACAGGGGACCCAACTGACAATAAAATACCTTTCTTTTGGCAAGGATAATTCAAGAAAAAACATCCACATTCAGACCTACAAAATGTGTCAATAGCACCCACTTTGCAAGGTTCATTTCTATAGTTTTCATTAATTGACTTGGCTTTAGACAAGATGGAAAAGGATGGAATTAAGGAACATTGCTGTGGTGTGGGCTTCTCCATGCACCAGTTTATACACACTGAGAAGTGGCACATCCTTCAATAACTTTTGCAGTTTTCATTTACCACTGCTTTCCTTTCCACCCACACACACACTCTGAAATCAAAAGAGTAGAACTAGATTGGTGCTACTTAAATATAAAATTTTATTGCAAATATTTTTTAGAAGTTCTTATGAGATTTAGATGCTGAATACCACAGAACATCATGCACCTAAGTAATGAAAATCAGGGGGCTTTTGGTCACATTTTACTGTGTGCTTCATTATTTACTATTCCAATTCCAGAAAGAAATATACCATTTTGCAATATCCATCATTTTTTCCTCCTCTAGAGGAGGAACAATAAAGAAGAACTATAAACAAGAATTGTAAAATATATTTTACAATTTTTTTATATTTTCAACTGCTGGAGTATTTTTTATACTATTTTCAAAAAAAAAAAAACCAACCACAAAACCAAAACCCACCAAAAAACTGAAACAAAAAACCCATCTAAACCTATATAATACGAAATTTGTACATTTCCCCTCTGATTTCAGAAGTTATTATTTTAAACACTCTAGTGATATGGATATAATACAGACATTTACTATAGCCCAACAATGATGCATACAAACAAGCTCTATGGGGAGAATTTTTGCAGCTGACACCGCCCTTTGGTAGCCCTTCTGCTACCTGAAAGCTCTGAGCTTTGTCCTTCTCCTAACTCTAGATCTAACCCTCAAAAAACCCCCTTGGCTTTGGCTAAGCCTTAGCTCAAGACACCCAGCCATGTCCTACATGAACAACTCTCAGGGGAGAAATCTTTCTGCTATCTAAACCATCCTTTGGCAGCCCCTTTGCAGCCTAACTCCAACTGCAAGTGTAGGCTGTCTCTCCATCCCAGTCACAACACTAACCCTACCTCTAGGCCTTGACAGAGGCTTACCCCACGTCCACAGTTAGGGCTTAGTCCTCAGTGAGGAAATCATGCAGCTTTCTCTATCTTTCAGCAGCCCGCAGCAGCTGTGTGCCACCTGGCATTCTAGGCTTAGTCTGTCTCCTGGATAGGCATACCCCAAGACCCATTGCAATGTCAAACACAAACAAGTCTCAGGGGAGACTTCATATGACAACCAACGCTTTCCTTTGACAGCCTCTTTGCAGCCCTAAACCACCTGGAGCTCTTGGCTTTGCTTTTATCCAATCATTTACTCAAAACTGAAATCTAGGTTTTGGCCAAGCCTTAGCCAAAGACCAACATCATGGTTTGCATGAACAAGCTCTCTGAGGAGCATTGTTTTTGCAGTCTACACCAGCCTTTGACACCTCTTTGTATTCCAACACCACTTGGAGCTGTGGGCTTATTCTATCTTGGAACCTTAACCTTGACCCTGGGCCTTGGCAGAGTGTTGGCCTAAGATTTTCAGCCATGAACCATGGGAACAAGCTCTAATGGGAAAAGGAGTAATGTTTGTAGAAGCAGTGGTGTTTGTTTCTGTGAACAATATATTTAACTGAATTTTACAGTTGACAGTGCTATAGATAATTTATAACTGTGTATTTTTTAACATCTAGAAAATTACCCTGGAAGAATATTTTAGAGTTTCTTTGGGGTGCTCTTAAATTACAGGAGCTGCTTTGCCATGGGGCTGCTAATACTTCATACTTATATTAAAACATCAACAGGGTGAAATAGTACTTCAGTGCTAAATGCATATTTAATTTATATTAAATTTAGTGCTTGGTGGAAAATGTTAATTATTATCCTTTTATGTGCTGTTACTTTATAGCATATTAATGTACCAGAAGTACATCCAGAGCCTACAACTGAAATTTAAGTTTGAACAAATACAGAAATACATTAAAGAATTTACAGTAGGAAATAGATAAAGAAAAGAAACCCCATTATCCTTATTTTACTGACAGGGAAGTAAACAAAAATATCAAATTTTAGAGCTAAAAAAAAAAAGGATGTAGGAGTCTAAACAGGGACTGAAGCAGATTTTAGATAAAGTTGGATTTACTGGCCTGTAATACCCAGTCCACCTGGATATCTAACCTAGAAGCATTCTGAGACTATTGTTGCAGCTACTTGTGACATTAAACTATACTTAACACCTAAAAATTCTGCTTTCAGACACACACCAAAACCAAATAATTTTAAGTGCCCTGTAGTCATGGATGATCATTGCATGCCTTATATCAAGTCACAAAAAATGGAAATTTTCTGCAAAAATCCCTTATGACGAAAAATTCTTGAAGTTCCCACCTGTTTATCCAGTAGGCATTAACATCCATTAGGCTCGACAGAAAATACGGTGGCACCACTTTTTGTTTTTTTGCAAGGCATCAGTGGAAAGGGAATTGGGTTTGAGACCCCACTCCAAGGACTGCTTATGTAACTTTATCCTATGGATAATAACATACAATTGAATTGATTGCATCTTCCACTCATTGCGATGCTGTACTTTTTTCAAACCTGGTTTTAAGGCTAAATGTTATTACTGAAGTTGCTCTGTTTCAAAGCTGATTTTAATCGAAATCTAAGGTTGAGCTGACATCATTTGATCTTTCAGAAATCAGAAATTGAGCTTTCAGAAATAAAGAAGCTATTGCATGTTTGCTTCTAATTATTGTCAGCAGAAAATGCCACAGACGTCTGTTTCTGTGTTAAAAGTTTCTCTGAAAAAGAATTGGTGAAGGAGCAAAGTTCAGGGTGAAGTTGTAAACACATTCAAAAGTCTTTTAGCAAAGTTAGAGATCTGAGAGTATAAAAATATATTCCTGAGAAGGGTTTCTTCTTTCTAAATATGTGTAGGAGACAGAAGACAAGTTCTTTGTAGCAGGCATCAAGGAAAACAAGGGGATGACAAT
>VXAK01014377.1:57498-90031 GCA_013399435.1 Arenaria interpres | reverse complement strand
AATCTTCTGCTGTTCTCTTTTCCACTATCAAGATACCTTTGTTAAAAAAAATATTGCTCCCTCAACTCTGCTTCTTTTTTTCTATTTTTCCTTCTGTTTTTTTTTTGTTGTGTTTTTTGTTTTAATATAAAGGCTGAGATATTTAGTAAAAAATATATATTTATTCAGATTAAATTATCAGTGCTCTGCCACTGTCCCCCTGATTGCTGGTACTTTTGTTGATGCCCTTGTGCTTAGCGTTTGAGTTGTCCAAACCCCAGCTATCTGCTAGGGTCTCAGTTCTGCTTTTAAGTTTTTGGGAAGTCTTTGTTACTCTTACACCAAGTAGAAAAAGCAGAAAATAAGGTATTGGCTGACCAATATGTTTGATTTTTAAAATAATGCCCATAACTTGAAACAAAAAAAAGTCTTTGTTTATTTGTTTGAAAGAAATATTTTGATACAGAAATTGTTAAAATGCACATTTCTGAATAAAACTAGACTCTCGTCATCCTGAGTTGTTTAGTTAGAATCATCATTTTCCCACTAGGTGAGGAACATGTTTCACTTAAACAGCTCTAAAATTTCCTGAAACTGTGGTCCGTGCAAGGAACATGCCCCATTTTGCCAAGATCAGGGAACTCTCTTTAGGACAAAAACATTCCTGCTGGTGAGCACACTTACAGTCTTTCCAGCCACAGAGAAATTAAACCAGAAGCTGCTAAATTTTGTAAGAATTGCTATGCTTAGCCCAAATTACAGGTGAAATATTAAACCATTATGCAGGTCAGAACTGCAACTCGGTTCTCCCCTTGGTTTCATACTATTTTCTGGGGAAGGGATGATGTGGTGATGAGACTAGCAAGTGGGGAGAAAAGAAAGGTTAAAAATGTATCTGCATATATGAAAGGGAAGAGGAGGCAATATTAGAAAAGAAGGCTATTCATTAAGAAGTCAGGAATGAAAAGGAGAAAGACTGGTCATTTCCAAACAAACATGTGGCATTTTAAATGACTAAAGTTAAACTAATCAAAAGAAAATGCCTAAGCAAAGTGTAAGTGTTTGCTGAACATACTGGCTTTTTAAAAAAAAATTGTATCTTTTTTGCCTGCTTTTTTAATCTATCTTGCAGAGATTTAAATACCAAGCTCAGAGGTGCTGGTTCAACCTGAGGAGCAATTTGTAATATTCCCATTCCTCAAGTATTTTGTATATGTTTAGTTCAAGGATACGTGCAAAGCCTTGCAGGAGTTGGCAATAGAGGCCAAGTCTCCAGAGAAGTTTCAGCACCTAATCCTACAGAAATATAATGAGAATTTTGGTGCCTATTATGTAATATTACATATTGAGCTCTAAGTCACATGGAAAGACATTCTTTGTACATTAAGCACCAGATTTAGAAAATTTCTCAGCAGCCTTAATGGAAAAAGACAGGATAGTCAGTGAAGATGACTGTCATTTGGCCATCTATATATATTTTTCCCCCCCCGTAAGTTATAGAATAATATTATTTACTATGCTGTTTGTAAAATGCAAGAGCAAACATGCCAGAAGCTAAAGAAACGGCAAAATAATTTAGGGGTGGAGAAATTTCAGGAGAAATCGTAACTTTGCATTGAAAAAGAACCCTTTTGGCTCTTTCTCTTCACTCACCAAAAATAGTATACCAAAAATTTACAACAACAAATTACTTGTTCAACAACAGTTTTATGAGAAAATTTATGCCTTATGAAATAGTTTTTTCTTCCTTTCACCAACAGAGTCAAATGATACTATTCAATTTTCAGTTTATAAATGATCATGTGCCTATTTTTTTCTTTTTTTTTTAGACAATAAGTATCTGTTTCCATTTGGACAATTTGCTTGTGCTGCTTTCAGAATGATGCAAGAGGAGGATTGAGGGATTGTGTCTGTATGACAAAGGAGAATAGAGAACAGCTATAGATGCAAAAATTTGGAGTCATGTAAAACAACCAGAATTTGGATTGTTATATAAACTGGTAATATATGCTTTCTCTTGGCATAGATAACCATTAATTGTTATTATTTGCAAGTTCAAAAGTCTGCAATAGAGTTGGTATACAATACCAGCTGTAGGATTTTTTTCCCCATTTGTCTCTGCCAGACAATACATCACATCTGATCAGCCAATTTTTATCACGATGTTATCAAAAACATATGAAAATGCTTTGAAATATATTATTTTAGAACTAAAATGGCACAGGAAATTGAAGGATGCTTATATGAAACAAGAAAATTGCATCTGGACTTCTTCATAAATTATATGTTTGAGACTTTATTCAGAGCTTCTGAAAAAGAAGATTAAGAAAGTAAGCCAGGCTAACTGGCCTTTTCTGATACAATTGGATACACAATATATTTAAGACAGAGGTACTAAATCTAATACACTAATACTGTGTAAAACCAATTTCTATTCCCATTTCTGCCACCACCTCTCCACAAAAAAAATAGTTCTGAGCTTCTATCTCTGCCTGTTCATTCCCTCTGCCCAGCTGCCAGTAACGGAACTAACCCTCATATCAGCATTGGGGCCAGGATTTTACATTGACAGTTCTAGCCCAATCTTCAAGCCAGTTTACTGTTGATTTCCTATTATTCTATGTATCACACGAGAGATGTTTATCAGGATACCACTGATATTTTGCTGCCTTCCTTAATTTTACTGGTGCTATGGTATCTGAATTTTTGCCTAAGCATCATGAAAAGTCAGGATTAAATTGCACATTATAAAGAAAAATCACAGAAAAAGCTGTAAATATACTTTAAAGCACTCATAAACTGATCCTGCGTAATATTACCCATGGCAAAACCAGCATCTCAGCCAGGAAGGATGCCTAATCATAAGCCCATTTTCAGAACTCATTGTTATTGAAGAAGCTGCTATCAAGTCCTTGTATAATACCACCAGTATTCTTACATGACTGAGAAGTATGATATCAATTCCTATGAAAACAAGCAGGCAATTTACAAAAATATTAACCCTAGATTCACAGCATTTCCAGATCAGAAGAGTTTTAGAGTTTCTGGATGAACCTCAGAAACACAATTCTGGGCTTCTACATCACTGTACTTCTTCACTTCAATCTACTTTGGCAGAGGCATTTATGAAGCAGTAGCCTACTATTAGGGTAATCTCGTCCAGAGAATGGTCCCAGTCTTGCAAGTGTCTAAATCCCCTAAACCATCATCTTCCTCTGCAGGAGCTACACCCATCCTACAGGACCAAATTGCTATTTATGGATAAGTAACAAGACATTTAAAGGGCCTGGATACAGTGAAAACTACTTAATCAATTACAATTTAAATCTAAGCAGTTACTGAAACTGTCAGAAAATTACAAATTAGGTTTTAAAAAATATATTAAAAAAAATCAGTCATCATGTAGTGGACCTGACAGAAGCTATTTATGTTAGTTTTTTTCTGATTTACAACAGATGTATAAACCATTCTGGACATTACAAAGAAGTTTATCTTATTCTATTAAATGTTAAGTGGATTGTTAAAATTTATGTCAAAATATGCTGTAGTGTTTGAACACAAGCCAATTTTACTCTGATTTAAGCTAATGCACATGCCTGAAAATCCATTGACTTGAATAAGTGTAGAACTTGTCTTAGGACATTCCCTCAGTATTGATTACAATTTTCATTGGTTTATTTTTTCCATTTATTTTAATTGTTAATATTTGCCTATTATTGCTGCAAACGTTGACTTAGAAGTCCCAGAGAGTAAAATTATTTGGGTATTGCATACTTCCTTCTGACTGTTATCCTAAGAGTGTATGTTAACGCTTACTGATTAGTAAGACACTAATAACTTGATCTACTGAAATGTCATGGGGAGCTTGGATTCTTCTTTGTCGTTTCCTAAGTGCTTCAGAGCCCCAATCACTTGTACTAAGCTTGTGATCCATTTCATTAAATCTTACCAGAGATTCATCTATCACTCCAACTCATATTAGTAACCTACTGATGATCAGGAAAAGAAAAACAAAAACATCCACAAACCAGAACTAACCTGACACAAAGGGCTGAGTTTGCAAAGGAATCTGGGTCACCAGTTGACCCTAACTGTTATGACCACTCTTACCTTGGTCTTCCTGCTACCCAATTTTTTCTGCTTATTTAAGCTCAGACCCTCGAGTTGTGTTGAAGGTGCACCCATATCCAGCCTTGTCCTTTGCTGTCCTAACTCGGTGACTGGTTTTCCTGGGTCAACCTCAGCCTTATGTTGTTATCATGTCTCCAGCCCCATCTCCTGCTGCTCCTGACTAGCATCCCTGGGCGGACACTGGATTTATTTCATTATCTCACCATGTCTAGGACTGTCAATAAACCCTAAGAGTAACCCAGTTGTGTCCTCTGGTATTTTGGGACTGCATCCTGGTTGCTGGGGTGACTGCCCTGCCTGTGTCAGCCCTGGCTCCCAGCTCATCCTCTCTCTTACAGCAACCCTCTGCCTTGGTGATACAGGGTAACTTTCCACCTAGCTAAAGATTTTGCTTCGACCTAGGAACTGAGCACTTAAGGACAGCATTTACAGAAAGCAGTGTGCTTGGTTAGAAGCTATCCCACGCAGAGCACAGGGAATGATTAGGAAAAGAGACACAAAAGCCAGGTAGCTCTTCCTGTAGATCAGAATTACCTCTCCTAGAGCTTACACCACAGGAAGAGGCATACTGGAACAGATCAGGGATTGTTCTGAGCCCATCATCTTGTCTCTCTCAATGACAAGTAATAGATGGTCTGAAAAGCATACAAGAAAGGGCACGTATCAACAGATTCTTCCTTGCGTACCCTCCTGGAGGTATATAGATACAGGAACCTCTGAGGCAAGGTGACATCAAATTGCTGCATTTAATAGCTCCCAGTAGACATACCCTCCATGATCTTTTTAATCCGTTTAGATATTTCACCTCTACAATAACCCACAGCAATGAGTTCTGCTATTAAGTTATATGTTGCGTGAAAATGTGCATCCCTCCATCACGAGCCTGCTACTTGGATGCTTTCTACTTCTTGCACCAGCAGACCAGAAGCCAAATCTCAAACAAAAACAGAAGAAAACCTGAGACAAAGCAGATCAAGAGGAAAGAAGAGCAACAAGCATGGGTGACAATTCCCAAGCTGTAAAGTAGACAAACAGCATTACGTGTGTCCTCCTGCGCTTTTTATTGATTGATATAACCAGGCTACGCATTCCAGAAAACATGCTGCATGCAGCTCGGGAGCCTAAATAAGCCAAAGCTCTGAGGAAGAGTGGGCCAAAACAACTTGTTTTTTTCTTTCCAGCAGAATCCAAGTGACAGAGTTCAAATCTGGATGTGCTTTATTTGTGCACGAGGTAAACACACGAGCCAGTAAGGGTTCCTGGGTGAAGTCAGCATAAATGCAAGGCATGCCTTCCCACGGAGCACGCCTTTTTGTAAGAGCAGTAAAACAACAAACACAGCTGAAAGAAATAACAAGAAACAAAATACTTTGTGTTCTAATCTATTGTGAATGTTTATCTAGTAAATATATAGTTCAAGTGCCTGAACCAGCCAGATTGATCTAATTTAAAAAAATATCTTCTGTACAGAGCACATCCCGGGGAAGACAGGTCTTATTGTAATACATGACACGTCGCTTTCCCTGGCTGCACAGCAGAGCATTCAAACGGGGCTTTGAAGGCCTCGTTTTACCACTTCCCTTGCCCGGGCAGTGGAGCTCATATCATGAAACAAACAGGAGCTTCTGTCCTTCACACAAGACTTTATTATTTATTTCTTTGGATGTCTAGTCACTCTAGAAGATGTTCACTCTGTCAAAAAAATTTCCCCGTTCAGTCCTTTTCACTTCTGTTCACAATCACAAGCTCTTTTATATCCTTAAACAGTAGCTGGTGGCATTTCAGCAGTTACTGGCTGTCACTCCATGCTCACCTTTTGGCACGCGCTTACAGTTTTACTTTGAAGTGACACACATGGGTTAAAATTACTATCAAACAGAAGTTAAACATTCTGAACGATTTTAGGAATCAGATTGTTTAGTGAAGTCAGTAGTCATTCCAAGGGCACGAACATCTAAAATGTACCATTTTTCCATCGACTCTGAAAAATAGTCTCTTTGATACTAAATGTCATTTAGCACGTGAGTAATGGAACTACTCACAACATACTCTATGTTTAACTATTTTCCTTTTAGTTTGGCAATGTGCCTTTGAATATTATCTAGTTATCCGGAAGACTTGAAAAAACAGACGGCAATCAAAAAAAGCTTTACTAAATTCAATGTAGTATAAATGATTATAAAAGTATTTGAAGAAATACTTCCCACTTACACCAAAACTGTTTAGTTAAATGATTAAATGAAAATTACATTTGCCTCTATTTTCAATACCCTTAAAAACTTCACTGTTTTCCCTTACAAAAGGGAAAATACAACCTTCATAATAACCCTGTGAATTGCTTACTCAGAATGCAATGTTTTGTATGTTCTGCGTTTTTATAGGTTGAATTCCTGCTTTAGCACTGTGTTGCTGTAATGTTAAGTACAGTCAGGTCTGCCATGATCTGTTAAATTATTTCAAGTCTGTGAGGGAAAAGAATGTCTTGGATTAATGTTCTGCTGATATTTAACCTTAAAGGCTATATTTCTGAGACAACACCAATATCCTCCCTTAATACATGCTGCTGTTTTAAGTGGCATAACAAAGTTACTAAAGATAAAACAACAGACAAAATATGCAGTTTTTATATCTGAGTTCTCTTCCTCAGCTTTGATTTCACCCACGCAAGTCTACCATCAGCATTCTTTTTTCCTTTAATGAGGCCAAACAGTACTCAATTTTTTCCTACTGACTTGCAAAACAAAAAGCATATTGTTGATTTACTATATATTATTACTTACTTAAAATTTTGTGTAGCTTAAAAAATATCCATGAAAATTTGTGGGTTCTGGTTATACCAGTTTTGCAAAATTCTACTTGCCACTTTCTTCAGGGACCAGTAATATTTCTGATAAGAAAACAAAAAAAAATCTTAATGTATTTCATTACTGTAATCTCCAGACCCAAAGTTAGGCCAGATCAATTTTAATTTGTTTCCCTATTAGATTAAGACAACTTATTACCTTGAAATGCTAAAAGTCATGTGCTAAAATAAAGACCAAAAAAATCATAACTCAAATAATCTGAAGATCAGCCATAAACCATCTGAACTTCCTGACTGAAACTATGGGATTTGTCTGTTACCTAGTTTAGCGCAGTCCTAAATCTAGCCTCCCCTGATCCAGTCTGACCTTAATGGTTTCATTAATACTGGGAGTCCACTTATATGCAAAATTAAGCAACCTTATTTGAAATTATTCTCCATTCAGCCTTATAATCCTTCAGAAAGTAAGTCTTCAATTTCATCAGCCTCTGGAAGACAAAATCCCGCATCATACCCCTAACCCTGCAGAGGCATCAGGAAACATCCACCTTCACTCAGTTCAGGCACACACCTCCATGCAGGCGTTTATTTGTTAATTTTAGTTAATTTAGTCTTGATCATTCCTAAAACCATTCCCAAAAACAGGTCCAAGATATCAGAGTAACTTGCTAAGCCTGTCAGAAGTCTGCAAGCAGAGAGCACTAAGGAGTCCTGAATTTTAATGCTGCGGTACCAACAGGCACTCCAAGAACCCTGTGGAAGCTACAGGCTCCTGATTTCTTTGACCAACCCTAGCAGATTTACATACTAATGTAGTAATTAGTGAGATAAAAATGTTTACAGATACCACTCACACACACAGTAGGCAAAAAAAAGCTACAGGGGCTATTTGCCTGACAGACTTTTGAGCATCTCATGCTCAGGAGACACATAACTTGATGTAACGAGCCCTGGCTAGATTTTTACATGCAGGACCAGCACTCTGGCCTGGAGTATTTTTCTAGTATTCCCAGATGATCAAAACTGGATTCCCCTTTTTTAGAGAACAAAGGATTTTTCTCATGTTAACACATGAAAGTTTAAGGAACTTTCTGGAGTGCAGGCAAAGCTGCCATGGAGATACAGACTTTGTCTCTCAAGACAGGCATTGGAAGTGACACCATTAATTGCTTATGTTTAATCAGTATTTCTGCTAGTTGCTGAATTTAACTGTTAGCAGATGCTATAAAACCTACAAATACAACTAGCTGTGAGATTACAGATAAATAATCCCCACCTGCATAGCACCACTCTTACTACCACCATGCTAGATAATGTTCTAATGCATGAATTTTTGTTCCAGGTTTGGAAGCCTGTGATTAGTTCCCAAGGAAAATTTGACACTTTTTAAGATTGAGGAAAAATTTTGGTCACCTGCAAGCCTTAACTGCTGTGGAATTAAACACAATCACAGAAGGGAACATTTCTGCTTAGTCAGGTGCTGTGCGGATAAAAACCCCTGAGAGAACAGACCTTCAGTGGAAACCTACCAAGGATTCCCTTTTATTATTTAAATAATTCACAGAATGGTACTGCTCAGAGAAGAGTTCTCCAGCTTCGAAATGTGATTTATCAATTCAATTTCTGAATTGGTGTATTGTATACCAATGGTATGTTATACCCTTTTGAAGTCTGCGATTAGGGATACAATTTCAGGAATGAAAAAGCCAAGGAGCAGATAAATTCAGGAATAATCTCTGTAGAACAAATTGTTTTCAGTGGTCACTGCACCTTTATATTTCATCAGCTGAGATCATCTAAGATAGGCAAATTGATACAGTCCCTGTTTCTATTAACCTTAGAAAACCAATGATCTTTCAACTGCGGCCCCCTAAACCTCTAAGATCAGGTCATTTAACAGAGATATTTGTCTCCAATCAAAAGTATCAAGCCCTTTATTTCTTCAAGGTTTCATTAAAGAGAAGTACTGAATTTCAGCCGACCTCAGTAAGAGCTGCAGCAGCATAGCCTCCCAGAAGCAAGGCTGCTCTCCAGCCATGTAGGCTGAGCTGCCCAGCTCTGCGAGTTCCCCAAGCTTACAGTGTCAACTGCCATGATTGGAGACCTATGTTTTGGTTTTTTAATTAATCAGCATCCCAGGGATGAGTCTAACCAAACAGCACTAAAATCAGATCTCCAAAACTGGCTGGAGTTCTCCTAATTCTTCCCCTTTCCCCACACGTGTGTCCTTTTTGTTTAAGAACATACAGAAACTAACATTAAAAGGGTGGAGTTCTTTTATGTTTTAGATGAGACCCGAGTCCATCAAAAGAGAAGTACATTTCCTCATGTTTTATTATACTTTTCCAACAGATGACCAAATAAAATTTTATTAGTTCAATATCACTTTGCCAGCTCTGAATTGCCAAAAAATAAGATGTTTGCAAAGTGTCAGAATAATGGAGATTATTATTAAAGCTTATGGGGCTATTTTATCAACTGTGTTTTCCCACCTCAAAAAGATGTCAGGCATATCTTCTGAATCTCCCAGTTTTAGAAAATAAGGTCATTAGAGCTGCTTGGATTCTAGATTTGAGAGAGACTGGGAACTGAAACAAAGAGAAATAGTCCACACTTTGCATTGACAGCTATTCATAATTATTGCTATTTTCAGCTGGCAATGACTGTTGAGGAACCAGAGCAAAATTCCCTTGCAGGAGCTGGTTGTGCCCAAATCATATGTGATCACACAAGGCCAGAGAAGAACAGGTTTCCGTCTTTTTTCCCAGGCATCAAACCCAGAGTAAGGGTTGAAAAAATAGTTTCACTACTGTTGTTAATAAGTCCATACTTCTGAGATGGAAAAAAATACTACAGACCTCAGTATAAGGACACAAATCATACAGAAATGTGGAGGGAAGGTAGGAATAAATTCTGCACTGAAAAAAATTAAATATTCATTGGAAAGAGAAAGCAAGAGATTTACTTTTGAGTACTACGTCTCGCTGTGGACTCCCCAGGACAGGAAAGCTGTTGCTGCTGTACTGGAGGTAGTGCGGCAGAGGAAGGGCCACCAGGACAGGAAGGGGGCTAAGGGCCTGTGGGGCATCAGGAGAGGCTGAGGGAGCTGGGTATCTCCTGCCTGCGGGAGGGAAGGAAGACTAGGCGTGAAGGCTAGTGGGTTCTTCCATTCCCTCATGGTGAGCGCAACCAACACCCAGCCAGACTCTTCTCAGAGCTGTACAGCCAAGGCAGAAGGCAGCAGACACAAGCTGCAGGAAAGGAAATGCCAGCTGGACTGGAGGAAGAAAATAATCTTCCCAGTGTCGGAGATCAGACAGGAGAATAGGCTGCTCCGAGAGCATGAACCTCAGTCCCGAAAACCCTACCAGTGCAATCACATGCTGTCTCTCTCATACTCCACTTTGTATTAATAACAACTTTTATAATAGGCTTCTAAATATCCCAGAAGAACATACATACTACTTCTGTACTACAGAGCCACAGAACAACTTAGGTTGGTTAGGACCGCCGGAGGTCCAGCCCCTGCTCATTCCCGAGTTTGATCAGGTTGCTGAGGGCCTTGGCTGGTCAAGTTCTGAATATCTCCAGGCTGGAGATCTCACAACTTTTTGTGTCCATCCATGAGAACCACCTGCCCTTTTCCCAACCAGGTCTCTAAGGCAGCTGGTTCTGGATAGAAAAATCCAGACACAAACTTCTATTGCACTTCCACCTGAAAATAATTAAAAGCTCAAGAGTATTTTAATAGGATTGTGCATTTTTTACATCCTCAGAGACCGTCTTAATTAGTCTGATCTTTTGCAGGCACTTTTAGTTAAAGCAAATTGAGCAACAGCATCATCTTAGCTTGCAGTTCATGCTAAGATTTTTATATAGTTTCAGCAGATGCAAAACTCAGCCCACAAACTTATCCTCACAGTCAGCAAAATCTGCTTACAAGAGTCCAGGTTTGCTAAAGTGTTTTCACTTCAGTTAAAAAAGAAATCAACTAAAAAAAAAATAAAAAAAAAAGACAAGAAAAACTGTGCTAAACTTAGGGTCTGTTCACAGAATGGAACAAAATGCTATTTTAAATATCCCGAAGCTAGCTCTAAACAATCTTATACATTTACACATGTGACTGTAGTATTGCACAGACTTATTAGGAACCATCTCAAACAGAGCTGAAGTAGCACAGTTTGTGCCTGGGAGCAAATACCCAGCACCTTCCCAGCACATTGTGTCAAATGTGTTAACAACAGCAAGTCATTATATGCCGCAACCCTAGAAAGTCATGAAACGTCAAGGGCACTGCAGTATTTCAGAATCCCTCAGATTTCCTAAGTACAACTCCAAGATGACCTCAGAAAGGGATGGCACTGCGTGACCTAAAGAAGGTTTGAAAATGAACAGAAATCTTTTAGCAACACTTGCTTACCTGCTAGGGTTGCATATAGAGAAAGTTTGGTCTTTGCCCTTAGTGAGTTTAACCATGAACATATAAGCAAAATATACTATGTGGTGCCACAGGAGTGTGGGAACACCTTTCTTGTTTTATCTGTGGTCAGTCTGCAACAGTTAACAAAAAGTGAGCTAAATGTTGAATTGAGAGAGAAGGTTCTTCATGTCTCAACCATTCTTGCCCTGCCTCTGAACAGAAGATGTTAGCAGAGGATTAGTACAATAAAAGTATAGTGAAAACAAAGTAATCTGGTGTCCTTCAATGAGGAAACCTAACTCTTGTGGACACAGTACTACATTGGCACAGCTACAATATAAAAAAATCAGCCAACCCTAACTTTGGGATTGCCTATAAAAGACCTACCATGCATTGCATTATTTTCTTCAGCCCTCTTAAGTCCTTTACATGATAAATGCTTATGCAGAAAGTAGTATTAGGGTGATTCACATGTGAAAAGCTTTCATAGGACAAATACATAGTCAAAACCCTCACTTCTTGTTATGGTTGCTACACTAACAAGTGTCCAGGGACATATTTCCTGGCTGATGTAAGGTATATTATCCATGCTGTAGAGTTTAGCAAATGACAGTGTGTTAATCTGGAAATTCTTATTTTTAGAGAAGTGGCAACAATGAAAAGCAGTGCTGCACTCCCAGAGCCTCCAGCACTAACACGGCTCTCCTGTTTTTGCAAGCTAATGTCTTTCAGCACCCAGACTCGTGTGTGCGTGCGCACACATCTCCCACCATAAAATTTGTTTCATGAAAAATGAAGAAAAAAAAAAAAGGAAAAATAAGAAAAATAAGGACTTTGTGCTTTCTGCTGCCTTTATTAGCCTTATTTTGCATCTGTGCAATGTACCAACCACAGTTATGGATCAGCATCACACTCTACTAGGCACTGTATAAATGGAACAAAGAATATTTCGTCTGCCTCAACGTATGATTTAAGCCTGTAGGGCAAATGAAGTAAATGCTAAAGTATCTTGCTAGCTAAAAACAAATGACTGCAAATACGTTCAGTTCCAAATCTTCTTGAGTTTTTGCTCATTCCTCACTTGAGGAGAAAAACACTCTTATTGCCATCAGTGAAAACCCTTAACTAAATGAGGAGGGAGTTAATCTACCTTCCCGCAAATCCCTCACAGCATGTGAACAAAATCAGGGCCATTTGTCTTGCGGGTCTCTGATGTCTGCCTGCTTTTCAAGGCTGTTTGCTTCTTTCTCTCTGCCTGTCTGAAGGAACTCTTTTTTAAGTGCTAGAAACGAGCTTAACAAATTCACAGAGAAAATAAATTGTTTACGTGTGCCACATCATAATCAGAATTGGATATATATTGAGGTGCAAGGTAGAAAACACTTCAGCAGACTTGAAGTGAGTGAAGGAGAAGAAGGGACCTTTTATAGAAGTATATAAAACAAAGGGTCAATAAGAAGTGAAAACTTGCTAGAAAACAGTGGTGTAAATAAGCCTTTGTGCAAGATGTAAAGGAAAACCAAACGGCTTTAGGAGCAGGGGTGCTAATGGAGCTAGGTTTCCTGTTGATTTCTGTCTCCTGCTTGCTGTCTTAGGAACAACTTCTGACTACAGCTTTTTCCACCAGGGGGGCATTTTGTGAAGCTTCTTTCCTGCCTGGACTCCCTAATGAAGCACAATCTCTTACTGCCTAAGCAGTAAGAGAACAGCAGTTGTTCTGCACCTTTATCTGCCTCCCTGTTTTCATGGGCCCTAGAGAAACCTCACTATTAAATTGCATTGGAAGTAACTGATGGATTCACAAAGCTTTTAGGAAAGGAATGGATGCACAGACAAACACATCATAGTCTTGCACAGTATGGTCTCATAGGCCTCCATTCCTTTCAGAGAGGAAAAAAGTTTTTAAAAAAAAGTAAAAGAAAAAAGATTGGTAGAATAAAAATAACATGGCATCAAATTAATTAGGTCACCCACATCACATAAAAAGGGACCCAGCAACTTTTAAAATGCACAGTCAACCTCTGCTGCCCTGTGTCTCACTTCACACACGTTTGCTTGTACTCCTGGGTGGGCTCCAGTTCAGGATTCCCAAAACCAAGGGACATGCCACAATTTGCAGCTGGTGGCAATACGGGCTATCAAGCAAAGCATTTGCTATCTAGATTATTTGAAGTACACATTTTAACACGGGTAAGCATTTTGTCTTCTTTAAAAGGCTGTATGGTAAATCAATAACTGCAGAATGTTATTACATTAAAACAGCAGAAGCTATATGTAGAGCACTCTCTGATCTCTATTAGAAAGTTAAAATTGTCGTATATTGGACATTATTAAAAGGAACTACATGCAAAGAAGAGTCCTCCTGCTAATATGCTGAATTAAACAGCCTAATAAACTTGCATTAGTCAGTCAGCACTGTTTCACAAGCCAAAGTCACCCCTCAATCCTGCGTCCCTCCCTTCCACCACACTGCTTACTCTGACCATGCTTTGAACTCTTCTGTGCAGGAATCACAGTGACAAGAAACATACACACACCCCTACTTCTCTCTCTTTTTGGGGTATTCCTTTTTTTCTAATTTCTCCTTTGCAATCATATAAATCTGGCTCATTGCACTGCTACAGTAATATCTGCTTCTGCCTGCTCTGGGAAAGAAATTCTGGATTTCCTGGGTTTGGAGAGAAGGCAGGAGCAAGCCAGCTGCCAAACTCCCGCAGGGATGAAAATGTTTATTTGGACGTCGTGCTGGTGCTGCAGATACCGGGATGAACTAAAGCACACTGTTTTTGTGCTGTCCCACCTAAAATAATGAAGGACAGGCAGCAACTGGGAGCTGCCCACAAGATCTGCCCTGATGAGGCTGCAAGAGGTGCAATGCACGGCAAGCGAGCAGCATGCTGGAAGGGGACTCCAGCATCACAGAGGCTGGGCACACACACTGCCAACACACAGGAAACCACCACTTCTCCAAAAATGAACTGAAATCATAAACACTGATGCATAGAAATTCCTGAGCCAAGTTAATGGAGTTCAAATAACTCACTGGCTTTGTTTTGTTTGGTTTGTTTTTTTATTTTTTTTTTTTTAAAGGGCTTTTATCTATCACCTCAACCTCTCTCTGCTTCATCCCACCTCCAAGCCCTATGGTCCCCCCTTTTCATGATGACAGCTGAGCAGAGGCAGAGTACTGAAGGAACTGCCTTCTGAAGAACCAGTTTCTTCTCTGGCTGTTTATGGGCTGTTACTGAGACATTCTCAAATACATGCTTCCAGCAGAATAAGCAGGCATGCATTCTAGCAATACAGCTGATGCATTTGAAGCAGAAAAAAATATGTAGAAAGTGTAAAATCATCCATGCAAGCAGGTCTAGTCAAACAGAAGAATGTTTTTTCAGATAAAATAAATTGTAAGGTAAATACGTAACATAAACATCTGAAACATGGTGCCTTGCCACTCAAGATTTTGCTGCAAATTACCTGTATGCTGTGCTTGGGTTTAATGCTAAGAATTTAGACGTTTTATTGCTGGGTCAGGAGGATTGATTTGAACTGACTCCCAGCACTAAGCAACAGCACTGTGACTGCTTGCAGGTTTCTGGGTTGATCTTGGCCTGAGTATTCGTCCTCTCCTCTGGCACAGGCTTATGTGCACTTTCAAGAAGATATTCGAGCTTCAAACTTTGTGTGCTCATTCCTATGGAGAGCTGCCTTGTCACCTCATTTACTCTCGGTTGTAAGCAAGTTGGCAGCATAAAGCACATAGATGATTTTGAGCAGTTACATTCTCTGATCTCTGGCTTCTTTCCCGAGTCACGTATCAGTCACAGTCTTGTGTATAAACTTATGGTGGGTTTTTTTTAAAGCCTGTTCAATTCAGTTTATGCAAGATCAAAATCAGGAGAAGAAAAAGATCTGGCTTGCTTTGTTTTCAATTTAAGAAAGTGCTCCATGATGGACACCTCATTTACACTGCTGTCCATTGGCAAATTGTTATTGCACTATTTAGACAAAATTGTCTTTTTGGCAGCTGTTCATTAGTAGTAATTACATTACAAACAAAATAATTGGGTTTAGAACGTCTCATTTTGTTTTTGTAGGAATTAAGGAACAGAAGTGGCATCAAATGAATCAAAGTATGGATACCTCATTACTAATAATCAGAGCTCAACAGATTATCCAGTTCTTCTTTGTCAGATGAGCTACAGTAACGAACAGTGGGCCGTCATGGCAGCATACATCCTCTCAGTGCACACCTATTGAGATGCCATGCAAGGCAGCTTCGCCACCTGTCTTATTTATGGTCCTTTAATCATCCCTGCCTCCAGAAAACATGGTTCTCGCAGGACCTAACACAAGCAAAAAGCTTCCAGCTGCCTATACTAAGCGGAAAAGAAGGGGGCAAGAGCCCTCTGGCTCTCTCCTTCACTCTCAGTCTGGCACGGATGACTAGTGGAAACTGCCTTCACTGCTTGTGTCCTGGGCAGACTAAGAAGCAGGTCCTATCTCTTCCCCAATCCCTCAGGAGGTCCCTTGTCTACAGCTGTGGGTCTACTACTAAAGGGTGCTGCTGGGCAGTCTCCTCACTGCTGTCCTTCCACTATGCTTCTCAAAGATAGAATACGATCAACTCATTCAGCTTTGACCTTCTGGAAAGGGAAATACAGCACACAAAGAAAGACTTACCCAAAAAACTGGCCGAACAAAGCTTCACCTCACCATTTACTTCGAGATATGTTTCTGTCCTTGTTTCAGGGACTCACAGGAGTAATAAGGACTGGATTTTCTGCTGATCATTTCCCATGGGTCTCTCAGGACCTCTTTTTTCTCAGTTTCCACACACTTGCCATCAACAATACTCATTAATTGGTTGAGAGAGACTTCTTTGGTAGCTTTCTTCCTGGATTTTTTTTTTCTTGTTCAGAGCTGCTCACCTCAGCAACTGAGTGCTAGTTTTGATTACACCACATTTAAATCTCCCCCAAATTCTCTTGCACTTCTTTGGGCAAAGGAAAAGTTTACCCATCAAAGTTTTCAGTTTTCTAGACTAGCACGAGCTATATATAACCACTTTGAACTTCTAACTGCGCAGCCCAAATTGGCATGAAATAAAAGTAAATTTTACTATGGAGAAGGACAAGCTGACAGAGACAGCACCTTTATGTTAGACAGAGCTACAGAGACAAAAAAAATAGACTATTTATAAAAGTATGATAAATTCTTGCTTAAAGGATGATCAATAGCTAAAAATATTGGTTTAGCATACCATTTCTAAAACTAGGACATCTAGAAGGGTACATTATTAATGACATCTCTTGTGGTTCATTATTTCTGTGAGGAACAAAATGACTTTATGATTTAAAGATGAGAAGATTCTGCACATATAAGCAACAGAGTAAGCATGTTTAAAATTATATATCTTACACACCTGCTCACATAGGAGCACAGTTTCAACGCATGAAGGACCTTGTGCAGCTCTTTCCCTACTATGAAGTTGGATATTCCTCAACAGAAGAGATCTATTTTGTACATACATGTGCTTCTTGCATTATTGCTGTATATAGAATTATGGGATAAGGGGATAAGGGGCCTTTGTAGATCATCTAATCCAAACCCTGCTCACACCAGGGCTAACTCCAGAGTTTGAAGAGGTTGCACAGCGTCTTGGCCAGTCAAGTTCTGAACATCTCCAGGTTCTGGAAGTCTCCTTATCAAAGTCTCCCCAGCTTGATGTCATTAGTGAGCTAGCAAAAGTTGACTCTGTCCCATCGTCCAGAAACAGACATTAGACATTACCGCCACCTGTGCTGAAACTTAAAGAATATCACTAGTAACCAGACATCAGCTTGCTTTTAACTGCTGACCATACTTTCAAAGCCCAGCAGTCCAGCCAGTTTGACACTCACTTTGTAGTTCACCCGTCCAGTCTGTATGATTCCAAGTCTGTCTACAAAGATACTTGGGGAGACCACGTTGCAAGCCACTCAAAGTGAAGGTATGCCCACTGCTCCCCCCTTATCCCCTGAAGCAATCACTTCATCATGGAAGGCAATGAAGTTTGACAGGCAGCATTCATTCTTAGCGAATCCACACGGGCTGTTCCCAGTCACTGCCTCCCTAGAAGAAATAACTTGTAGGAGAGTTTGCTCTGTCATCTTCCCAGGGACTGAGAAGGTGACAGTTCCCTGGCTTCTCTTTCTCCCTCTTTTTGAACACGACCGTGATGTTGTCCCTTTCTAGTGATGGGGAACCTCCCCTCACTGCCACGACCTGTCTAGGGCATTGGTAGTGTCCTCACAATGACATTTGCCATTTCCCATGGCACCCAATGGATGCATGCCATCCAGTCCCATGCTGCTGAGCGTGGGCACTTTGCATCAGTGCTCCGTGACTGACTTTGCTACTTCACTCCCCAACTCTGCCCCCAGTTGAAAGGGCCAGGAAGAGAGAGTGCAGGCAAAAGCAAGGGAAGCAACATTTTTCTCCCGAAGACTCCCATTCAATTCAGCAGCAGACCGGTACACACAGAGTTGTTCCACGTGCACAAAATGACCAGGCTCCATATAAGCACATAACCTGGTACATCCTTGTAGTGCTGGGCATCCTCCAGCTGACTTCTGCCAATTGGCTGTAGCAGACTACTCACTAAATCACAGGGCCCTGTAGAGCATGGGCAACATACACACCACTGGCTCTGTTTGCCAGTGAGGGCTTCTGCCTGAGAAGCCCAAGCAATTAAATATAAAACATGTGCTTGAACCATAGTTTTATATAATACTCCAATTGGAGAGAAAGAAAAGGAGATTTTTTTTTTTTTTTCCATTTTAAGGAAATTTTTCATAATTTGGGACTCACATTTCTAATGAAACTATTAAGGTTACTAAAAGAAAACTGCAATCACAGTTTATATAGAGGTGACAATCTATCCAAAGTTGAATTCATAGAGCATGAAGTGATTGTTTTGCATATTTTTATCACTTATTCATACCTATTCCAGACTGTTGTCTCAATGGAGTGCAAATACTACATTCTCAAAAGATGGTAGTCCTTTGTATGTAAAGTATCTCTTTCTTAGAGACATGTACAAACTTAAACTCTGAAGATGAAAATTATAAAATCCACTCTAAACAGCTAATCTAATACAGAACTGTACCCTTTGCATCCAGTGTATACAGGCTTGTTTAATAATGTGCACAAATTATACATAATATTTTGTGTATTTTATAATCTCATTAAAATTTATGTGGAATTAAATAGACAAAATAAGTATATCATTATTCCTACAATAATTTGGACTTTGCCTTAGAGAGGTGTAAAGGGGATCCAGTTGCAGTAATCTCCTGCTAAACAGGGGCTATCAAGATGACAGAGATAGACTTCTCTTGGTGGTACAAAGAGAGAGAATGAGAGGCAAATTTTGAACATCACAGCAAGGGAAATTCCAGATGGACATAAGAAAAAAGTTTTGGTTAAGCCCTGAAACAAGGTGCCCATAGAGACTCAGAATGTCCATTCCTGCAGATATTCAAAACTCAGTTGGGCAAAGTGTACGTACATATATTTGTACATTAACTGTGAGTTTAGAATTTATTGTAGACTTTTGAGGAGTGTTTTATGGACAATATCCCTGCCCTCAGCTCTGAGATACTGCATTTCTTGCACCTGGTCCTGCATAAACCTTCAAGGGTTATCATCACTGATGGGCGCATCTTCACAGAGAAATGAATTTCACTCTAAATTATTCTCTGTTACCTGGGGAGAAAAAGAAACATCTATTTGGAAACTGAACAAATAAAATGCTAGGTTTTTCAAGAAAAATGTTGGTGACAAGAAACATTGAGGAAGAAGAATGTGTATTTGTGACTCTGTTTTCTCTTAGGGTGGCATTATTTTTGTGCTCTGATGGAATGTCTTTTGACTATCTTGACAGTCCATAGGAGTGAGACATAGTGAAAAAATTTATAACCCTGTTATGCTTAAAAACCCTAATTGTAAATGTTGACAGGACTGATCCTCATTTACACATGCATGCCATTTTTATTGCACTTACAATGTAAAGATGATCAAGCATTAATAGTTGGAATTGATACATTTTTAATATGCTCAAGTACAAAAAGACAGAAATGGCCAAATGAAGGATTCAGAACATCCCTTCCCTCTGATATACATTGTGGTACCTCTGCCAGGATTAATCAGGCTTTGGCCCTCTAAACATGAAGTAGCAGCTAGCCTAAGGCTCAGAAAGGGTCTGACTCTTCCTCTGATTGAGATTGCTGTTTGATCAGTACTTGGAATTGTACTGCTCTTTTGTTTTCAATTTGGAGTAGCTAAGTTGAAGAGACACCACTCATTCATATTCTATGCTTCAAGGTTCTCCTAGCAATCAAGAGGACTGAAATTTGAAAGCAGCGCATCTAAGGATATGGCTAAATATCCTGGATTTATCACATTAAAACTCTCACATACTGCATGTCCTTTTATTGGGCCATTATTACTGCTGTTTTCAGCTTGAGGGGTTGCGGTTTTTTTGTTGTATTTTAATTATGGTTATTCTCCTTCCTTCAAATAAATTATCATTATGTCCTGAAGTTCCTTCTAGCACATGGTCAGCCTCTCATGCATCATTTTCCATGAAAAACTATCCATCAACAATGCAAATTACTGCTGGCAACTTACTGACTCGCTTGCCTCTACAGATCTTGCTCCTTTTTATTTTAAGCCCATGTGAAAGAAATCTAATTAATCACTCTGGATAAAAAAAAAGTCACAGTATGATATGGGGTTGGAAGGGAGATCTCTGGGGATCATCTAGTCCAACTGTCCTGCCAGAGCAGGTCAACCCAGAGCAGGAAGTGCTGGTACAGACTTCTCCAGGTCTGACTTCATTCAGCTTCTCTGCCAAGACAACTGCTAAAGCATTACAGTTGTTTGTGACGGGTACATTTACTCACTGAAACCTAGTTATACATTGGTTTGTTTCTTATTTACTTGTACATTAGGGGATCCCAACACTGTACTCAGTTATGCCTGTGTAAATGTTTGAGTAAGTAGAAACACTTTCTGCATACCATACGTAACACGGCTGGTGTTGGACCCACTGATTTTTAATCAACATACCTAGTTTAAGAGCAATAATCTACAAATGGCACAAAATATATCAAAGTAGCATATCATACTTCATGTATAAGTGAACACCGTATCAGAAATATTGTCTTATGACTAGTAACATCCCATTTTTTCCCAGATTGCTTCTGACCTATGTTTCCCTACTTTTATCTTGGAGTGCTCTGGATTTCATTTTCAGGATTATAAAAGCAACATTATTTTATTTTAATCGCATTTAAACTCTAAGAAATTCATTATGATGCTTTTATTCTGCACATTTAATGGGAGGATTTTTTCTGAAACATTTTAATCTGCTCACATTTGCCACCAGATTCACCAGGGCTCTCTGGTGGACATGTAGACATGGAACTGGTTTAAAATCATACTCCAGATACAATCTCTGCTTTGTACCTGTTTCGTATCTGGCACTGTTGAGTGGCTTAGTATGATGGAGATGAGCAGGAGGGCGCCTTTTACCTGTAGTCCACTGAGCTGAGCTTTTTTACTGTCTCATATTAGCTGTGGGTCTTTTCCCAGTTCCCTTTGAACACGCACCCATGCAACACCATGACTAAGTTTACACCCTTTACACTCTTTCCACAAAGAAAGCCTTTGTCCTGAATTCGTCAGGCATCATTGAGGGACGTAATGATGCCCTGACACTGGATAGGACTTGCTAGAGCTTTAATGCCAACTTCAAGATCTGAACAGTGCAGCATTTTCCAAGTTGGACTTCCCATCTCTCTCCTGTCTCAAAACAGCCTGTGTGTGGCTGTGATGGAGGTAAAGAGGCACGTCTCACCACACAAGGCAGCAGAGCAGCACTGTGTCCTCCCACAAGATCCTGAAGGTTGATATCAAGCCACAGAAACCTCCTTGGAAAACCACATGATGACTCAAAGGATGAATGTTCACCACAAACACAGGGGAAGATGATTAGAGATATTTATAACATTAAATCCTTAACTTCACACTCTAGTGTTTACTTTGTTACAATCCACACTGAAATGCTTTCGTGAGCATCACAAAACATTATTTAAGAGATAAGGAAGTTTACCATCTTCTCCTAGTGACTGAGTAATCAGTTTTTTTCTTACATGATACTGGGAGGACTGCATTGTCCCACCTCGGTTTTCAGTTTCTATTATAAAAACCTTATATCAATTCAGCTGCAGTGCTTCTCCCCGTCAGTCCCTCTTTATTTTCCCCATACAGAATCTGGGACTATACACACAGTCCTGCTTCCAAGAACCTTCTTTCACTTAAGAAAAATGCATGTTCTATATTTTCTTGGTACAGGCATCCTCTGTGATTTTTGTCTACAGATCATTGATCCTCCAGATATCCTTTCACAGGCTCCAAATTTTCCAGTTTTCAACCTCTAGGGATGCAAGCTATATGAGATCTTCAGGGTGCCTTGCAACACCATTTTAAAACAGCTCAATGGCTTATATTTATGATTTGAAAGTCAGGCTGCTTATTGCAAATTAGCATAATGTTTTGACTCCTAAAAGGCATATAAGATCCAAAGAAGCCACCTTCACCTTTGATATTCTTCCAACAGAAATGCACTTGTTCCTATTGTTTTTAATTTTGAAAACTACAGTGTATGGCCTTTTAATACCGTTCTCTACCCAGAAGTTATTGATGAAACATACTTGATTACAGGGTTTCATGAAGTCTGGTAGATAAATCACTGTGATTGACTGCAAAGATTGCAATGACCTCACAAAGATGAAGATTTCATTTGATATGTTTTGGAAAAATGGCATATTCTTGATTATATTGTGGTGGTCTTAGGGACTATTTCATGTCTTTTTTCATTGCTGGATACCACAATGAAATACTGGTTTCTGTTCTAGCAAATCCTTCCTTAAACTCATAGAAACTCATCAAAAACATTAACTTTTTTGATAACAATTATATATATATAACCATGTGATTTCAGTTTTAATGTGCATGAAAATAGATATTCTCCTGCCAACATAGAGCAGAGCATTCATAATTTCAAATAAATCTCTATGGAAAAGGTCTCATGTGGAGATGGGGGCTTCTCCTGTGTTTACAGCCCCCTTTATATTCAAAGATTAGCATTGATTCTGTTCTTAGGAGAACTTTAGCACAATGGTGTAAGTATGAAAAGACCAGTTAAACAGCTAAACCCAAGCATTGCTCAGGATTTGCTAAAACAGAAACTAGAATTTTGTTGTTGTTCCTGTTAACAGTACGTACTCAGTATCTCTGGAACAGATTGGATTGCAAGGTGTCATCTAGGGACACCATCCCTATTCTGGGACATTTACTGTATAAGTTACAAATGGCCACCTTGTCTCAGAAGGATGGATGTTATTAATCCATCAATGGATGATTACGATGCATGAGCATAGGTCATGTTTTAATATTTAATAAGTGCATTGTATGCTATCCTGGGCCACAGGACACATCTAACAATTGCTATGATTTACATTTCATTAATTGTAAAGAATTACCAACACAGCTGTGGCCAAGAATAAAGTGATGTATATTCTGGTGCACTGAGAGTAGTTAAGAAAATGAGATTTGTGCTAGAACCTTCCTGACAAATTAGAAGTTGAGAATTAATTGATTTTTATAATTTTTTTGGCACAGACATCTCTATACCATAATTTTATCAGCTACAGTGTTGTCAGCTAAGTACTCTTAGAGAGGTGTTGAGCATCCTTTAATTGTAGGATTCACTATTTGTTTCCACAAAGACTAGGAGAAGCACACTTTATCACAGTTGTGTTTGCCGTTTCCTAACACAGTTAAATCCCAGTTTTCTTACATGTTTTGAAAAGGTTTCTGCAATATCATGATTATAAAGAACTAAGATTATACAAATATAGAAACACAACAATATCAAAAGAATACCCATCGACTGGGTGGATTTTAACTCCAGCTAAACCCGAGCAAGTTCTCTCTCGTAAGACTCACATGTAATCATTGAATTAGAAGGAAAGTGACAAAAAAAGCTTCTGAACTCATATGGATTTACTTTCACTGCTCTTATATCTTATGCAGGTGTAATTCTGAACTGCAGATGTCCAATTATATTAATACTGGGAGTATCCCTTTCCCAGAAATGCAAAATTATTTGAATACCTATGAGTTTTTCTTACAGTTTTTTAAACAGAGTAGCGTGAAACATTTTAAAACACTGGATAGCCAAAAATAAAAAGACTGACTTGCCAAGAAGAAATCTAAGTGTCTTGCTGTGTCCAAGTCCACTAACCTGGCACTTCTGTTGTTTCCATGACAGGTGTTCAGGATGTCTAAGCTGGATTTGTAAGGACTGCTGATTCCAAAATGGGAAAAAACCATCTGTTTATAAGCTCTCAAAGTCCAGGTGCAAGGCTCAAAATGAAAAACTCCCACGTTCTTCTGCTTTATCACTGATGAGCTTGATAATGGTTAACAAGTCCCTTCCTGTTTGGAAAATTTCTGATAAAACATTCATATCCTGGATGCATCAAGCTAAAGACCAGAGCACTATGGATTACATTTCCTCCCAGTGAAGCAAATGTTGATAAAACACATTTTCCACTGCATTCTCTCACAAGAAGTAACAGCAGCTTTAGACCATGAAGGTTTTATGAGTCAAGAAGGCTATTCAATGAACTCGATAGGGTGCACTAAAAAAAGTCTTCCTGTGATCCTCTTGGGGGTTTTGACATACAGGCACGGAAGACTTGAGTCCTGATGTTTTCAGACTAGTGGCTGATACATCTACTTTGAAAACACTTAATATATTGTCATTATCCAGCATACTTGAGGAAAGTAACTAATGAAATAGTTGTCCTGGCTTCTCAGCTAGGCAGCAGCTCTCCAAAAGTAATGCGCTAGAGAACCTATTTCAAAGGAGCAGGATCTCCCAAGGACAGACTACTTCAGGAGACTCTGAAATCATTATTTCCCTGATCAAGCTTTCCATATACTCTAACAGAAAATGTTAGGTCCAAAACGAAAAAAAAAAATAAAAAATTGAAAGCAGTGAATTTTAAGCAAAGAAACAAGCCTTAATTTACATTAAGTATTAAGCAAGTGGTTAAATTCTTTGCTAAATCAGTATGTTTTGAGAAATCAGTGTATTAATGGGTTTGCCGTTTCAGAATTTTGCCAGCATTAATATAGGGAAGATCATGTTATTTAGTCCTAAGGCAAAACTTTCCTCCTGTTCACACACAGAAATACATTCAAGCGCTTCTGTTAAACCGTCAAGCTCTGGCACAGAACCACGCATCAAAAACCTGTCCCCACCTTATACCTCATCATAATTTCAGCTTGTTCATATAGAGGATGCTAGTCTATTGTTAGCAATCCACTTTCCTTTCCTCTTTGATCTCATAGAGAGCTGCTGGCAAGTTGGATTTTTTTTGATCATTGCCTAAAAGACAGAAAGGTTAAGAGTTGTATAAGAAGAATTGTATCTCGGAAAAATTGTAGAGCCCTCCACAATGCAGAGCTACAGAACATGAGTTCATTTAGACTAAAAAATAGTGCTATTTGCAAGAACTTCCACTCACCAGATCGGTCTCAGACAGGGTACAGGAACCTCTAAAGGAAAAGGAGAGAGCCTGAAAAGTGCTTTATTACAAGCAGTTTATTAAATTGCCACCTGCAAAGACCAGAACTAGTCTAACGCTTCCAGAAGGCCAAAGCTTCAGAAACTAATTCCAGTTTGAAGCAATCCAGATGGGAATACAGTATTTTTTAAAGTTATTTTCAAATTTGAAATCACTGAAGCTGCCCATCTAAAGATAACCTGGGAAAATCATATGTCAAGACTTCTCAGATCTGGTCCTCGGTCTCCAAACCTCAGGGCTCAGAACCCTGGTGCCTAAAATCCATCGGTTCAGATTCCCTCTGGGAATCGCACATCGCACCCAGCATCTCTCTGCCAACCACAGCACAAACAACTTGGGCTTTTAAGTTAGGCCCTCAGGTCAGTAAAATGAATTTTGGACCAAATACACAAGCTTGGATGTGATTTTCGACTTCTGCAGTCTTCTAACCGGCAAATAATATTTTAATAGCTTTTCATTATGATTTATTTAGCAAAACATATATAACAGACCTGCCTGCTCTCTACCCTCATTTTCAGAACACTGAATGCTGTTGTATGACAGAAACTTTATTCATGCAAGAAAATACCACTTTAACCTAAAAAAAAACTAACGAAAAATACCCCTTGAACTTAAACTCTTCACTCATTTAAGTGACCCCTTATTGAGAAAAAGCTCCCAGTGAATGGACTTTCAATTCCATTTCAAAAAATAAATCAGAAAACTGAAAGCAAACAATAATCTTCCTTTTGTCATAGAAATTGCGTACTTTAAAACTGCATTACTTTCTCCTGCTTCATTTTATAAATTTTTTCCTCCACTTTGCACCAATGGAAACAGATAAATTCTTCATCTTTGTAAAAGAATAGCACATAATTTCCCTTTCACTTTCTAGTTAGCGTGTTCTATTTTCTTGTAACGTTTTTTTCCAAGCCTGTTTAAACCTGCCCAAACATGTTTCTTTAATGTATTTTCAAGCCTCAGTTATCACTATATAAAAACTTAAGACATTCGCACAATTAGACCTGTCACATTAAAATTAATTTTCTATAGTATAGGAGCCAATTAACATATTCTAATAATGAACAAGAAAGCATGAGTATCTCTTTATCACAAAACCAATTCATTGATTTAGGAGTTCTGTTTTTGGCAAGTTGAAGGCTGAGCTATTTCAAAGACATTCTCTGGGCATTTTTTTATGTTTTCTCCATAGTGAATGGTATGTTCATCCTAGTCCAATAAATTGTTTCCCAAATGCTCGGTTTTGCTGTGAATAACCTCCTGATGTCATTGTTCTTCTGTATGGCAAGCAGCAAGTATGCAATAATAGCCACAAATGTTATCCACTTTGAATATGCATCTAACAATCTAGTCTGAATACAATTATTTCTAGACCTCAGGCTGGCCTGATCTCTTATGGAAAAAGTGCTTAGGATCTCAACTCAGTGGCTGCTTACTACAAGAAGCTGATAATGTGCAGAAGGGAGAAAACACCTTGAATTTTTCACAGGCAACTGCACATTCTCTGCTGAAGTGAAGGTCACAACAGCAACACATGATGAGGGAGGGGACACAGGCAGAGAGAGCACAGCAAAGTTTCACGCGGGTACCAGAGCCCACGCAAGACTTGAACACTGGAAGGATCCCTAGCTGTTCTACATTCTCAGCGTTCTTGAGCACTACTATGCACATGATGATACAAAAGGGAATTTTTAATGCTCTGAACTTGAAATTGGGAACCCTGGGCTCCACTGCAGTTCCTGTTAACTACAGGCTTTAGACCTTTTTTTTTTTTCCCATTGCTTTGCACTTTTAGTTCTTTTATGAAGTGCACTTCATAGTTTGTCAGTCTCATAGCTCATATTACGTATTCTTGAGTGCAGCGTCTCTCCCTACATTTACAAGATGGCCTTTCACAGCACGCTCCTGTGATTTTAGCCTGCTTCTTCAGAGCCAGCAATGCATGAGATGTTGCCAAGTGCTAACATCATTTCAGTGTCATCTCTGTGATCTTTTGTACTTGCTATTTCACAGAGAGATGGCAGGAGAATCTCAGTCCTCTCTCAAAGACTCTTGTATTTCATATTGCTACAGAGGAACGGTCAAAGTCTCAGAAGGCTAAAATAATGGTTGAATATTAAATATTTTTATTTAATAATTTATGTCAACCCATAGGTGTCTAGCAGTTAGACTTTTTTGTAACCACCGTCTTCATCTTCTCTCCTTGACCACCATAGGCTGATAGTGAACTAGCACGTATACAGAGAGGCTAAGGACTATGATGAGCACAACCAAGACAGGGACCTTTCACACTTTTCCTAGCATGATGCAATAATGAGCAAATACAATTGAGGATCTTCAAGGTGCTCTCTTCCTCTTTTCACACACTGTCCCTGCAGGCTTAAGGTCACACTGATCTGCTCATAAAACATCCAATTAGGCAATTTGTTCTGTTGAAAATAACTGAGATAAGAATAACAGGAAATTGCTAGATATTGGCAATAAAGTCATTTATTGTAATTGATAGTATAGCATGCCTTATGTTATTATAAGGTTTAATAATCAGAAGCACATAACTAAGTCATCTCTAGCTGTGGAGAACCATGAACAATATGTACCATAAAAATAGGAGCAGCTGTAGTCATTGAGGTTCTCTGATCTTCTAAATGCACACTGGAAATTGTATTATCCAAGATAACAGAAAGGGAAATGTCTTGTTTCAGAAATAGTATGAACATAATCAGATTTGTGAAACCAAATGATTTTAGTAATATGGGGCACTGTTCACTGAGAGCAGAGAAATGGTTTTATGAATTGTAACTCACTGCTCAGTAAATGGCAGAAAATAAACCACAGGGACTTCATCCTTCACTGTTAGTGTGATTGCTATTCTTGACAATTCAATATAAATTCAGATTTCTCAGGTGCCACACATAGGAAATATGAAATGGAGAGAAATGCTTAACAGAGTGGGTTCAGAGTAGCCAGTCACACTCTTAAGTTACATCAGAGGGAAGAACTACATGGAAATAAATCAAGTTAGTTAAGTCTGCTCCAAGCATTGTGACTTCCTTGATCAAGTCATTATATTCCCACACTGTTCATGTGCAACTCTCCTTTGTGCATTTTAATTACTCTTTTCCTAATCCTGGGTTTGTGTTCCCCCTAAAGAGGTGAAAACAGGTTAGATATTTTTCCTAATTGAGAAAAAAAACCCAAAAAACATTGCTACATGTCAAGTTGAAAAATCACTCCTTTAAGTCAAAGTATGCCCCTCACAGATACTGCCGGGCTGTGTTGAGTCATACTACTCAAAACTATTTGTCTGTGTAGACCAACTATATTTATTCATTAGAGGAACATAATAAATATGTCTGAAATTATGGCCCTAAGGCATATCTAACATGCATTTCGTGGGCTGAGCTGCCCAACAGGGACACTGATTTTCCCAAACCAGTGGGTTGCAAATTAGCTATCAGTTAGTGTGACAACATACTCTGAGGTACAAAAACAAACAGAAGGTAACCTCATTTTGCCAACATAATTTCTGTTTGGAGTGTTTGTCTCTGCATTTTTGCTTCTGACTGTTATTAAACTGCAAGTAGAAATCGTACTGAAGGGCTCCTTCTCTCCAAGCACCACTTAATGCTGTTCCATATCACCAGTTCTCTCACATCATACTCACTCATATCTTTTTCCTGTAACTTCCAGTCCATCAGTACAGATGAGTTACCTTCCCTATTCCCTCCTCCTCCTTCTATTGCAATACGGCTCCTAGCTTTCTCCCATGCTGCCCCTTGTGCTGGAAAGGAATTCCTCATCTATACCAACAAAGTTACATCAGTGATCTTCCTTCAGCTCCCTTGCTGCTCCTTAAAATTCAAACTACAAGTTGTGATACACTTGGCAGAGGTTAAGCATCAGTTACATTGGTATGACTCCATATCGTGCAAATAAAAGTCTGTCTTGTTGCTCCCTCTATTCAGTGACTTCCATCTGTCAATCAGCATCTGCTGCCTTTTATATAGATACTAAACTCTGAGGCACAGAAAAATCTCTTTATTCTATGTTTACAAACCTCCTAACACAATAAAGGGCTGGTCCATAAGTGGTTGATACAGAAATTGTGGCAATTCAGATAATTAAAAATAAAAAACTATTTACACAAATACTGTATTTATAATTCAGTTTTAATAGAAGGAATTGACTGTTTCTACCTGATGGTACATCAGTCATACCTACAAAAGCTTGGAACCTCAAACCTCAGGATGGCTACAAAAGAATCATAGAATGGTTTGGGTTGGAAGGGACCTTAAAGATCATCTAGTTCCAACCCCCATGCCTTGGGCAGGAACACCTCCCACTAGAATATCATATATTCCTATATTGGAATAGTCTCCTTTGAAAAAAGAAACAATAGCCCATCACAGGGGCAGGACGCAGGACAAAATGGACTGTGAATCTGCTCCCTATATAAGGGCATACATGAAAAAAAAAAAAAAAAGCAACATGGACACTATTATAAGAGATGTCCAGGACATGCATAGCTATGTTAAAAAGTATACAGCTCATTTCTTTATGTCAGTCTAGTTTTGTTGAATATAGTTCTTATTAATTCCTTGTCCTTTTAAAATAAACATTAACTTTAATAAAACAGTGAGCTAATGTTCATGCCATTGAACACTATTTTTTTTTCCCAAGGAAACTGTTTATTTATAAGCCGAGGCTTGAATCCTTAACTGTTTGGAAGACTAACAAGAAAAAAGGAGCAAATAAAATACTCCCCTGTATGTTATTTATAAATATGTTAAAATAATTGCCATATTAGAAAATGTGAATTAATTTGGAAGCTTATCATAGAATTGTTTGTGTTAGAGGACACCTTAAATATTATCTAGTTCCAACCTCCTGGCCATGGGAAGGGACACCTTCCACTAGACCAGGTTACCCAAAGCCCCATCCAACCCGGCCTTGAACATCACCAGGGACAGAGGCAACCTGTTCCAGTCTCACCACCCTCACAGTAAAGAATTTCTTCCTAATATCTAATGTAAATCTACCCTCTTGCAGTTTAAACCCCTTACCCCTCGTCCTATTACTGCACTTCCTGATAAAGAGTCCCTCCTCATCTTTCCTATTGGCCCCCTTCAGGTACTGGAAGGCTGCTGTAGGGTCTCCCCACAGCCTTCTGACACGGACATCATCTCTGGGCTGAAGAACTCCAACTCCCTCAGCCTGCCTTCATAGCAGAGGTGCTCCAGCCCTCTGATCATCTTCATAGCCTTCCTCTTGACTCACACCAACAGGTCGATGTCCCTCTTATATTGGCAGCTGCAGAGCTGGACACAGCACTGCAGGTGGGGTCTTATGAGAGCAGAGTAGAGGGGCAGAATCACCTCCCTTGACCTGCTGGCCATGCTTCTCTTGATGTAATAGAAATCAATATATTGATAGCAATATTGATATGTAATAGCAATCAATTATAGCAGTAATTTTACATTAGGCTATTAAAAGATACTTTAAAAGACCTTTTAGATGTAAAGATTCTAAAACTATATTTTAAAATACTGTTATATCATCTAAAGGTAGAGAGACTGTAAGTCTAGCAATGATAACCATGATACTATTCAGTTAGACCCCCTCCAAGTTATATCTGTACTCACCTCATCTAAAAGCAGATTCTGGTGTTTGAGCCAGGAATTGTAGCATATTGTTGTTTATGCTCATAGCACAGAAAAAAACGAAAGGAGACATTTCTGCTGTGGCTGACTGCTCCAGTCAAAATATGTACAAGATTATTTAGCAAAGGACTTCTTGACTAAGGTGAAATTCTAATTTAGCATATTTTACATTCCCATGCCACAATTCCCAAATTTTCTCAATTCAGTAAGACTTCCTACTGAAGAATTTAAGAAAATTAGTCCAGGAATTTGTATAAATATTTTTAGCTACTTCCTAAAAAGTAACTTTCTGGTTTGTGTTTAAAACTTAACCCCTATGAAAAATGGTCTTTCAGAAGATTATCTACTGGTTGAAAGACTCCTAAGACCCTCCACGTGCTGATGTTTCGTTAGGCAAGCTTCCAAAACAGGTTTTAAATTACTTATCTTCAACTAGCTGATTTATGTGAAGGAACAGCTGGTGAATAAAGAAGAAAATAGGGAGTCTAACAGAAGCAATGTGAAAATATGGAAAAGCTGGAAGTGTAGCAAACTGAAAACGCTTCAATAAATGTCACCACACCTCAAAGGGCCCTTGGTAAACAAATAAGTGACTCCTCAAATTATTGTTTATGGAAAATATAGTTTCTCTATTCCCTACTCAAAAGTCAGTTCAACTCACAATTTCAGCAGAAAAAATGGTCAGGCAAAAGCAACACGGTTTTCTGCTGGATTTGTCAGCAGGTTCAGCTATTCCAAGCAGCTCAAAGGCAGGCTTAGGTCCACATAAAAGCATCTGGATCTGTGCATGAGGAGAAGATTTCTTAGGTCAGTTTGTGAAATCTCAGTCCAATTAAAAGCCTGCTGAAGTCAATGGAACTCTACAGATAACTTCATCCTAATGTCATATCAAAGACTAGAGCATCATATTCAAAGTGCTTGCATCAACATGTTACCTGGGCAAAGCAGGCATTATACATTTCTTTAGGTGTACATGTTGCCTCTGCAGTCACAGAAAGCAAGTACAATAAATAGTGTGAATGGTTTTCAGCTTCCCTTTATCAGTATTTTTCAATTCTAGCAATTCTAGTGCAAAAGGGATTTATTATTATTATTATTATTATTTTATTTTAAATTCTGGCTCAGCTCAAAGATGTCTGTCACTAGATGAAATGACAGGATGGTGGAATCCAGTGAAGAGTACCTGCCCAACCAAACAGTTCATATCACCGTGCCCCAATTACCTTGTGACCAATTTGTCTATTCCCACCACAGGGTAACTGAGCGAGTCACAACTCTAAAATTTTAGAAAGGGCAGCCATTTCTACAGACCGGTCAAAACACACCTCAGAAATCCTTCCCCCAGAGCCAATTTGCTTCTCAGGTCATGTGAGACTTTCGGTGCCAGAAGGCGCTCCCGGGGATGATTGTGCCATCCTCAGGTGGATGGAAGGGTCCCATCTCCTCCCTTACCCTGCCCAGGCACACCCACCACACCGTGTGGAGGACAGGTCACCATTTGGGAAGTGATATTAAAAGCCAATCAATGTTCCTGGCTTGTTACTAACTCCCGTAGCAAGGGAAGAGGGTGGAGGTTGTCAACCTTAATTAATGCCTGTTTTAAAAGCACTTTGCATTCCTTGCCTGACGCGTGCTTTACAAAAGCCAGGAGCTGTTGTTGTTGTTAACAACTCACAATATAAACACCCTTGGCCTGATTTTCCTCTTGCTCACAATAGGCTTCACGCTTGTTTAAGTCTCGACTGGGATGGAATAAGCAGGCTTTCTGCAATCAGTGCAAGGGGAGGCTCTGAGAGGTGACATACGAGAACCTCCAGAAGAAAAGGCAGCAGGA
>VXAK01014377.1:46714-57463 GCA_013399435.1 Arenaria interpres | reverse complement strand
AAAAAAAAAAAAAAATCTTGGTTAAGTGCTCCCTTCCTTGAAGGCTGAGCATGGAATCAAAACAACACCGACTGTATAAGCCTTTGCCCTGTGCGCTTCTTTGTCACTTGAGTGAAAAATCATCTTGTTTGGAAAATTATTTTTTCCACAAATGCTTTTCTCCTTTTTAGTGTGTCAAACTGCTAGAGAGACATCAAAGAGATTCTGCTGCAATGCTTTGATAAAAAAAAAAAGCCAAAAGAATAAAAAAAAAAAAATAAAAGAAAGGAGACATGGCTCATCAGCTTAGGTCCTGAAACACTTTTCTGTAAAACATTAAGATATTTGGAGAGGGAAAAAGAAAAAAAAAAAAAAACAAACCACAAAAACACAAACCACCAAACCCTATCAAGTTCTAAATCAGTCCCAGAGGTTTACTGTTCTGCAAGTCACATGAGGCCCTTTAGTTTGTCCTTGATCCTTTCAAGTAGCTGGAAATGAGAACATGGTGCAGAAGCTGCGGCTTCAATTAGACATAATATCAAAAAAAAAGTTGATAGCTCTTCCTTGCTAATGAGAAAAAAACCAAGTGTTCTGGAAGAACGCCATCCCACCCTTCTAGCTGACGTCAATAGAGCAACCACATCTAAATATTATAAAAGTCAAGGTAACTTGCAAACCTATTTTACACCTTTTTCCTCTGCTGACTGGGTCCTTCAGAATTGAAGCTAGATATCCTCCTTTTCTCAGTTAAAGAAGTTTGTGATGTTTTCCTCTCATCTTTTTAGCACAAGAGAAAAACCAGTTAGGAAAGAAGGTGCTGGATTTTGATATTTTTTTAATTTCCCCATCTCCTCTACTTTACAAATTACACCAAGGAACCAAACCAGATACTTCTGAAGTCACTCTTATCCTGACTAGTAACATTGCCCCAATATCAGAGAAGAGGTCTCTAAGCTAACACTGGACAGATAGTATTAATTTAGGAGAGAAGACATGTGAGGGAGCTTAAATATCAGTTTCAGTCCTAATTATGCTTAACATGGGTCGCTGTGTGTGCAGATATTTAGGACTACATAAAGCACCTGTGCCTTTACTTCTATGCTTTTCCACTTGTCAGTTTATTGTTTGAAGAGCAGAAAGAGATTTGGATTTAAAAAAAAAAAAAAATCATACACACAAAAAACCCCCAAAACCAAAAAACCAACACCAAAAAAACCCCCACAAAAACCCTAACAACAACAGAAAAACCACAGCAGTTGGAAGGAAAATTACAGGGTCCTTATTCAATTAAACCAGATTTTGATACCACAGCCAGCCTGCATGAACACCATGAGGAACAGACAGCCTTAACTCCTAGGTTAATACAGTGAATGACAATCACGTTAGCTTGAGTCTCATGATGGCCAGGCTCCATACTCTTAGGATCATCAACAGTAATGTTAATGGAATGACTGCATACTGAGGCTCCATGTGAAATATCTAAATTTTGTAATTGACAACTACTATTATTATTTTAAATGTAATGTAAAATACACAGGATACAATGATGCTTTCAAACAGTTGCTCACAGCCAGCGTCTCAGTAATCATTGTAGGGTGAAGTGCAATTTGACACAAGGTGGGAAACAGCTCAGGTCTCCATCAGCACCTTATGTGTTTCTCGAAGACGAGATACACCCTGAACACGTCAAGTGTCTTTTGTGGAAGCCCATGGCTCCAGCAGAACCCAGCAGCAAGGGCTTGCCCTCGTCTTTCCCTGGTGCCAGCCACTGCTGCTGCCTTCTCTGGTGAGCAGAGAAGGAAGTGGGGCAGCAAAAACAATCACCTTGAGATCACCCAGTAACATCCCATTGACTTGTCACCTCCTGTACCTAAGCAAAGCAACCACTCACCATTAATGCTTAATCCCACTCAATTTGGTTCTGTGCTTGGTTGTTTTTGTTTGTTTTTTCCTTTTTGTACATTTTGTTGAATTGAGAATTGTGAAATATTCTTCACTTCGTAGCATGGTTTAGCAAAATATTCAGGCTACTTCATGGCTTGCTATTTTAAAGGAGAATTTGCCAGTGAGACACAAAATACTGACCGTTTCCTCAAGTGAAGCTTAACTTATGAAAAAAAAAAAAAAAGAGAGAAAAAACCCAAACAACCTCTGAGCATTATATTTTTTTTTTAACTTCTGCCAACAATTTGTTTTCAGAGTCTTCAGCACCTTATACACTTTTTGCAAGATTTCTAGCTCAGGTTGTTCATGGAATCGCATAGCTCTAGCCATTATAATGGAAGGTGTCAGGGAACTTTCCCAGGACCTTATTTTCAGTTAGGTATGACTTTGCAAAACCATAATCACATTATGGATTTTGTGTCAAGGATGCAGGCTGCCTAGACCCTATTAAAGGTACCTTTGAGAATCATTTGTTTGCAGGTAATTAGTAGATATTTGCTGGACCTTGACAGCTAAGACGTCTAAAAAATATATATATATATCTTACTGAGTGTATGGAGACCATGAATAGTTCTTCCTGTTGAATAACTTGTATATGCACAAGCTGAGCATTCTCTAGCCCTTTGCAAACCCTTAATGTGATTTCCCAGAGTAATGAAATTTCTGCATAATTTGCAGACTTCTCTTTTTTCATAGACAATGAAAAAAAGATAGGAAAACTGGTTCTGTGGAAAGGTCTACCTAGTTCATAGTTTTCCAAGCACAGTTGTTCATACCCTCCCCTGCTCCACCAACAAAGACATAGCTCACAGGCAGCTACCCTAGACTTCTAGCATTACAGATGCGTGGATCCTCTGAGCATTGTGGCAACAAAGCTGCACGGAGAAAAACAGAGATACTTCCAAGCTACAGTTCTTACAGCCATTTACTTCAGGAGCCATCACTTCAGAAGTGTTGCTTAATTAAAAATAAAAAATATATACATATATACTCCCTCAAACACACATTCCTTTTTTTCCTATTCTTTTACATCAAAACATAGGGTGTTTCAAACCAGCCATTTCAAAGTATGAGGCCACCACCACTCTGATTTCACTCTTTGGGAGGGACTACAGCTACATAGGTGTAATGACTACTGACAATGCTCAGGTTATAAAAAGAAATGAAAACTGAATGGTAAGAAATCTTCTCTTATGGATAGCTGCTCTTCGAGGAGGGAATACTTTAATTTCAGATTTAATTTTAGATAGAGTAACTGCAGCACTTCTGCTACTTCCTTTCCACCACTGCATATGGCAGAAAAAAAGGACAATGATTAGAGATTTTTTTCTAGGAAAAATGCTTAAGAAGGTTGCTTGAAATTACACGTTAACTTTTTACCTGTAAGAATGACATCACTACCACCTGTAAAATACCTTCAGATATACAGGTGGAAAACTCTGTAAATAAGTTTTACAAATTAATCAGTTTTCAGAAGAAATTAACCCTCCTCCGTCTTTCTTCTCACGGTTAGAAGAGAAAAAATAATAAAATGTTTTAGTTACCCTCAAGAAAAGGTGCGGAGTTATGCTAGTGGTATTCTCATGTTTTGATCTTAACTGCATCTCAATAAATCTCAAAAAAAAATAAATTGAAGAGGACTGAAAAATAGAGAAGACAGCAGTGCCTTGAAACTCTGGAGAGTTTCACATTCATAGCTTATATGGCGTAAAAATCAAGTTCAGAATGCCTTTGATTAAGTCTGTCCTTAATTATTGAAGAACAAGGTAGTATAAATAAGGGAGAGGGACGATGTGCTCAGTTCTGCAGCATTATTCATACTTTTCATATCTAAACAGGTCATTGTACACTGAGATTTTCAGATCACATTAATTAAGTAGCAGAAATTATTGTTGACTCTGCAAAAGGCTTACTAGCAAAAGAGCTAGGCATACCAGTTTACAAATGAGTTGTCAGCAACTAAGCTAGCAAATTGCTTGGGCTTTTTTTTTTTTTTTGGCAATTCCACAGGGGAAATAACTAACTTCATTAAATGGTCTTCACTGAAGGACCTTAGATACTACTTTAGAGATAACTATAAGCAACAACCTGTCTATCATCATCAGAAATGCTTTAATTAGAAGGAGTCATGTAGTCTTTGAAAATTGTTCTGGATTTCAAAGAAAGCTCTAGAGCTAGACCTGAAATAAAATTTGATTTTAGTATACTTTCAAAGTTTAGGGGAACCCAAATTTGAGGCCAGAAATAGCCAGGTAAGTTACCTATTTAAATAAAGCATGACCTTTTTTCCTTCAGACAGTGCAGGATAGAAGTTCTGAGTGAAGGAGAGAGACGACTTCTCCTCTTGACTGAAGTAGATTGAGTTGTATTTTATTTAGATGTACATTACATTTGCATTTTATGCTTTATTATAATTATGTAATACACTGGATGTTGTATATGTATTGCACTGTAAAAAAAAATTCTATTATAACAAAGAAGGGTTTAGCTAAAGCTTGCGCGCAAGTCAATTTGATGGGTAGTTCAAAATAAGCATCTCCTCTCCAGCAGATAAAAACAAAACCTAAATAACAAACTTTTAGGTGAGTGCAGCTAAGAGGTGAACTCTACCTGGTATAATACATATAAACCCAACAACCAACAGTATCTTTGTGAGAACGTTTTTTCTCCTCTTTCTCTCAGACTCTCTTCCCTCTATGACGAGGAGCACAAGACTTTTTTTACTCCTTACTCCAAAATACACAATACAGCTTCAAAACCTTCATTTTTTTTTTAGTAGGACTTCCATTTAAGATTAATATTTTAGCCTGATTCATTGTTAGATAAGCTGCGATCTAATTTTAGTAAATTGTTGGAAAACTACTACCTCCTGACACACACACAAAAGGAAAGCCCCATTATTCATTCATAGATCCTTCAATGAGGTCCACAGCACACAAATGGCCTTCACTATCTTAACATACACAGCTTATTGCTACCAGAAACTAGCTCTTCATATACAGTGCAACCTGTAGAAGTCCTTAAGGAAACCCATGAAACAGCAGTTGATTTATATAACTTCCCCCACACCACTACTGCAGGTAACCGGTGAGTCCATCTGCAGAAACACAAGTCATGGCCTATGCTTTTGTAATGTACTTGACAACTTTTAGGGCAGGATAAGTGAAATATTGCAATGGTGACAAAGATGTTTCAAGTTTAATTGCTGCTCAGATGTCAAAAGTACTCTAATTTCTAGCATAGTGGGACACTTGCACCTTGGGCAGTTCTTCATCTTCCTCTGAAATCTCACATGGGCAGACCGTTTGACTTTGTGTGTCTGTTTTCTAGTTTCATATCACAAACTGTGATCCAGAATAAAGTTTCAAGACGTGCAACTTTCACTAAATAAACTTAAGTTTTCAGAGATAAGCTGCTAAAAGTATACTTGCTTAAAATGATTTCTAGCAAGAACTAAATCCTGTATCTAGGCTCCATAGCATTGATTTCAAAGGTTTTGATCATCTGCCTCTCTGAGAATGACTACAATAATTTGATTTGTTTGCAAGAGGAGTAGAACATGTCCTTACTTGAAGAAGAAAAAAAAAAAAAAGAAAGAGAGAAGAGGATACCTATTTTGGTTGAAATATATCTCCAGGTCACACTGCCAGAACTTCTTCACAGTGAGGGTGACAGAGCCCTGGAACAGGCTGCCCGGGGAGGTCGTGGAGTCCCCTTCTTTGGAGATTTTCAAGACCCGCCTGGATGCAGTCCTGAGTGGCATGCTCTAGCTCTGGGCAGTCCTGCTTCGGCAGGGGAGTTGGACTAGATGATCTTTATGGTCCCTTCCAACTCCAAAAAATTCAGTGAAATTCAGTGAAACTCAAAATAATTTTTTAACAAACAAATATAAATTATTCTACTGGCTACTTAGAAACGCCAACAGAAAAAACAAGTCATTCTTACCAAATTGTCAATACTCCCTCAAGAGTTATGTGCACAGTAATTAAATTTAAACTTCAAAGCTTGAAGAAAAAGTCTGCATATCCTTGGGGAGTCCAGCTCTTAAGATTACGAACTATAAATATAAAAATAAAAAACGGAACTTAAATTGTACAGCTTGTCCCTGCAGTTTAATTAAAAGCAGAATCAGACACTGAATTACTAAATCCAATGACATCAACGTAAAGTCCTGGAGTTTAGTCAGAGATGATCATTAGGAAGCAGCAAATTAATTCCCATCTCAATAGAAACAGAAATATGTTTTCTAAACATTTTTTTTTAATTGGTTGAAAAAATGCCCCAAATCAACAAAAAAGGAAAAACTCCAGGCATGAAAAGTCTGCTAACCTTTCTGAAGAAGCATGTATGTTCTGGGGTTCATCCTTGATTAAAAGAGACTTGCCGCATGTGCTCCAGAGAAAAGCACATACACTCAGCTGAACTATTAACTCTTTGGTTCAAAGGATAATTTCATGACATTAATCACTGAAATATAAAAGCAAAATCAGCCAACAGCAGCAAAAACCCGTTGTCACTTTAGCATGATTTTCAGCTAAGTTTGGCTGGCTGAGACCAAACTACAGAAAGACACTTCTTTTTGCAAGACAAGCACCGATGATAGATTCTTTACTAGAACAACAGTAAACTAAATCCTGCTGTGAATGACTGGGTTGCTTTCAGTTTGAAGAGAGGATGGTGAAAGCATCCTAAGGATTAGTGATCGCTAAAACAGAAAAAAAAATAAATCCCAATTTTGTGTTATAATAGAAAACAAATTCTATTTTCAAACAAGACCTTTTATGTTGTTTCCTATAAACTCAGGTTTTGAAGGGAAGGGATTTAAGCACATTCTTATCCTGGCTATACCCAGAAGCACTAGAAACATAATTCCACTACTACCAGACATCCAGGCTACCTTCCACATCAAGCAGGTAGTTACATATTTACATTATCATCCCTTGGTAGAGTGAGTTGAAGATTCAAAAAAGAAAAACCAGGTTTGAACAACATCTGTAGTTTTGTTACCCTGGCAGTCAGAGAGATGAAAAGCCTCATTTTAACCAGAGGGTAAGAAGAGCACAGACAGCTGCTGGAAGCTTCCAATGTTGTCCTATCCCTCAGAAAATACAAAAACAACAAACCATTTTGAACGAATCCACTCTGCTTATTAATTCCAATGGATTCTAACTCCATCTTCTCTCCTCACCATTACATCTTGAGCATCCAATATAACATCAAAAACAATAATAATAAAGTATCTTTCATTTTCAAGGCACCATAGACAGTAGTAAGTCATGGAACAGTTCTGTTCCTGAACATCAATGTCTTTGTCTTTTCTGTATTAAAGATCTCCTCTTACTTAAAAGTAAATGACTGAGCAAGGTAGACACAGGATTTACTGTCAATCACACCATTAAGAGAAATTTTTATGACAGTTCCAGAGGTATAAAATCTTTGTCTGAAATGTCTGGCATCTTCAAAACCGCTGCACTGTGAGACTTTCTTTTTCCTGCACAACCCTTTGTTTTTAAAAACAGGCAAGCAAGGATTTGATAAAAATAGCACAACAGTTAAATTTCTGTAATCAGTGTGCTGTATTTCAGTACTTCTGTATTCATAAATATTTCATTATTTCTAGAAAATGGCTCCAAGAAAACTAAGGAGCCCCGTAAAGCTTAACTGTCTTTTTAGTCACTTGATTCAGCTGTGGATATCATGTGAAGAGAGATGCTCTCTTTTCTGGCTTCGAAAGTTTCTAGCCCTAACTAGTTAAAGCAGCTATAAATGAGATCTGGAGGCCAACCAAATTTAGTGGTGTCTAGATTTTGCCCCATAAAAAATGACCAGGGTATCTATGTATTTTCACATCATTCAGGAACAACAGAATCAAGAATAGGTGAAGAAAAAAGTGACCATTTTTAACCTTAGTTTAGGCTTAATTTTATTTGATCTATAGTGGTAGGATGAAATGACCATATACTTACTTCTCCAGTTAGCATGCCAGTCAATTGTTCACGTGCTCTTTCATTTTGAGGAAAGAGGGTGAATGAAGGTATGACTCGCATACAGACGGATTGCCTCTTTTCAAGGGATTCCCCTTCTGGTAGTTGTTAACCTAGAGGTAGCTCCTCTAGGTATAGATTTCTCAAAAGCACTGCCAAAAGCCTGATGTAAAGCTCACAGATGTGAAAGATGTCTGCAACGTAATGACATTTATTCCACACAACTCATAACAGTTTTTATCCACTCTTTTGAATACCGAGAAATGTAGTATGTAATCAATCTCACATTTAATTCCTACCAACTTGTCTGCCTAAGCTAATAAAAACAAAAATTGGAAACCAGACTCAGCATGCCAGGACAGCAGCAAGCGGAGTAGGTTTGCAGACTTTATCCTTGTAGTCAGTTTAACAGGGTAATTACTCAAGAATCTCTGAGGTTTGGATGAAATTTTGCCAAAATTTAGATTATAAAAATAAAGAATAATTTGGGTATAGTTTAGAAAGTGAACAGACCAAAGAAGATGCTGTTTACTGGAAGCTTCAATAATTTCATTCTTTAATACCCTCTTTGCTATTGGTAGAAACTGAACTACATAAAGCTACATTTATGGAAACTGGCTGTTTGCTGAAAATCTAATGGTTCCTTCAAATCCTGGCCTGCTATCATATTGCATTTTTCATATTAAACTACAATTACCCTCTTTCCTTGCTTCATTTACATTAATTTCTAGTTAACACTAGTGTTTGTCTACAGCAGATACACTTAAAACAGCTCTAGTTCCTTTTGGAGCTGTACTATTATTGAGACCATATGGCCATTATGCTGGTGTTGTTTCCTCTTTTGTCCTCTCCTCTTGACAAAATAATTTATCTTTAATGTGCTAACACTCTTCAGAGCTGGCCTGAACACTGGTTTATTTTTATCCCTTGAGATGTGAACAGCCTCACAAATAATCAAAAGTCGAGGGAAAACAGCATAGGTGTCACAACGGTAAAATCTTACGAAAGTTTGCCACTCACCCCTTTTTCTTCTTTTTTATTTATTATCACTTTATTATCTATTTATTCTCTTTTATTATCAAGCCTACAGCACAGTTTGAAATTAAACAGTGCAAACATTTTATATATCATACACGTTTGTATGAGTCTATGATAAGTGTTTGACTCACAGCTACCTCAGCTCGTGCCAGGGATGAAGGCAGACAAGCTTAGTAACCCATATGCCCAAGCAGACTATGCTGCACAGAGTAAGACTCTCATGCAAAGTTCTCTCTTGAGCTACAGAGGAGCCCTTGCAGCTCCCAAAGCAACAATAAACTACCACGGTACAAAGAGAGCACCAGGGTGGAAGCAGGCTGAGGCAGGCTAAAATAGAGGAAGGAGTGTCTATTCCTCTTGAACCCAAAAAGGAAGATATTATAATCGAACACACAAGCATCTGGCAGATGCAAACCAGAACCTAGCAATGTTTTCTTTTTATTCCATTTCTCTGCAGGAAAAGTAAATAAAATGGTCCTAACTCTATTTGCCCACAGTACCTCAGCTGACATCTCCGGGTGGCTATCCAAAGCCCTTGATTCCAGACACTGCGGTCTCCTGCACATGGCTTTCTGTGACCTATTACCAGAGGTTGCTGGCATCATCATTAGGCAGTCAGTTGAAAGCCAGGACAGGAGCCACCACGCAAACACGAATGGTGAGAACCTGAACATTCAGCATGAGGGAGAACAGCCTCTCCCAGAAGGATAAAAGACCAAAACCAAAAGACTGAGTCAACAAAGAAGAACAAAGTGATAAACAACAGTTCCTATATACCCAAACCTACTGTCAATTTTTTCAAAACCATATTTAGCAATTCCCAATAAACAAATTCATTTGACAGCCTGAAGTTTTGCTTTATTTAATAAACAACAAATCAATCAAACACACATAAAAAGATTTAAAAAAAAAAAACAACACCACCAAATACCCAGACAAAAAAAAAAACAAACCCACAAACCAAAACATGCAAAGAGAGACACTCTAATAAAATTGGGAATAATGATTTATTTTTAGGTATAGTTCTTCATGCTGCAACAACAGAGATTAATGTGGATCAAAGACAAAAGAGAATAGAAAAACTAAGGGCTAAAAAGGGAACTTAAAGAAAAGCTAGCTCGCATGCAACTTTTCTTTCTTCTATACTAAAATGCGGACTTGCTCGACTCCTCTTCTGAAAGCCACTTGCACACACTGATAATTGCTTTTTCCTTTTAGTTGTATACAACAAAACCCTGCACTCATTAAGTAACCTTCAGCAATAAACTTGACAAAGCATTTTTCCAGTGACCTGAAGCAGTGTAACAGGCAACTCATCTGATTTTGCACAGTGCATTTTCTTTCTTCCTATGCATTTGATTAATATGCTGCTCCCGCTCAATTTCTCTCTCTGCAGCTTAGTTGCTGCTGGATTCCTTATCATCCTGCTTACTTAACAACATTGGGACACATCCTACAGCTCTCGAGGAATGCCACAATTGTAGGATGAATATTAACTTGCCATCACCAGTCATAATATTTTCTACAGCAAGCATCACTATCTTGGCTCAAGTACAAGACAACCTCAGACCTAACTAAATCCTCACTTCCAGGTTGAGAGAAAAGAAGCAACACGGTGTAATAGAAAATTCTAGTTTCTTTAAGCCTGGAACAATATAACCCCTCTTTCAATTCCTTATCTGGATTGAGTCCACCTCTGGACAGTTGCCCCACTACTTGGCAGCCATATGCGTGGACCTACAACCCCCCCAGTCCCAGATAGTCTTGTTGGGAAGCAGAACAGCAACAAACCCTATCATTT
>VXAK01014377.1:23124-46688 GCA_013399435.1 Arenaria interpres | reverse complement strand
AAAAAAAAGAGGGGGGGGGGGGGAGGGGAGAGGAACAACATGACAGGGAGTCAAAATAAAACACCAAAACACCAATAGTCAAGACAGCCCTTCAATCCCCTTTTCCAACATGGTCTGAACTCAATGCCACCTTCAAAGTAGAAACAAGTGACCACGCTACCCTCCTCCCTTGCGTTAATCCACTTACCGGGCTTTGTCTGGATGCACCAGGCACCCTCCAAGGCAGTCACAAGTTCTCAGCCGCTGCCACTCACTACCCTACACAGGCCCTCCATGTAGCCCATTGATGCAAATCACCCCCAAGACCTGATATCATCTCCATCACCACAGCTGCCAGGGGCAGAGGATGATGAGGCCCCAGCCACACTCTGCTGCACATCACAAAACCACTATGTTTACCAGAAGACTTCAATCAATCTTTTCAGTTCCAGAGCACTGGATTTTTGGAATTAAGCTATTTTTCAGAAGCAGCCTGACTCCTTTACACTAGTACCCAGGGACCTCTCCCAGACTAGAGACTCTAGCAGCCTATCCTTGCCCCTGGAGTTGGTTACCTCTCTGTCACCTTGCTTTACATGGGCTGTGGATCAACAACAGGGCTCAGCTGTGTAAGACTGACTAACTAGCTTGCACCTGAGCTGCAGGGCTTTTGTATCCTCAGTTCCATGATTTGCCACAGACCACTTCAGTTTCAAGCAGAAGTAAAAGTCTTACCTTGGTATCCTGACCTGTTGCCCTATGGTTCAGCTGCTCTTCAGGGATGCATGAACTCATCCTCTCCAGCTAAAGAAATTCAATCTCCCAGAGAGTTGCTGGTAAAAGAGCCATTGTGTAAAAAGGGGCAGTAGCAAAACCCACTTCAGCCTTCTCTGACTGCACATTAAAACGTCCTGTTAAGTGCTTTGGGAGAAAAAAGCCTCGGTAACATTAGATCAAGGACTAGGAAGAAGCATGTCTCAGCATCCTCAGATAAATCTTGAGCATAACACTTGCCTCTATTTTTGACATTTCCATTTTTTAAACTGGATCTAGAGCGCAGTTGTTCCTCAGCGCCCCTGCCACATCCTCTGCACTGTTAGCAGAGGCACATCCAACCTAGCTAATTGTGGTCAGGCAGATGGCACTAACTTTAGCCTCTCTGTGATGACCTGAGACATTTCCTTGGTTGCTTTGTTGCTCTGGGGCCTCAATAATATGCATGGGGTTCTGGGTCCCTATCTGGGGACCAAATGCTGGAAAATTAGGTTCTGTATTGACTATTTTTAGGTACATAAATTCTTTATTGGACCTAAATCTCAGAGCTATACTGAATGAAGGCATCAATTATTAAGTATCACCTCAGTAATTAGTCTTTCATGTTAGCTGAAAAGCTTAGCATTCCCGCATTTGATCAGAGGTCTCTGTCTCTTTTTCACATTTTCTGTCATTTCAGATATTTTTATGTCAAGCCTGATCTTTTAATCTTGAGGGCTTATGAATTAGAAAGAAAATGTTCTGTAATATAATAAAAGCAAGGGCTAGAAGTTATTCTAATGCATTTTAATTAACTCTATATTTTATTCTCAAAAAAAAAGTCAACAGGAGTTGATAGGCACTTTTACACATAATAAGAATTCAGCTGCATGGAGGTCACTGAAAAATGGGGCAAGACAAAATGAATCAATCCCACCACATGGTACTCCAGCCTCATCTCTTGTGCTTGTGTCATCTCCATGTGATTTGCAAAACAAAATTTAGACATATTGTGCCCTTTCCTTTATGGATCTTAGATGTATAAAGATTGCCTTAGAAAGTGTTCTTTCGATATGTTTTTTTTTTTCTTTTCATTTTAGACAAGAAATACCATGACCTTTGTTTTCCTCTAGTAGTTTGAAGGTTGTGAGAAGATCTTCAGACAACCTGAGTAGTGAAATTGCAGAAGGATGAACATGAAGCTGCACTCCTGCTCTTCATCCACTTCTTTTTCCTAGTTTGATTTATTAAAAAAAAAATTAAAAATCCAGTTAAAAAAATTAAAAATCTAATAACTTCACCTGTCAGCCTGTCTGTCCTCCTACATATGGAATAAACCACGACTGACAAAGATGGGCCAGGCACTCCCCTTGGGTGGAAAAAGAATCTTCAGAATGTTTTGCTGCTCTGCAGAATCGGAAATGTCAAAGGGACCATTGAGGTAGCTCCTCCCTTACCTCCATGCAGCTCAGGACATACACTGTCAAGTGCACACTCACTAGCACTTGTTCAGAAAGCAAAATAGCTGAGCCGGCAAGTTAATGAACACCAAGAAAATCTCCCAAAAGCTTAGGTGACTTGAAGTGCCACAGTGATGTGACTATTCTGCTTCCAGCTTGAGTCAGTGTTTGTCAGTCCAACACATAGGACACATCTTTCCAATGAAGGTCCAGCAGAAGAGATCTGAAGGGAGCAGAGGTTGCACAGCCTAGGACAGCCATAAACAGCTCTAGTTCAGTGCACCTCATCACCCTAGGATCAGCAGTAAGATGCCTACAGCAACGTTTTCTCCTTAAGCCTGTCATCTACACAGATAGTGAGCCGAGGTGATTGCAGACCCTGACAGACCTGAAAGTGACTTCATTTTTCGAGTGCTAAGATGAATGAACATTCAGGCATATTAGCAACATCGTTACAGTTAATTGCACCTGTATTAAGCTCCCACTCACTGCATAAATTGTGCTTTTGCAAATACTAAGACTTCTGGTTGATTTAAAGGAAACCATTTCCTGCAATGTTTTCGCTCTCCCACTTTTTTCTAAAGACAATGTTACTCTGTGGGTTACTGGAGCAGAAGCTGTTGTGGTATTTATACGTGATGTTCAACTGTACAAGCAAATTAGAAGAAACTACAAGAAAATACTTTTTTGTTGTTGTTGCCACCCCTATTGGAAAACTAGACAAAAGCATAATTTCAAGAACAGAGTAAAAAAAAATGGTTGGAAAGGCACTTTAACAACACACTTCATCCAAATATTAGAATCCTGGAGAGGTACACAGCACTGAAATTATCTCCGCAAACACTGTATTCCTATTTTCTTCCCCAGTCCTTCAGTTCCTTTGGGTAGAGACTACCCTTTTTTACCCTACTCCAGGAGAAGACTAGGGGACACAGTTAGTAAAAGAGATACAGAGGTGAGACTACGACCTAATATTCTGCCCAAATGGAATAATAACCTTTTAATGGCCTTCTTATAAGAAGCAGAGTTATTTATGTTGCCTTCAGCGACAGTTTTTTTGACATAAAAACCAGGACTCTGCCTCCTGGACTTGATAGCAGTACTCAAAGCAAAGCTCTCCTTTTATATCTTCTCTTGTATATTTTTCATGTCATGTACCTGCCAATGGACTTGGAATTCTCATGAGTAGCACCTCTAAAGCCCTCCAGAAATCTGGCTACCTCATTTATCAAAGCAGCTTCATGTCTACTGTTTTACTGTGATCTGACAGCATAGCTTTTAGTAAATTAATAATTGCTGTCACCTCCCCTGAAAAGGAATATGAAGGTTACCATTGTTCAAGCTTAAAACGCAGGTCCAAAGTTTATTCCCCTTTATACCATTTCCAAGAGTCTGTACTCTGAGGGCTGCCTACTTCTTAGAAAAATTGTGACATTTAACGAGTACTGCTTCACAGCCTAAGACTATGAAGTTTGAGTGAGCCAGCAGTGTCTGTTCGGGGGAGAAGGCCAGCCCCTAAGTACTGGCTTTGATTTTACATGCCTGTCATTATAGTGATTTGACAGATGCTTAGAGAGCTCTCAAATAAACATGACAAACAAAATTAACATATTGTCTGTGGTTCCTATATTTTTCACTATGGTGATACTTTTTATTTATTACATGGCCACAAATAATTCCCAGTAAACTGCACGGTTTAAGAATTAAAGTATCATCCTAATTCCTCAAACACACAGCAATTTTTTAACATCCTAATTCAAAAACATTTCTTCTGTGCACAACAATTTTTCCTTTTGTTAGAATCGCCCCACACGTCACTAGCTATCCAGGGCGATAAACTTACTACCGGTGTCCATGATAACTAGGGAGTATGAGAAGTTCCTGGTAGTCTGCAAGATGGAGGTATTCAAGATGACTCATTTTCCTTGCCACAAGAAAGAAATTAGGCATTTTGGTATCCAATGCAGTGAAAAGATGCAATTGTTTGATCACATCGTGAATCTACATTACTATAAACCCAACAGAGAACCCCACTGCACAAGGCAGAGATTACAGCAGAGAACAGAGAGATGAACCTTGTCTCCAGACTTTATAATCCCAGGACAAGAGAAAGCTCTAGGGATATAGACAGGCATGGAGTATTTCAGCCACATCAAATTTGCTCCGAGCACAACAGGAACCAAAGAGTACTCTGTCTTTTTATCTCAGCAAAAGGGAGTTTCTTAGAGTGATTGAAGAAAAGGTGACAAAGTACTTGGAGAGAGCTTCTCTCCAGCATGAGAGGAAGCATGTGGTGGCACTAACCTGCAGCAGTAAAAACAAAACAAAATGTAATTCCAGAATTCTTAATCTGTTACATGTTCAGAATATTTTTTTTTTCATTTTACAGACACATCCTAATGCAATTGTTAACTATAGTAAAGAGGTTCTTGTTGCTGCTCTCTGACTCACTCAGTCACAAGCTGAAACTCAGTTGTTGTGGTTTAGGCCAAATTGGCCTATGACAGCGACAGATGCTCTCCCCCCACTTCTCACTGCCAGAAGAAGAGGAGGAAAGATAAAGAGATTTATGAGTTTAGAAGGAACTAATTTACTTTAATGAAATATTACTAATAGAATAAAAAGGAAATAATGAAATAGATACAATATATACAAAACCATATCAGGCTCCCAGGATGATGTCACCAGCAGGCACTGGGGAAGTCCCAGGTTGGACTCAGGGGTGGATAGGAACTGGGTTCTGGATTTTGGAACACATGGATCAGGATCAAAGGCAGATGAACAGACAGAAGAACAGACAGGGTCCTCTTTGGACGTCAGCCATTTAATGTACAAACATTGGTTCTCCACAATATGCTGTTAATTTCAGAGAAAAGAGGCCTAGGTAAGAAGTAAAATTACTGAACAGAAAGTTGGTTCTGTTTTACCTCAATCCAGGACAAAAGTACGTAAATCTAACTCTCAAACTTGTCTCTAACTACTGTACAACACTACAAACTTAAAATAAAAAAGAAAAAAGAGAAAAAATGGTAACACCATAGTGGTAGGATATCACTGGATGATACTGAGGAAATAAAGAATTCTGCTGAACTGTTGGACTGATTTTGCTTGTAATGATTTTTCAGGCTAATGATTTTTATTTTTGGCTTTCAAAGTTTTAGCTTTCAAAGATTTTAGTTTTGGCTCTTAGTTTTGGCTATCAAAATCTGTAGAATGCTGGGAGAATATGAAGTCATGTGTAAAGGACTTGAATTTGGGGTACCCTGATTTGCTCTGGACTTGCATTAAGGATCACTTCCTTCAGATAGAACTCATATACAGATTGACCATCAAAATCTCCTGAGATAATTACTGTCCCAATAATTGCTATTGCTTCTTTGAATTCCTGTTTAGTTTATTTATCTCAGGATAAGATTTAGTGGAGGCTCACAAGCAGTTTCAAATCCAAGCTATATAACTGCAGTGCTGAGATGATAGTACTTCAATTATCAAGCTACATCTCTTGGAGAGCTCCCAAATAGCACAGGTGGACCAAAACAACCACTTGAAAACTTGATGTAATCACCGCAGCTGCCCCCAGGCCCTTTCAGGTCAGTATTCCCTGTCGTTCTGTTCTTCCAATAGACTTCAAAGATCTTTTTGCTGCGAAATTACCAAACTGACAGGCAAGCAAGCTGGAAGAGATAGGAAAACATCTTTATTTTGGTTACGTGCAATTCCAACAGCTGTCTTTGGCAGTGCAGGAAATGGCAACCCATGGAGGTCTGCACTTGATCAGGTTGTCTTCTTCATACATCATGTCATGCCACAATCTCCACAGCAACATACTATTTTCAAAATTTCTGGCATATTAATTGGAAAAAGACTAATCAGATGCTTAGTTCACTAAGCATTTCGCATGTATGTTTTTTCATAAATAACCCTTTCTCCCTGTACTGGAGGTTGTTCTATTAGTTTCTAATAGGACCAGAAACGCACAAACCAGAGGGATGTAGCACAGAAATTTGCTTCAATGTGTTACATTTTTTATGCAAGATGCCACTAAAAAAAAAACATTACAATGTATGAAGTCATTTAACTATAGCCTACAGACATAAACAGAAACAACAAAAAAAAGAATGAAAGGAAGATATCCTGACTTATCTTTGTAGGTAGTTGTGCATTTCTGCATTCTGTTTTTCTGTATGGAGTAACTGGCTTTGGATTTGTAATGAAAAGGATGAAGGGTTTATGGTACGCTCTGTAGTTAAAGGCTCTGCATATTGTAATCCTTTACTGCTGGAGCAGTAGGCCCTGTTGAAGGACAGTAAGTATGGAACAAGTTTATTGAGGTCAGCAGAGTTAAACTGATGTGCAAATGCAGCCCTTCCGTCCTGACAATAAAAATTAATTTCAGTTCTAAACCTGGTTTCCATGGTCACCAACCAGCAGCAAGAATTGAGAGGAATTTTCTCTTTACTAATTTTCAAGGAACTGTTTCCTTCTATTTTCAGTCCACGCAAGAAGAAACCACTTCTAGTGCTAATGTCATACTGAAGTCTTGCTCATTAAAAGACAGGCCAAGCTCAAAAGCAGGATGCAGCTGCAGTGATAAAAAAAAAAAACCAAAAACAAACCTTCAGCCTCTGCTCTGGTCCTGATAGAGCAAATAGGAATCTGTTTTTTCAAGAACCTTTCTCTTTGTAAAAGAGTGTTTTAAGTGCTTGATATTGGAAAAAGTTAATTTCATCTAGGATTCAGCTGTGGAGTGCCTGTTCCCAAAGGCTGGTCCTGTCCCACAAATGCCAAATCCATCTCCTTTTACTCCTCCTGTGCAGTATGAGGAAGAGAAAAAGTTTCTTTCCTTTCAAGCTATCTCATTATCGTTAATCAACTGGCACCCAGAAAGGTATAATACATTTATAGCTGGTGCACATTCAGAGCTTGGAAAAGCATTGCAGAAGAGCGAGAGCACACTGATATAATGCAGACTACACTCTGACTCTCTTCTGACAGTCTCTAAGGACACTGAGAAATGAAAAGGTCTTTGTGCCTGTACCACCTCCACTTTATAAAGCACACAATAGTACATGACATGTTACTCCCACTTTCACTTTTCACAGTGGAGCCTAATTTTTTATCTTCCTTTTTGCTACAAACAACTAAGGTATTCTCTATTAAAAAAACCATTGAGACTTTGTGACTTTTCACTCTGTAGTTCAGAAGGGCCTAGACTGAAACTCTTAGGCTAATATTCTGGCCAATCGTGCAATACCGTGCCATTGAATCTGTAAAATTTCCTCAAGGAAAGGTAACAAGTTATTCTAAACACCTATAAATTACAGAGAAGGATATACTATGCTGTGCTAGTTAAAGCAGAACATCTCTTGATCATGTTTACCACCAGATCTAGTGGACTTGAATCAGGGATTGTCCACTGCAGTGATGCACTCTCTGTCGTGTAGGCGCATCCTTTATTTGCCCCTTTCAGACTGTTAGCTTTAATGCTCAGATCTTTCTGTTGGGTTTGGCACTCAACTGTCAGGAAATTGGTAGAAGATATAGGGAAACTTTGGACAAAACCGAATAATTTTTTAGGAATGACTTTCCATCACTCTAGTTTAGCATGCTTGAGTACATGAATACTGAATACTATAAACTTCGGAAAAAATGCAAAATCCTTAAAAAACCAGATTTGTGACTAGTATGAAAGTCAGAATCAACAGTATAGCAATGTATTCTCTCATGTTCCTGTGAGAGAACTTTACCAAATAGATTCAATACTTCTAGTCATCCACCAAAGTTGGTCTCCACCTCCCCTGAGGCAACCAAGACTAGAGTACACTTACTGTGAAAGATGTATCTCTTCAGCAAAACTTCTCAGGTCTCCCTGTTTAATCTGAAGAATCAAATATATAATGCAAGGGGGAAAAGGAGCTATCACTAAGCTACTATTTAAGAAGTCATTTCAGGCTGTTCATCTTCTGGAGAATATTGCTATTTATTACTAATGACAAATAGTACATTCCCATCAGGATCTCTATTATATGCATATTATATACCTTTCCCTGAGGGACAAAGATCTGGCTGCATAAAATAAGCCTTGAGAATTAGCTAGAATTAACAACTGAGTTACTAAAGTAAATCCTTCTAAAGGAGCTTCTCACTGAGGACATTCATCTGCCAAATGACTAAAAATGTCTATATAAACACTCTTGTGACATTCCCAGAAAAAAACAGTGCACCCAGAGTATTTAATGAATACTACTAATAATAATTAGTAACAGTGGAGACAGAACACAACGTATTATCCCAGTTTCAGTCACAAAGAATTCTAATACCAATAACTTGATCACAGTGTATTAATTACAAACCATAGAGATTATTTTTTCTCTGTAATAATCTGTCTACAACATCTAGACTGGAAAAAGAGCTAGACAATCAGAAATAACTAAAACAGGCAATAAATATTATGTTATTTATTATATCACCAGTGTAGATAGACTGCTATAATTCATAAAAAGCTGTGAAATCCATTGGTTTTCTAAGATACTGATTTTAAATTAAGCTATATTGTCAAATCACTACATAAACATGAAACAATAGTCAATGTACCAAAGTGGGGTTTTTAGTCAACTTAAAATTATACAACAATGTCAATATATATTGAATGCATAAATTTATCTGGGTCCAGAATAAAAAGCTGTATAACCTACTGTATCAGCTGTTACGTATAAAAAGTGAAATAACGTTGTTCTACCATATGTAATGTAATGTACTTGTTTATAAACTTATTCGGCATATTCCTCTGAAGTTTTGCTGAAGCATGGTAAGCAATGGCTTAAAATCAAAATGTTCAAGTTTTGTAAGCGTAATAAACATATTACAATTGATTCTCACACAGGCTCTTTACAATTGTAACAATAATTTGGCAAAGCAGAGAACCCCTGCTCAAATGAAAGAGCTAGCATTTTTAATATCTCTGTGTAGCTCAACAATTTTTTTATTTCTAGTAACAGTAAACCAGCACCTTCCCTATTTTTCTGAAACAGAACACTTTGTTTGCGGTAAAGTTACTTTGTTCATTTAAATCTGCAGGGCAACACAAACAAAACAAAAAAACTTACTCGTGTTTCTATGACAAAATAATTACTTTAACTCTGACAAATTCATGTAAAATATTTATTTTTCTTAATATATAAAATCCCTTTCTTTCAAACAGTACTGGAAGGTAGGTAAAAAAAGGTAATTACCACGTAACTGTATGACAGCAATTTATTAGAAATATTACTGCTGTATTTCGACACTATATATAGTTTCCCTGACAGGAAAATTTCGTTCCCAGGAAATAGAATTATATACATATATAGACTTGCAATGAGAATGTAGGGTTGACTTTAAGTAGAGCAGCCTTCTATTTCTTCTTCCACAGGGTATGTCATATTCCTATTTGGAGATCATTGGTGTAGAAATAATGCTGGAGGAGCAAGAACTCAAAACAAACATACAGACCAGATTTTCTCCCATCTGCCATCCTGGCCTTATGGGTTTGCTTAGTAACCTCAGAAAGATCCATTCCAGTTCAAGGGTGGTCCCTTCAGAGGTTTAGCACTTCTGTGGGTTCCTATGTTACTCTGCAGCTTTCTTCCTCTTGTATCAAAAAAAGAAATTCAGGAAGAGGTGAAGAGAGGAAGGCACAGCTAGGATGTCCAGGAGACTGAGTGAGCTTCTGGGTTTGACCCTTCCAGACCGTTCGCAGCCCAGACAGTAGCGCCTCGATGCTGCTTAAACATTGGGAAAAGGAGGACAGGCAGCCTGGAGATACAAAACATGGAGATGATGCCAAAGTAAACTCTTCCACTGGTACTTAAGCAAGAATGGGGCATGGAACAAATTGTCTGCAAGTCAATCTTCCTGCCTCTCATATAGGGTATCCAAAAATCAAGGCTTTGACCAACATAGATACTTTGGATGCTTTACCAGATGTAGTACACCAAAGAATGCAAAAAGAGGCAGGACTATCATAGAAAACAGTAAACAATACAGATTGTCTCAAGCTACTTCTCAAACAGATTTCAGATCATTTTCATTAACGTAATGTTTCCTCTAACATTAAGAAATAAATTACTTTGTTAGATGGCACATGTGCCTTTACAGATTCTTATGTGCTAGAACTTGTCTCTCGTCCAAAATGTTTTTCCAATGTTTTTTTATCATATCTGATTTGCAGTATAAGAGAAAACAACCCTCTATCAGACTGAAATGCTATTTTTACAAAGTTGCTTAAGTAGCAGGTATTTTAACGGTCTGGAAATGTCTCCATGTGTGAGAGAGGAAGGAGGTTACAAATGGAATTTCATTAACTCCTAAATTATGCTTTTGTAGCTCCATATTTGGAAGGGAAAAGTGAGCTCCGCAAAATTTCCAGAAGCAAGACAGACATGGGTTTTTAATGCAGAAGTATGCTCTTACAGGAATAAAAAGAGAAACCTTTACAGAGTTCATCAAGTTTTATAAATTCACTTAGCCATCCTCAGCATCTGTGATCTATCACTGCACGTGGAGAGGGAGAAAAAAAATTTCCAATAACATTAATGGTAGTAGACACATTTGGATCAAGATAACTCTACCTACTTATACCATCTGGACTGTTGCATCTTTTCTTCTTCTTCAGTTATTAAACTTACAAATAAAGGATTTTATTTGTAAGTTTTATTTTATTTTTGTATTTTTTTTGGTTTTTTTTTAATTTTATTTGTAAATGCTTCGTTCCAAACAGCAAATATAGTCTATTTTATTTTGGTAAGGTAAGATAAAATTTAGATCGGTTGCAAAAGTGAAAAAAGAAACAATACCTTTTGTATATAAATTAACAGGGGTCCTTTTCGCAGAAATCATATACAAAATCAGGTATCACATCTCCAAGTGTCGAAGACAATAATCATTAAACATTACCAGTCCCTTTCGGAAAATCAGATCCAAAAGGCACTGAGAAATATCCCAGGCAAATCAGATTGGGACGATACAAGAAAACAAACTGTCCTCTTCACTTACCGCCACACAGTTGCGGGCTATCATTCCCACGGACAAGACTTAATTCAGGAGGCCACTGTAAAATACTGACAGCAGAAATGACTGCTGTAATGTGAAAGGCCGCTGCCCTGTTCACACATTTCTGCAGAAGGTTACCACCAGCACTGGAGAGCCGGCAGGGCAGCCGGTCAGAGCCCCCCTGCACCTCCTTCAGTGCAAAGACTGAGCAATTGCCATCGCCTCTGCAGCACAGGAGAGGAGAAACTGCAGCTGGCCAAGTTTTTGAAACAAAAACAGCAAGAAACACAACTTAAGGTACAGCAACCAAAGAGCATTATTTTTAATATCAAAGAAAAAATTAATTTCTGTGCTGGGTGAGTCAAGCCTTTATTGCTAAACCAGCTTAAATTAAAGCAGGTGGCAAACTGCTATACTCTGAAAGCACGAAAATCGGTTTCACAGATTATTTCCTAACATTCCAGTTGCAGCAAGCAGGAGATTCAGAAAAGCTTATTTTAATTAAAAACTTTATTTTTCATTACAATTCACAGTTTATACACGGCAAGACGAACCCTCGCCATGTGGACATTCAGAACACTGTGCTGGGGAGACAAGGGTCTTTGTTATAAGAGCATTGCTCGGTGCTGTGTCATGGAACTTCCTTAGTTTTAAAAGCGTACTCTCTGTAAATGTTAATTGACTGATATTTACACTGAATTGACTGAATTTACATATTAACTTATATTTATTAGAAAACAAGCTAAGCATCCAAAAAACATTAACATTCATATCTTGCATGTTATCTAATGGTCAGAGATGCTGTAAGATTTGCCACTTGAATCATGCCCAATCAGCAAAGTCCCATTCTTTTTTGATTTACACAGAGCCTAAATTATTCTTTAAGGCCTGTTCTACTCATTTTATGTACAGCCAGGTTACAATAGACTAACATAAGAAAAAAATGCAAAATTTTCCATTCCATCCTGCATTTCTTCTGAATCTCATGTACATCTATAAGCAAAACAGAAGATACAAAATTAAAGTAAATGTGTTTTCTTAAAACCAATAAAGAAAACCCATAGTCTGGTTTAGATCTGCTCCTTGTCAGCCTATCCTGTCTGAACAATCATCGATATTCAGATTGTGCTATTTATCAGCTCTTCTTCATGCCTGCACTTATATTCAGAGCCATCTCTCTTTGAAATGTAGAAAGTCACAGTGATACCAGTTTCAATTGCATTCCCACGTTAGTCACAGCTCCGGCACAGGCAGCCACTGTACACTGTGACATTCAGGAAAGCTCTCCAGCAGGATTCCTGGGTAAGATATCATATGGCGTCTGGTGTGACTTGACTTAAAGAGGAAGTTAAGAATCCTTTTCATAGAGCAAATATCTGGCAGAAGGTTTACGCTTATTAAAAATCGCTGTATTTTTCTGCATTGTTTTCTGGATGTGGTTATTAGAACACAGCAATTAAAAGCCTCTCCTGCCTCTCCTCAAAATAGTAATTTTTATTTGCTCTTGTCATCTATCAAATAATTTAGTGATAGATAAGCTGCAGATTTTTTTGGTATGTCTGACACGGAGGAAAAAAACAACTGCTGAACACTGCTTGAAAAATAAGACCTGAAGAGGGTCTGCAAATTCTACAAGTCAGTGTGAACAAGTATCAGCTGGACCTGAGTAAAACAAAATGCTTCTAGGGGATGTATTTGCAACTTTTGAAACTGCAGTGCCTTTAAATTTAGAGCTAAGAACATCATTTGATGATTGTTGAGTTTTGGCATTCATTCATGCTGGTTGGTATCTTCATGACAGATACCTTTAAAACACCATCGTTTGAAGAAGAATGAAAGCTCAAAAGAAATACACTTCTCATGCCAAAAAAACAAACAAACAAAAAACCATACAGGAACTGTAGAGGTTCTGGTTCTTCAAAAGATAAGGCACTGACAAAAATTTCTTAGGTAAAAGGCTGCATAAGAATTTCTTGCCATTTACAAGTGTGTTGTAGTCCAGAAATGGTCCATTCCTAGGCTCAGTAAGGTAGACCCTGAAATTTTAAGGACTGATCCCTCAAAGCTACATTGTTACCATAAACGAGTGTGATTCATTCTTGAGGCCATATGGCACATTAGGAGAAGTGAAAAAACAGTCTGGGCAGATAAAGGCAGAAGACGTTGCTTGTTCCAGCATCTTTTGATAACAGAAGTGCCGTTCATCTTTGTGTCTTTGAAGAGATGCGATGGTAACTCTGGACTGTAGTTTCTGTGGAACTCATGCACACATATAAAATGCCATTAGCATTGATCATCGACAGGGTGGAGAAAAAAAGGTAAATGGCCAGTCTAAGCCAAGAGCTTCTTAAGGACTGGGATCCAAAGTCACAGCTACTTAATGTTTTCAATAACAGCTATCTCTTCTGCTGCACAGTGTGGTGTCAAACCATTCATGTAAATGCTGTCCGTCTTTGTTAGAGCTGGCAAGATGTCCTTCTCACTGGTGAGATGGTTGACTGACAGGGTTCTCTTGCAGGGAGTCAGGTCTTGATTGTGGTTGACAGCGAGTTCTGCAGAGAGCTTCCTTTTGATAGAGGTAGCTCGCTGGAACTTGTCATAGATCTCCACGCTCAGGCGCCTTCGAGTTTCTTTGAACTCTGCGGTGACGTTGGCTGTCCACTCGGCAGCATGGGCTCTGAATTCCCCTACCTGTGGCAAAAGAGAGACAAAAGAGAAGCATTACTAGGCCGAGGACTTTTGACACTGTTTAGGCTCAAGAGCGCAGTGACCAATGAGACTTTGGGCCGGCAAAGAGCTGCCGCTGCTGCCAGCACAGGCTTCTCATGCTGCAGACTCACTCTTTTATTGGTAGCAACTAAACATGAAATGCTGCAATAGTAAGAGTTAACAATGATTCTGAAAACACAATAAAAGTCTTTTCTTCTAAATTTTCTTTAATTATAGGCAGTCAACAATACAGGGAAGCTGCAGAGCCCTGACAGCTGCACAGCACCCAGCTGGTCAGGGGATGCTGAAATCCCAGCAACCCAGGCTGTGTTATGTATTGTTACTAGGGTGCAGGGTTATTTATGAGCACTTTTACTGTCTCTGGAAAGATCCCTGGGAGACTTGGCAAAGAATTTTCTAAATTTAGACAGAAAAGCTTTTTTAAAGGAAAATGTCAGCTGCTTGTATACTCTCTTTTTTTGTGCTTGCTCAAACGTAGCGCTAATACAGCAGCAGTTTCAGTCGTCAGCAGTCTGCTTACCACTCACGTCTGCTTACCACTCTGACTCCACCGAAATGACATACTAAAAAGAGGCACGAAGACAACTGCAGAGTGGGACTCCGGGAGCTGTTACCGATCTCCCCAAATAAAAGGCAGCCCGCCGGTGCCCGCACCCGGCTGCTGTACAATTACCATACAGCTGGAGGGGGGTATTTCCACCACTAAGCCCACATTTCCCGTCAGGTTGGCTGCAAGGTTTGTACCATCGCCATCAATTCACTGGTGTGTGTATATCCCCTGCTTCCTGCCCAGTTCCTCTGCTCTAACTCTACACATCCTTATATTGGTGGCCTTTATAGCAAAGGTTGCTCCGCTTTCACTACAATTACCATAATTTTTACCCCTCATGATTTCTTTCCACCATTTCAGTGTTTCAGTACTAGGAAAGCTGAAGCATCCCATGAGCCCAAGCTCTAAGGATAAGGCTGAGGGGGGGAGGAAGGCACCTACTGGCACAAAATCCCAAATTATCCTTATTTTTCCTCAGATATGGCGTGAGGTAGACTGAGCAGCTCACTTAGATAATAGCCTGAGATAACTACTACGGCCTTGCAATTTATATGCTATTTATATTTTGCTGTTGTATTTCAACCAAATCACTGTTACAATGTTAAATAAGTTATATAGGTAATTCAAGGAGGCACCTTTTGAGGAGATTATGTCATTGTAACTGTAAAAGAAATAGATCATTTCTCTTTAAGTCTCTGCTTTGTAGGCCATTTAATAGTTGGAAGGTATAGCACAGGGAAGATAGACAGCTGATAAATATAACTCCAAAGCAAAGCATTTCAGAAGAATTAACCCACTTAAATAAATTAGTCTAATTGGTACTGCTCAGTCCAGAATTTCAATCATTGGCAAGCAAGCTCGGACTTGGTGAGCGCAGAAAGAAAAAAAATAAAAAAGCTAACACAGAGAAATATGGGGGGTAAGCCATCAGAGGAAAGTGGCCACGGGCTTATTCATGCTTTGCAGTGCAGTGGAAAACAGGAATATAATGAAGGTAAAGAAATAATCAGCTCACCCAAGAGTGACAGGGTTTCAGGAAAACTTTCCCCCTCCAGAAAAAAAACAAAAAGATCTCTTTACCCAGGGGTCATTTTATTACATTTGTCTCAGCTTCAGTGAATTACACAGATGACTAATGTGGACCCATTATGTGTATTTTCTAAAACAAGGATTATTATCTATAATACACAGAGGACTTGCCCAACTGAATGATTATTAGTATTTAAATTGTGCAATTAGGTTCAGACACACTGCACTTCAGATCTGAAAATAATGAAATCTGTAATGCTGAAACATTTTAGCCGCTACAATATTTTTATTTGTCGTAAACAAGTAATAAAAATATGATAAGCAGTATCAGTGCACACCCTGGGGCAGCTTTGTCCTTCTCCGAAGCTTTACTAAAGGCAGGCTGCTCAGGCTCTGGAGCATGCTTCTGTCTGGGAGAGCAAAGAGCCAGTATATGGGTTCCTATCCTACCCTACACATTTCTACCCTTCATCAGCTGTGTAAGCATTCGCCAAAACAGCTATTTTGCTCAGGCACACATCTCTGGCATTGCACATGGTCACATTCAAGGGTTGTTACCAGACTAGTAGATTGAAATTTGTGTCTTGGCAACCTCCTGGAAGCTGCAAGCATCTTGAACTGTCCTCCCATATGCTTTTTAACCTTCCTTTCGCTAGGACTTACAGTTCCCACTTCTCTCATGTTTTCCCAGCAAAGAAAAAACATCTGAGCATGCTTCTGATAACTCCTAGGATAGGCTCAGAATTCCCTCGCCAGCTCACCTCACTGCATGCTGGTGATGGACCTGTCTTGCACAGGGCAAGCTGCTATATTTTAACTCTTGCGCCTCTAAGTTATTCAGGAGAATTTTAAAACTGTAGTTTGTTAGGATATCTGATTACTAAACTCCAATTAGATTTCTTTTGGGAAACATGTTTATGCAGCCAGCTGAAAAACATCATTAAATATGCCTTTGGAGACAGGCTCATGTTCCAATTAAGGTGATGTGGAACATGAACATGGTGGACTCAATCCTATCTTCCCATGGACCAGAGAGCTATGATGTTGCTTGGCACAATTTGAGTTTTATATTAAAATCATGGGAAAAAAATGAAATATGCAGTGCTATTGCTAAGCAGAATTGAAATACATTAGTAGTAAAACAGAGGTAATTGGCACAGCATGAGAACTAGAAGTTCAGTGCTGTGTGAACTATGCGTGCCCCAAATTACTGCTTTCAGCCCCTAGCTGTTGTGTGAACTGAAATGCACTCATAAATGTTATCTCTTCAGAATGAAACTCCTTATTCCATAGCACTTATGGACTCAAGCACAAAAGGTTATAGGAAAAGAAATGTGCAGTTTTTAACTGCCAGTGTAGATAAGCAACTTGCTCTTATAATTTGATCCCTCCTTTATCCATAGGGACATTTCTGTATATGTTCAGGTTCTTTCTGTCCTTAGGGTATGACATTTTATCATACTGCATTACAGCTCCTCCTCATCTGGGCACTGACAGCCACAAAATGTCTTTCACAAAGTGATTAAAATGCCAGTTCCCTACGCTGTTCAAAAAAAAAAATATCTTAACATACCTACCTACCATAACAATTGTTTACTTTTCTCCAATTCTCTTGCCTCATTACTTGCACAGCTCTGCAGACTCTGCAGCTGTCATAGTTGGGGGCAATGTGACATGTGGACAAGGCCTCTTAGTCACAGAAACTATTGACAACTAAGTACTCTACATAAGGCTAAATGACACAAAATATTTCAAAAGTAATAGGAAAAACATGTCACAGTGATAGCACCTGACTCAGCCATACAATAAGCAGAACCAACCTGATGATTCTGCTCACTCCCAACCTTTGGGGAACAGAAATGCCACTAGTAATGGGAACATGGGCCCTAGACCAGCTCCAGGACTGATTTCCTCCACATCAAAATCCAAATCAGACTGCAAGATATTAGATATATTTTGCAAGGAGTATCAACTCTAACATATTAACATTGTACTTCAAATGCAAACAGCTAGTATCTTTATCAGGTATTTACGAAGCAATACGTGACTGCATTGTGAGTCCAAGGAAGACAGGTCTCAATCACAAATTCTCAAGAAATATGGTAGCGGTATACACAATTAAATATTCCACACAGCACACTTCACCATGAAAAACTAGATACTTTTCTATCAGACAACCAATTCCTTGGCCAGCACAGGCTGCGTGGCCTCCAGCAACCACTGCAGATATGCCTGGATATCTACCTGTGGTGGAAATGTCACATTAGGTTATAATGAGGAATAGCCTCTGAACAATTTTGAAGTGTATCTACTCACTCCTGTTAATGTCACTCGGTTTTGGGGGGGTTGTCTGACTGTTTTTAACTATACATCAAAAAAGTACTGCATGAACTTCCTAAATGACTAAACAGTTTCCAGGCTGTGCACACATATTATCACCAAGATAAAGACAGACGTACCAAATTTGACAGAACTAGGAAAAAACATGGACATTAAGCAATGATTCCTTCACCTATTCCTGTCAAAACCCATCTAAATTAATAATGACCAAAAACTGGCTCTCAGTCAATATCACTGGCGAGACCAAAACCCTCTATTCTTTTTCATCACCACCATGTTTTAGCTTTCTCACTGTCTAGCTGAGCTCTGCGCTTGGATAGAGGCCAACAGCATAACCCAGAATGTAAGTATGTCCAAGGGCACCCTACGCAAAAAAAACCCAAAACCAAACCACAAAACAAAAAAAACCAAAACAGCAAAACTAAAAAACCCAAACATTTGAAGATACTGAAGCACCTGCTTCATTCTTCAGTACATTTACTCTAACTCCTTTTACTTTTCAGGAGTTTGAGGATCTTTCTGGACACTCCGATCACAGCAGATATCCAAATAAATATACAAACAAAATTTCCCACTATGCAGGAAGACCACTCATTCTATTAAGAGTGGTCTGGACAGCACAAGCCACGTAGCCATAACCTTCACATGAGTAATCCGTGCTTTGAATTAAACCACATCTGTAGTCTCACAGAAAAACCCCACAAGCCTAATTAAAGATGTCTTTAAACAGACAAAGAGGAATAGACTTGTCTAACTTGGCCTTAGTTTTGCTCTCAGGGACTTTCTTGAAAAATCCCAACATTACAGTATGACCAGTTAATCAACTTCTACTTACAGAGTGGGAAGAAAGATACCCTGCTTGCATGGAGTTCAGGTATATGACATGAAGCTAAACTACTAAGTACCAAATATGAAAAAAAACAAAACAACCACATTATATATGCTAAACATGAAAATGAAAATATATGTTTTTAAATCATGTGTATAGTTTTTTTTTCTAACTGTACTTTATATTGTTTCCTTTGGCATAAAAGGCTCATATATTTTACAATGGCCATGTTAGTGCAACCCAAAAAAATTAATTTAAGAGCAAGTAGATGAGCTGGAGATATCTATCTGACTGGATTTTAGGGAAAAAATAAAAAAGTGGCCTTCCTTATAGAAATTCTTTACCACTCTAGATGTTCCTCTATACATTTTCTAACATTTATCCCTAATGCTTTCTCCAAAGTTTCACAGCTTCATTTTTCCTCTCCAATGTACTTTTTCTGGTACTTAAAAATAACACATCCAATTAACCTCTCCATGATATGCTACTCAGAGACAAAACTAGCAAGAGCATGTACATGTCACATTATCCAGGCAGCAGAATAGAGCACGTAACATTTTGTCTTAGCTTTCAAGAAACTCATCCAGCGTTCGCAGAAATTGTTCTCAAAGTCTCACTTAAAAAAACAAAATTTTAAAAAATGTAGGTACAGAGAGGGTTGACGGGTTTAACAATGCAGCTGCTGAGTGGGTTGATTCCCTGCGTGGGTAAGCAGGTTTGTCTATTTGCCATCTCACATTCCTGGAGTTCGGGGCAAGAACTCTTCCCACCTGAGCCACTGCTGGCCACAAATTTATGTTCAGTCCATCAGTCATCTATAGACTAGAGAACACAGGAGTTTAGAAGAGAAATGGACAAGTTTCACAGACATTTTTATTGAAGCCTGTTCATTTCCTGCGCTTTAAGGGAATCTCATTTATAGTTCAACTAAAATTCCCACCCCAATTATCTGGCTTTTAGTATTTCTGTAATTATAGCTTTATTATTAAGTATCCAAACCCCATTCTGCTGTAACCTGTGGACAGGTATTTAGAAAAGACTGTGCTCTGCTTGTCTTTAAAGAGAAAGAAAACAGTAACAAAATGCAACACAGAAACACTACAGGCACTAATGAGGTACCTCTGCTGAGCTTTCCCAGGTGTTTAATCACTACTTCTATTCCTTCATTCTGCTAGGACCTGGGCTCTGCAGCAGAGAACTCTTCTACACCAGGTCTTTAAGCTACCAGACTTTAATTTCAAAGTGATAAAGCAGCAGGTGATCCCTTTTTAGGTTCCCCTGACTGGTATACACGTCAGGCAAATATTAGAGGGAAAAGATTCTATTTTGTGAAATTGCCATCTTCTAGAGTGACATTTAAATTACATAGGCAGTCGTACTTTTGTAGCCATGGTGGTCAGAAATGTTTTGGGAACAATGCTCTCCTGCTGGAAATTGGATTATTCAGTCCTGTAATATGTAATGTTTGTGAGTTCATTCTGGTGAGCAATGATTGTTTGGTTTCACCCACATAACTTCCATGAGCACATCTGATGCTTTGGATGAAATAAACCACATTCTCCAACAGGAACACAGAGACTCCATTGATTTTGTTTATTTTTTTGTGGAGGAACATCTATGGTGGCAGCTCTGGGAATATGTTTTGTGGAGATTTGACAGATGGCACATGCAGAAATGGCCCTTTTGCTCTATCATTATCTGATTCAACAAAATAAAAACAGGTAGCCTACAGAATAATATAAAAAAAACCTGCAAACATGTCTACAAAACCAGAACCAGATATACTAACGGTCACCACATTTATTTTGTTTACCTTTTTTTTTTTTTCCAGAAATAAAAACACTCCTATGACAGGTACCTCCTTAGAACTATTATTAAATTTTGCCCATCAGACACCTCTTTGCATAGAGCTGCACGTGAGTGTCTCTCAATGTTGTACGTATGTTATTGGCCTGATTAACTCAGTCCCTACTGTTCTTCTTTATTAATAATTTCCAAAGATAAAATAAGATGCCGACATTTTCCTATCAAAATCAGCTGTTCTATTTTGTTGTTTCACCTGCCTCAGAGAGCCATCCAGCCCCTCTTTCAACCTGATGAGACTGAATGACATCCACCTGTATGAACCACAAGAAACTATTTAGGATGACATAAAGCTCCACCAGCTGAGCCTAAGGTGATTCAGGAGAACAGCATGTATTCTCATGTCTGTACTATACAGCCAATGACTTCGCTGCAGCCAGAAATAGCAGGCATTTTAAGAATTATACTAGAAGCATAATGAAACCCAAGCCACAGGCAGTTGAAAGACTGTCTCAACTTTCTCCCACAGGAAAGAAACAATGACTGCTTCATAAACTCCTTGGACTTCTTTAGCTTATAAAGATATGCTGAAACAAACAAAGAAACAAAAAAAAAAAGGACTTTTAATTTTGACATGGTACTGGGTAAGGAATGGCTGTTGTAACTACATGGGCAAGTCCCAGTAAAAACTGTTTATTTCTTAACTTTCTAATGTCAATATGTGGAGTGATGTTTGTGTGAAATATTAAAGCTCCACTTTGGTTGTTCAACATTAATATTACAACTGCACTTATCCCTTGGAAAGTATTCCATAGTTTCTTCAGCCCTTTTTATCCATGACTGCAAAGCAGTTTCCTCACTGTCAACGCTTATTCCTGAATATGCAATGGTATTCTGCTGAACTGGCTCTGTCTGCGGATTTGTCCACAAGACAGCTATCAAATGCATATACACTCAGTATTAATATGTTTTCGTGTCTTTTCCTAACAATATTCAAGCACTGATATTAGCTTTAGAAAGTAAAGTTTTCAGGAATGTTAATCATGAAGAAGTGGGCTGAACAGATTCCAGATTAAATATCACTCTGTCAATGGAGTTAAATCACAGATATATTTGTGAGAATAACCTAAAGGATCGATTACATCTTGTCTCCAAAAGTCAAATTTTCCTAATGTAAACCACGATAACGTACATTCAGTGAATCTTCATGGGTAATTAAATCCAAGAAATGCCACTGCTATAACTGAGCTCTCTTTAATCGATTTCTTTTATTATGAAGTATAAATCACTTGCTTCAGTTTTATTTTTTGCAAATTCAATACCTCTTGCCATCACGACCTGGTTGCATGCAGCCCACACTGGAGGCATTTCCATCTCCCCTGAACGGTCCAGTTGGCACAGTGAGGCAAGGGGGGGTCACCGTGGGAAAGCAGGGCCAGGCAGGTGAGGTGCCAACAGTGCCCCCCTGCCCTTGGCAGGCACAGTGTGCCCTGCTGCTCACATCTCTTGTAATCAGCACCACACCAGCATCATTTCAGGACCTGGTACTTAATATGCAATAACAAAACAGCCATCTCTAAAGGGCTTTCATATGCCCTTCTAAGAGGAGTGATATAAACCACGTCAAAATGAAAAGAGTTACCTTTGTGTGTGTGTGTGTGTTGAATCTGAAGTTAAGCAGGCATGAGGAAAGGCATCTCAGGAAAAGTTTAAAAAAACACCACAGATTAGTTTTCCTGGGACATCCAGAACAACACGTTCTTTCATATTCATTACTGCACATAGTACTACAGTGTACTCGTAAAACAGCGATCAATACAGAAACTCCGTATTACAGACTGTTGCTAGGGCAGAACAGAGACCACCAGGATTACTTGCCATAATCACTCACAAAGGGAAGACATCAAATTGCATCCAAAACCAGGTCAGCCATTTCTACTTTCTCCTTACACCAATACCATTCTTTATATATCTCTGAGACTCAGAGATGTTATGGAGCGACTGTACTCCCATCATTCATTTTTGGGGTAGTTATTTTTATCCCATTGCTAGTCAAATTTGACCAGAGACCTATGGCTGTATTTACTGTAGAAAGATTTTATATTTTTCCCCCCATCTCATTGAAATTATTAGAAACAATCACCATTTTGAATGTGGCTATTCTTTCTTACATACACTTTTCTGTACATCTTGGATGGGCTGGAAAAAACTCTTAATGCCAGGCAGACTTCTCTTCAGATGGCTCTTTTGGCATTTCTGTAGCTCTCTGTATTCTTTCCAAAGTTTAGCCCACAGAGCTAGGAAGTGTTTTCTGGTAATATGCCTTTTTAATAACATCTGCAGCAGTAACACTACTTTCCTACAGAAATCCAACGATCACCTGCTTGCACATCCTAGAATTGTTTAACCCCCTATTAATCATTGCCTTGCAAAAGGGCTTCACATGCAATTGCTCTTACACTGTGTCTGTCTCCCACAAATATTTCTGATTCAGTGCTTTCTAGAAACAAAATTCCCTCAAGTCAGTCTGACCTACTCATTGAACTTGTATATCCACTTAATTCTTAGAACTACTGCAATTTTTTTTAATTTTTTGTAAGAAAAGGAAAATCCCAAACAGTTGTTTTCTTCAACAGAACCTGATCCATCTCACTTAAAACAATGCAAAATAGATCAGCAATTTAGCACACCTTTGTAAAAAGCCTCCAATTACCAGGGGGAAGAGTTATTCTTATCACCTTCCTTTCTAAGTGAATGGATTTCTTTTCTTAAAACAGCGAGAGCAAGATTAAGAGTTCACTGCCACCGAAAGAACTTCTCCTTCCTTCTCCATGGTCAGACACCCTCACCAAACAGCCTCTGAAGCCTATCTGTTTGCCTTGTATGCCAGTTCAACTCACTAAAACCTTGCAAAACTATTTTTTTCTTACTTGAGTACATTCATATTTTCATGTTTCCATGCATATAGACTACATTTAGGGTCCCTCCTTGGGGGATATGAGATCTGGGTTCAAGTTCTCTTTAGGCTGGGAACCTTATGCCAGGTAAGCACCTTTAGCCT
>VXAK01014377.1:0-23113 GCA_013399435.1 Arenaria interpres | reverse complement strand
TGAAAATACAACAAATATTATAGGGAGTGTGATAATCTCCATGGCATCATCATGACAAGCATAATTCTGTTTTGACAGACATGAGTGACAGCTCTGCCACTGGTGCCAAGAAGATTAAACTGAATGATGATTCAGATCAGTCAAATTTGTTTAACTTGTTTATAAATATCAAAGATAACAATTGCTTCACAATTTCCATAGGAAGCGAATACGCTATTTCTCGTGAAATTTTAGGCTTGTTTTTTAAAGCTAGATCCATATTGTTCAATTCAAAAGAAAGACACTCAGCGTGAAAAATCGCTTGTCCACACTGAGACAGTGTCTAGCATCAGTCAGTCACCTGGGTTCTTGGTATACAGTGAAGAAGGTACACAGCTTCTTCCAGGATGCAATTCATCTCATATGGTAGATGCCTTAAAAACTTAAAATGGATTATTCTAGAAACACTCATTTCCTTCCACTGAATATAAAGGTAATGTAGATGACCAGGTCAGATGTTGATATCTACCACTGGACATGAATCCCATCTTCATTGAATTGAATGGAGTCTGGACTAGAGTTTAACAAATAGAATACCCAGAGGCCAAGGGACATAAGCACTTAATTTAAAAACAGGAATTTTAAAATTTATAGCCCAAATGACTAAGAATCTTGATTAGGTAGGCATTTTTGCTGGAAATGCTGAAATTCAGAAACTGCAGCACACTGAAGTAAAAGAAAAATATGACAAGAGAAAAAATCCTGTTGAAATTTTACCTTTCAAAGAGACTAAAATCAGAAGACTTTAAAAGTGCTCTGAGTAATCAGAGTATAGAGAATAATGAAGAGGAGGGAGTTTAAGGGAAGCTAGTGCAGCTGAAGCTGAACTTCAGAGACAGATCACCTACTTAAGATTACAGCACACAGCATGTTCCAGTGACTTTCTGACACTTCATCTATCTAACTGTATGAACTGCTTCCAGCAGCAGATCTATCCTTCTAAAACTCCCACTTCTGTCTCTACTTGTCTTTCACTTCCCTCCCCATTTGATGCATTCAAATCTCTCAAGAGTATTTCAAGAGACAAAAACCACCTGAGCAACTGACAGACATTCTGGTTATCTGGATTTTAATATCAAAATACAGCATTATTGTGGATCAGTGCATATCTGATCAGATAACTTTTTTTTGTCTCAGTTCCACTTGCCTACAGCAAACTTTCCTGATAGTATCCTCCAAAAAACCCAGATGCTTTGTTGAATCAGTGAAATGCATTATTACTGCAAAGTCTTATGTAAAGCGCTTTTTAAGAACACTGCAACTGCATCAAAAAAAACTGTGAACAGCACTGTAGGTAGTAGTTGATACTCAATATCAACATGCCCACTGCCCGGGCTATAGAGGTTTCCTTTCACAATATGCACTCTAAATATGCTATGATAAGCTATTTCTTACTTTAGACTACAGGAAAAGGCAAAAAGGAGACTATTATGTCTGCCTACCAAAACAGATATCAAATACCTCAGCTGATATATAGTTTTGGTTGTTGAGGGGAAGTAAAGAGAAGGGCTTTTCAACACTTGGAACCTGTCCTCATCCTGGACTCTGGTACAATCTCTAGACTTGGCTGCTATCAGCCCTTGGTCTTAGACCACTGAAACCAACACAACCAATCACTATTGAATGATCTGCTCCTTCCTGTGTCTAAAACATGGTAGGCTACTATTATTTTTTTCATGAAAGGTATGATACAAGTCCTACACAAAATCTTGTTTACTTACAGGTGTTGATACTCGTGATAAGTTCCAGAAGGATGATTTTCAGTCTTATATTTCCTAGGATATATTAAACTGTTTCAGCTTTCAGAGTGCATTAATTATGGTCCTATAGATTTTATCATAGCCTCTGTCTCTCATTAAATTTCACTATATAGATACTGTTTCTAATTTCAAAGGCTACCTTTAGGTATGATGAATCTCCCTAAGGACTGACAGAATGTTTCCTTAAAAGACAGTTAAAAAACAGACTTAGAACTAGGATTTTCCATTGCACTAATTTCTACTGTTTGAACTCCAGATAGGCTCCTCTGCTATAATCTGCATCCATAGAAGCTGGAACAGATCATTATAAATTTAAGTTTAACTGAAAAACCAGACAATTCAAGAAATTCAGAGTCTCCTCTGGCTTCTGCTGGCACATAGGAGACTTAATGACTACATTTCCACTAAAATCCCTCAGCTTCTTTGCTCAAATTTTCCTGGGCAAATAGTAAGGATGAGCTAAGAGCAGCAGTTTTTGTCATAAAATGCTACCTGTAAAGTGAATATTTGTACGATGCTTCTGTTCAAACACAGCCAATCTTATAGCAAAACACAGTATGTTTATATAGCTTTCTTCCTACATAGTATCATTAGAATAGAATGCTGAAGTAACTTTTCATATTTTCTAACTAGCAACTTCTGCTACGATAGGATTCAGTTCTCAAACTGGTCTCTGTCATTTTTAAAACTGCGGCATTTTTAAACTGCTAAAACATTTTCTTTCTGTTATGAATTCTCAGACATGCCTAAGAAATGGGTTAAGAAGTAGGGGGGGGATAGAGAGATTTCTGAACATCAAAGATATGATTAGTTGAACAAATGGTACCAATTATGTTATGTCTATCTTTAGTCTAACCTAACACATGAGACACTTGTATACAGCAAAATCCTGAATACCTGCATCAGCCAAAAGAATTTGGGTGTATCTGAAGAATGAGGTTTTCCTTTCTGTAGACAAAATGAATACGCTTGTTTAGGCTACAAAGGTGAGAAAGAATGGAAAGATGAAATAGGACATACATTCCTGGTGCTTGAGAAAAGAAAGTTTGGCATAGCACTGTGCTCCATAACTTGGGAAATGGAGTTTTACTTGATAAAAATAGGAATGTATTTAATGTGGTAAAGGAATCCATGAGTTTTTTCCAGTTTCTTTAAATCATTTCCAAAGTTAGTCTACATTGAAATAGCTTCAGTATAAAATAAAACCAAGATATTAGAAAATGTAAACATTGTTAATATATTGTCATCACTACAATAATACAGATAAATGAGACACTCTAAACAAGATTAACCCCTCAGTGTGCTATGAAAATTATATAGTCACGTTAGCAGCTTATCCAGAGATCTTACTGTCTGGATAAGAGAGAAGAGTACAAGAAAAGTGAGATTAAAGGCCAGATTCATTCTAGGAAATAGTGTGAAGAACTGAAGTGTCACCTGTGTCTGATGAAATGCAGCAAACCAAACCCGAGTAAGGTATTTTCACATAGTACCAGTCATAGCACCCCAGTCACATCACATTTTTTGCAAGAATCCAGAAAAAAGTAGCTGAGGGAAACTAAATGTAATTTAGGAAATGGCCAAAATTGAGTTAATTACCAAGTTGAGAACAGTTAGACACTAGGAAAGTGCACAGGGGAAACACCACATGCTCTTGCCCAGCTCTTACTTCTTTCTAGCACAGAGGAAAAAATGGGCTAGACTGACCTAATTCTGAAATTCAAAATAATGAAGAAAAACCATGTAGGTTAATGGCATTTGAAGTGATCTATTGGTTTCCCTGCAGCCAGTGTAAATCATGCAGGTTCAGTGTGAAAAACGCCCTCAGTGTTTTTCCAGAAAACAAAATTGTGATCCTGCAACTGTTGAAGTTGCAAATGGGAACACTTGTGTGATACCCGCCGCTCCCTATCTGTGAAGGACACTAGTAAAGCTCATTGTGTAAGGAAAGTTATAAATATCTTTTCAAATTTACAGCACAGGGCCAAAAGATGATACTCTCTAAATGAAACTGATCAAATAAATATTGCCTTCTGCTTCAGAGCTAAGTGTTTATGAAACGCCTGGTAAAAGCCTACTGACAACAGACCTGCCCCAACGCTGTCTCTGACTACAAAGAGCAGTGAGCATAGCAAGGGCAATGACCAAGGGCTGCCCACCCCACATGCCTCACAAAGTGGGCTTAATCCTGCCTAAGCACCCAGTTTACATCCTCCTGCCTGCTCTCACCATCACTGCTGCCCTCTGGTCAGCGAGCGGCAGGGACCCTGAGGGTCTGGAAGGAATGAAGGCATACAGGGGTAAGCTACCCTTTATAGCAAGGTCTTTGGGAGCTCAAGGATTGCCAGGATTACATCTAGCCATTGATGCTGTGCCCTAGAGCTAGCAAAACAATTTAAAACAATGTAACTAGTAGGCCACTGCACAATAACCAACATATTCATTCCATCAAAGGGAAATTAGAGTTTTATATTTCAGTCATACAAATGAACTGATGCGTGCAGAGGAACTGAAGTTAAATTAGAGGGAAATAATATGTTGCTTAAAACAACATCACATTTATTTCTCAAACTTCTAATAAATCCTGAACTGTGCTAGCTGCAATCAAAGGAAATTTTATTTATCTTCTACCATTTTCAAAACCAGAACATTTTCTTAAATGACAAAAATTTAAAGTAAAATATCATAGCATCATTGGAATGATAAATACACATTTACAAGTGAAAATATATTTGAACTGAGAGCAATGCACATGACTACAAATAACTAGACATGCTGCTGAAAATATTATGGTAAAATACACCCAGGCATATTTAAATAATTCATTCCAATACCTTGCATGATATGAAACATTTATTCTCTTACCACTATGAAAGGTATCTTGAATATAACTATTGAAATATTTAGTTGTTTGGTTTTGGAGGCTGTTTCTTTGCTTTTTGGTTTTGGGTTTGGTTTGTGGGGTTTTTTTTGTCATTTTATTTTTTTTAATACATACCTGCATCCCATATAGAAACAACCAAAGCAGAATGATTTTTGCCTCAAAAATTAAGGATTACATTCTACTGTCTAGAATAATCCTTTTAGAGAATTTTTTTCTGTAAGTCAGGTGCAATTGTGCATATACACTTAATTTCATAATACATTTAATCTAATTTTATATGCAGCCATGTAAAAATCACTGTATGTTTGACTGCTATAAAGTTTGCTGCAGTTTGAGCTGCAGCATATACTTCATACATAAACAGATTTGATCTATGCCCTAAGAGCAAAAGCAGCTATAAGCTCATCTGCCTTCTAATCAGAGTTCTTAAAAAGTAGAATTTTTTCCCTTTCAAAATGTTCTTACCTCTTCCTTTGTCTTTTTTGATATGACTCTTAGCCAGTCTCCAATCATGCTGAGGACAGCTGCAAAGTAAGCCAGCCCAACAAGGATCCAGAACCACACCACTGGCTTATAAAAATCTAGGTACTCAATATCTGATCCCCCTGAAAAACAATGCAGTTAAAATTAAAGCAGACTTAATAGCTATAGGTACAAAACTGTTTTTCAATTAACTATTTTGCTAAAAAAACAGCTATATTTCTTACAAATTCTTCTATTTTCTTACCCATGCAAAAATTCATAGCAAAACACTTTGTTGAATTCAAATAAAAGATGATCTAAATTCATCCACTCCTGAAAACACAATTTGGAATATGCAAATTTTAGACAACGATTGCTAATCATTCATGATAATTAAAAAATAAACACAGACAAATTGATTCAACTTCTGGCATATCATTATTTAAGGTAGAGGTCATTGAGGACAGCTTGAATGAAAGGACTTTCCATCGGCTCCAAATAACAATGCTGTGCCAAATTTTAAATATTGCTCTAGAATACGTAATGTGTTCAGACCCTGAGAAATCTGATTTTGCAATGACTTTGAAACACATCTCAATGCTTACATGAATCCTTTAGCCCTAGTAAAGAACAGCACCTGCATTAAACACGTGTCCCTGTTGGGTAGGCAAACATTATCATCCCCATTTTGCAGAAGAGGAAACCAGGGTGCAAGGATTTTAGCTGAACTGATCATACTCAAAAAAAAAGGAGGATAAAATAGATGTAAAATGAAGGCAGCTTTTTTGAATCCCACTGCCATAAGAACCAGTTGCTTCCTTCCTTCCAGTATTAAAGTAAAAAAAGATAAATTTCAGATACGTCTGCAATGGAGCTTTCAGGTACAATACAACTATAGAGAACAGATGCTTTGTTTCCCCACAAAAAAAAAGTTACGTTCATCCAGAGCTCTTGACGACACAAATAACTCACATTTCACATCTTGTAGTACAATAAAACAGAAGCCTTAAACTTGCAATTCAGCTGTGTTATGACAAATAAAATCAGGCTTCTAGTTTAGGTTGCTGCAAGTAGAAGTTTGATGTGTGTACCTGCCCACAGTTGAAGAGACTCTACAGTAAAACCTTTTCAGGCACATTAATCACATTAAAGTAGCCTGTACAGGTACATAATATGTTGCTTTATGTATCTACATCCTGTACCGAAACAATCAAAGGAAAACTGGCCCCAAAATATCAAGCACCTTGTTCCAGTAACAAGATTAACTCCGACCAAGAGTAACGTTTTTTCAAGCTGTTACTATCTAATCATCACAGAGATTACATGCAAACAACAAAGAATTTTACTGATAGTTATCTTTGTATGGAATCTCTTTTAGACAGAAATTTTGTTCTTCTCATGTCAATAAGCCTTTATGTCAATAAAGACCATTGAGCTGTAGTGGTTCACTCAACCACCCAAGAGATGAATCCACATTGCAAAAATGGATATATTTGACACCTGCACAGTCCCAAGCAAGGTAGAAGACAGGGCTCTATCTGGAACAGAAGACTGCCAACCACCAAAGGGTTGAGTTTGTCACAGACCAGGACAAACAAGATATCAGAAATTAAGTGATTTATTAGCATCATCCAGCTCATATCAGTCCAGTAAAACAGGTAAGAATGGTTCACCCAGAACTTGTTTGTCATTCAGTAGATGGTTGATTACTACCATGCCTTTGCTTTATCAGGAGCAAGTAAAGAACCACGCTTGGTGCTTAACCTTCTTCCGCAGTTGTTCATACACTGCACAAGCAACTATCACATAAAGCATCCACTAAGCTGGTTTCTAATTTTTGATGTGTTCAGTCTATAAACTGAAACCTAATTCTGCCAGTCTGCAGGGAGCATTTTCTTCACAGTTTATACCCAATTTGTTTACAGCAAGGTTAATTACCAGGGCAGGAGTAAGGACACATTCATATTCAAGAGCTTTCTTTACCATCTGGCCAGGAGATGGCTCCGTCTAGCCATGCCCAAAGGAGCATGAAAGCGACAGCCAGCGACCCTCTAGGAAAAGGCTTAACAGCTGAAATCTGTGTTGGCTGTTGAGCCTCTGAATTTCAATAACTCCTCAGGTGAGGTCTCAATTTAATGGAACACCAGGGAGAGAGAGAATGACATACGTAAGGATGTTTGTCCTGAGATAACTACTGTCTCCTGTGATGCCTAAACATCACGGAGTGCTATAATGCAGTTACCTGGGAATGTCATTAAATAGGATTTCACTGGTAGGAAAACATGATCAAAAGTTAATTGTACTGAATTTAAACTAAATGGAATTCATTAACTACTGATTTACAATTCATATAAATGGATGTGAATGTATTTGGATAGAAGTATGTATACGTAAATGTATTTGTACTGAAGTATATGAGATAATTCATCTAATGATTTTACTGGTAACATTGTTAAAAGCATATCAACATGATACATTTGCATGGATTTTTACTAGGTGGGGTTTTACTTAATGCTTTGTGAAAGAAAGATGATAGCAGAGTATTTTATATAGCCCTTCAGGAAGCAAAATGCTGAGAAAGAGGAAGCTGAATTTTGTGGTTTGTTTGGCAAAATCAATTTTGTGCACCAAGGGACAAAATTTTTTTCCAGCTTTGTCTGATCTTTATTATGGCTGTAACCTATCAGAAGAAATGTATGCTCCAACTGGAGCATGCTTATGAAGAGTCTCACTGTCATAATCCTTTACCAAGAGTAGCCACAGTTTATTGCCAAGATGTTTTGTGGTAAAGATTTGATCCAAAGTCCCTTGAAATGTATGAGAAATCCAAGAGTTTTTCCATCCATCTTCATCACAGGCTATTGTATCGCTGCTGCCACCATTCTTACATCTGCCAAACAACTTTTAAATTATTTGTGATTTTCAACAGTTTCAAGTTGTTTCATGGCCCAAACACATATTTCTTCCCGAGGTTAAAAGCTCTGTTTCAGTGAAGGATGGCACTAGAGAAGATTTCAGGGGTGCATTAGGACAGATTCTGGTTCTCAGGTTTCAAATATAAGTAATTTTTATTCATTTATTTACATAAAAGAAGTACATTTTAAGTAAATCATTTTCTTTATTGTTGCCACTCTTTTCTCCGTACTTTCTACAGCTGACTCAAAAAAGAAACATGCAATTATTTGTGTGGAGAACTATGAAGTTCTCTGGTTTTCTTTTCAATTTTGCTTCAAAAGTAGAAGCAGCAAGTGCTATTAGCATTGAGTATCTTAATTCCAGACTAGCACAATTTCTGGGTTATTCGAAGGTTGGTCCTTCAAACCAGGAAATCTCTTAATTATTTTTTATCAGCAGTATAAAAATTATCCTGGGTATAGAAACGTGATTAAATACAAACACAGTTTTAATTGCAGAATACTGAGTAGCTGTCCACCATCCCTGTTGTGACAAAGCTGGCCAAGTGGCTTAATCCAGAAACATCATTTGCCCACTCCAAAGAAATACGGAAGGTCAGCCCTGCAGCTTGAAAGGAATTACCTCCGAGGACTGCAAAAAGGGACGGAGAAAAGCTAACTTATGCGGAGAGGTGGAAAAGCAGCCTGCTTGGGGTGAGATAACCCTGCACTGTCTGCGAGAGAGAACATAAGTAGGCCACAGAAGTAACTTGATGGCCCTCGGCGGAAAATGGAGAGCTACTTCAGAATATAAGGCACAGCTATAAAACACTCCTTACACGCTGTCCTATACGAGCAAGACACGGCACGCTGACTTAAGCTTCAAGCAGGCTGCGGGGTTCACACCAGACAGCCCCTATTATGGACGTGAAGTCCGGAGGCAGCAAAGAGCACTTCCAAATGCCAAAAAAAGACACAAAGCCTGCAGGAGTGCGCACAGCTCTTACGGGATGCTCGACATGCGCCTCTTGCTCAGCATGACAACGATTTCTTTCTGTAGAGGTCTTTCTGCCAGGTAAGTAATATCACGTAGCGAGAGCAGATCAACTGAGAGGATGTGACCACCAGGTGAAGCGTTCCAGTTCGGTGACATTAAACAGGACTAAAATAACTCAGTACTCTACAAACCGGGTCTCAGGCCAAGCAATACAGTGCAGACCCAGATATCTGTATAACAGTGGGAATACACCAAATTCAATTACAGACCAAAACCGTAAAGCAGCAATAAGCTAAAAATCAGAGCTAGCACAAGGGGGAAAAACAACAAGAACAACAAGAAAAGAGAATAAATTTTTAAAGTGAGACTTGCAAAATTCCATGGTCTGTTAAAACTGGACTGATTGCAACGTAACCTTATATCAGTATTATGCCCCACTGTGAAACAGACTACTGATGTGCTATTTCTATTTTTGACCTCTACTTAATTCAGTTAGGTTTTGGATATTTCATCTTATTTAGATTTGAAACATGTTAGATTAGTTCCCTTAGAAATATTTGACTATACCTTCCCATCTGCACTGCAGTTAAAGGATTTACCTTCACATGCGAACAAAATATTGTCGTGTTATTCATATATACATATACATGGAGCTCAGTGCTAACTTTAGTACCCAATAATATCTTTCATTATACTAAAAAAAGACACATTTGACATGAAAAGATCTTTCTTTTCTCTCACAGAATATACATAATATTGGCAGGATTTTCTTCTGCTGCATTAATGATTTCTCTGGAAAACAAGAAAAGGGATATTTGACTCCTGATTTTCATAAGACAGTGCAGGTTGTAGTGCAGTTTCTTACTTCCTTTTTTGTGATAAGTTGCAACAATAAACTTTTTTAAATTACAAAAAATTACGTATTTCCCTACACACACAAAAAAAAAATCAACCCCTCCAAACATTAGAAAAATCAAAGCATTTCATATGATTGAGAGAAGTTGTTTGGTTTTTGAAATACTGTTCATATATTTTCTTGAACATGCAGTACAAGGGCTCTTTTCCCTCCTTGCATGCACCTTGAATGATGAGTCTTACATTTGTCTTAAGAGTTCTCTTGCTGTTGGAAACTGCAGCTGAAATTTGAATAGGCTCCAAACAGAAACCAAGATTCTCAGTACAAAAAGGGGTGTTTTGGCATTCTGGTTCATGGGAACAGAGTACTTGGTCGCCAGTACAACTGAGAAGAAACTTGTAGAAAAGTTCTGGATAACTCTACAAGAATTTCTAATATGACAACCTGCACTACAGCCTTTAACACCATTACGTTCCTGAAGTCCAAGTTCTTCTTTTGGTTCCCTTTTGGTACAGCTATCCAGAAACACTCTCCCCTTTATACTTCCTAAAAGTTCTTCAGGGCTTCTCTTCAACTCTTACCTGCAGTGGTGCCAGAAAGCAGTGAGTTCTATGTCAGTGAGAAGTGACAGACATTGTAAGAAATGTTTCTTTTAACCCCAGTATACATATCACAACTATGACGTTTGTATACAGGGCTTGCAAGATCATATTTTTGCCCTCTGGGATGACAGTTTCCAGAAAAAAAAATTACCAGAATATTTGGAAGCCTTCAAATATTTAGGAATTTCAGGTTTTTGAGGGAACGTTGACACTTAGTCATGAAATATACCATGGACCTTCAATATTCTAAAAGAATTGTCAATTTTATTTTTACTGTTAAGGGTTCACACCACTGTCATTGCAAATTGGAACATCACTGCCCACCACTCTGTTATAGATTTAACTATAATTTTGAGTGGAAGAAGGTAATTTTCTCTCTAAGCATTATTTAAAAACATGCCTCTCCGGCCAGGCAAAAAAAAAAAAAAATCAGAAGAAGGAATAAATTAATGTCAGTGGTGTAAGTTTTTTTTCAAATGCGTTGTAATCTAGGCACTAAGTGGACTGAAGCGTCATTCTGCCTGCTGCACATCTCACCATGACAGATCAGAATCAAGAACACCATGCTCTACAGCCACAATTTCAGATGCAATATTTTGACAGCCTCCCCTACAGTCTTATACAGCATTACATCCCTTAAGTCTACATGCTTGTTTCGCCTCTGTTTATGGTGGTCAGCCTTCCTAAACTTCAAGGAAACAGTGTTCTAGATGAAGCCTACCACAAAAAATATCAATGGCCCTTACTGTCTGCATGGTCGTTATGATCTACCTAAAAGAAAAACAAGCAAACCAAAACAATCAGAGACAACTTACTAACTTGTTAGAGTGCAGAAGATTCTACGTACTTCCTCAAAATTAATATGGAAGCCTAACACTTGAGAGAAATTTTATCAGCTTTATTAAAAAGTTGCAGCATGAGTTTTCTTCACATAGCTTGGTATTTATGCACATCGACAACCACAAACTTCCACAGTATAAAGTAGAGTCAATGAATACCTTACATATTTTTCAGAATTTTTATTTAATGATGTATGGGAACTATATGAAAACAAATGGACCTTTTTGAAAAATTCTTTAGGTCATTTGTCATAAACTGAGTATGTTAGTCCACACAAAAATGATAATATTGTCAGCTTCATCTCTGACAAAATATAGTACAGTGCCAGTGTTAAGTTCCCAGATATGATGGAGATAGTCATCTAACTCCGTTCTCTTGAGCATCATCTCTACAAGTACAAATCCAATTCCCACACACTGGAACCTTAAATTAATAACATATTACAGTACAAATCCAAGTCTTATTCATGTTACTCTAAAAGAAAGTAATAAACATTCATGACATTTTTGACATCATGCTTTTACAGTGGAACTTTAAAAAATATATATGAAGTGAACCATAAAAAGTCATAAGCTATAGAACAGTGTAATTCAAGGACATTCAGTAGAAAGAGAAAGCATTTCCTGGTAAAATTAAAAAACCAGACATGATGTAGGAACAAATTATGATATCAAGTGGTCTGCAAATAGATAAATCCATGGAAATCTATAATGAGAGTAATGATGAATGTACTCTGTGTTCCAGTTTAAACCAAGTGGGCCATTTCACAGAGTGCTTTACAGTAAATATAACCAGGCCTTTATATACTATTATTTTTATTCCCTGACATACACGTACCCCTCAGGAACAAAAGTCTAAAACACCCAGACTCTTGGCTTGAAAACAGCATAAATTTTTTATTTGGTACTAGTTAGAATCTGACCAGAATCACAAATTCCTGAAGACAAAATGGAAATAAGTAAAACAATATGGAAAAGGAAAAGGGAAAAGGAGGAATCAGTGAAACACATTCAAAAGAAATATGGAAACATCACAAAAAGCTATGCAATAGTCCAAATAAATTTTTGTTTACAGCCCAGTTCCATAATTTATAAAAGTCTTTAGTCACTTCTGACATGGCCTTCACTTTTTAAACAGCTTGCATAACTTAGTATCTTCCACGCTAACTAAATATCCCCCCATTTTACCCAGATCATTTATGAATATGCCAAACAATTCAGACATTTGAGAGGTCACTGCGATACTTCACCAACATGAAAAAAATTTGCCAGCGACAAAACCAGTCACATCCCTGTCACCAAGGCAAACTTCAGGCAGGTCTGCAAGTCACTAGGAGGAGCTAACCCAACCTGATACCCTCATCTTGGTCCACTTGGACTCATGCAACAGCCTTGGCTACAGATGGGACACAAGAGGAGCCGACACCACCTGGATGTCTGCTAGAAACACTTCCCTCCAGCAGGGTACCTCACTGACAGCAGCCCAGCACCGCTGTCCTTCTCAGCTATCTCTGCCTCACACAGACTTCAGGGGTGGGAGAGACACACCTCATGAAAGAGAGAGATGATGGTACAGCATCAGGAGAAGCCTGAGATCAGGCTCTGGAACTCAGAATACGAAGCTCTGAATTTCTAATCCTCACCTCAACATTTGACTGACTGGGACCAACACACTTCCTCACAGACAACATATACTGACTCAATCCTATTCTGAGGTGCGGTCTAACACCTTTTCAAGAAAGAAGTTGATGCAGAGAACTGGCCCAAGCTTTTTTTAGGTCAGTTTGTCAAAGTTATGTGCAACCAATCCAATCGGGGTTAATAGAACCATAAAAGTAGGACACATCATCTATGGGTTGTGCTATAGCTTCCCCTAACATTGCAAAACACACACAGACAAATGCCTACATAGCAAACAAAAGAAAACAAGCCCAGAAGTAGGATCCAACAGCAATAGAGGTATCTCAATGGCAGAAACAGAGGTCTGGAAGAACACTTTGAAAGTAAGAGATGCATACGAAAACTATGCCATGTAACTTCACAGGGTGAGACATTTTAAGTGGCTCCAGCTGAAAAAAAAATACTTTCAGCAGACTAAAATACTGTACTAATTCTTGCACTTTACTCAATCTTTAAGAACAAAAAAATCTAACTAAAAATTAAGTAAAGCATCTTTTAACAGTATAGGAGAAAAAAAAAAAATATGGAGTATGCAGGGACAGGTACCATGCATTTCACCTCCCATCTCTAGCCTGCCACATGACCCAAGATGAGGGCAGGTTCCCTCACATGCACTGACACAAGAATGCTAAAGGGTAAAACTAGGAAAGAAGCACCACAACAGAGATGTGTCTGTCTCAAAATAATAATAAAAAAAAATGCAGAACATATATCACTATGCAAAATACTGTAAGGAAGAGTTATGAGAAAATCTTACCTGCAACATAGTCACCAAATCCAATGGTAGTTAAAGTGATAACCACAAAGTAAATTGCATCTAGTGTACTCCAGCCTTCTATGTGCTTGAATATAACTGCAGGAAGAGCAACAAACAGCACGCAGCCAAATAGTATGAATATTATTGTTGAAATTATGCGAATCTTTGTCTGACTCACATTCCATTTCTGGAAAGGGAAGAGGAAACCCATCGTTAATAAAACTGCGCCACTGTATATCAGCACATATCACCATCCATAGTGACCACTCAGTTGCTCAAGAGGACGGTGCATTATAATTCTCAAACAAACAGGAAAAGCAAAGCAGGGGTTTATTTTGAAAGAGTTCTCAAAAGCAAACATGACTACCCTAGGAAACATTTGCTAGCAGGAAACGCAGAGCGGGGCTCGCCTCTTCATTGTGGCCAGGTTTGTGATCTAGGTGAGTGACATGTAGCATTCACATTAACAGCTGATCATGCTAAAGTTTTGAGTGAGCGCTAGATATTTGAGTGAGCTTCAAGTAGTGCTTGCACCTGCAATGTCTCTACTTTAGTGCATCTACAAAATTCACCCTTTAAATTCAGTTTTTTAACCATACAATTCTCTCTAATCAAGTAAATGGCTAACCAAAACCACAGAAAATAGAGCTGGGAGAGATCACCTCTTCCAAACCTGCCCCAAGACAAAAACAATCCACCTAAGCCACTGAAGATACATTACTGGACAGGCAATATGTACTGTTCTTGTCATCAGAAAGTTTTCCTAATTATTAACTTGCATCTCACCTCCTTCAGTCTGTCTACTATTTATAGTCTTATACAAGGGAAACAAAGAAATTGCTACTTTGCTCCTTCCAGTAAAGTTTTAGAGTTGTTTCCTTTCAGTCATATATTTAATTTCTTTCAGTCTTTCTTCACCCATCCATTCTCATTGCCATCCCTTGGCTCTGATGGCTCTAACTAAATAAACCATGTTTCATTAGGTGTTATACTCCAAGCTAGATATAAAAAAAAAAAACCACCAAAATAAAATGGAAGGATCCTTTCCTATGCTTTATCCACTTATTTATTTACATTCCTATTTATACTTCTAACAACAATGTATACTTTTTCACAACAGTACAACCATTAACCCATGTTACTTTATGAGCCCCTGGAGTACTCAGAACATTTTTACAAAATTGCACCTAGACAGCTGTTTCCTGATATGTAATTGCATATTTTATTATTTCTTCAAAGAGTACTTGGAATTTTTCCCCTCTTGAATTAAATCTTACATATTTGAACTGCTTCTCAAAATTTTCAAGAGCATTTTGAATTCTAATTCTGTCTTCCAATTGAGATAATCTGTACATTTAATGAACAAATTCCTTTATCTGTTGTGTAAACTATTGATGGAATTTAACAGTACCAAAGCTAAAACAGACCACTGCAAAGTCCCATTTGAAATGCCCTGCAAGTTTGACAATTTTCCTTTCAGTAGAGTTTTCCATCCATCCAAAGCATGTTGGTTCAACTTAAAGTAAGCAAGGGATTGCACAAAACGGAAAACTTTCACAAAATGAGTTAAAAAATGAAATCAGGCTGTTCACAATACATGGGGTTTTTTTTGTATTTAAGTTCAGCGGCAATGGAAACTGTTTAACAGTCATCATGACCTAGGTCCAGCTTTTGTAACCGGTATCACAGTAGTAGTTTCAGATACAGCAATATGACATTCCCTGCTCTGCCCCATCAGTGTCTCCCAGCTCTTCATTTGGAGAACTAGTAAACAGAACAAAGGCATGTCCCAGACTACAACATATACATCAGTGTTTTCATTCAGAGATTGGCAAATGGGGGCAAGATGCTGCTTTTTAACGTTGGGTCATTCTTGTTGTAGGGATACATCCATGACAAAAAAGGAAAAACATTATCCCTATGAACAATAGGCTAAGAGGCACACAAATTGGCCTCAAATCTTTTGTACTTTTAAGTAAAAATAAAATCCAGTGATAAATAAAATAGAAAGGATAAAAATAAAATGTTCTTATGGAACATTCTTGCCTTTTTTAGGCAAATCTCAATAGAAATGGATGTTATTTACCAGTAACTTGTCTGGACTTGAACTGATGTTTCCTAGTCAAAAATACCTGACATTTCCCAAAAAGCTTTCAAGCTTCTATTTACCTACCGCATAAGACTGCTCAGTACGGCCCCAGTTTGCTTTGCTTTAAAAATAAAGCCATGGCAGACCCTTCCTATATAGAAAAGATACAGGATTTTTGCAGAAAAACAACCCTTCTAACACTTGGAGTGCTAATGCAAACAACTACATAGTTGGGCTGCTTACTAACTATTTACTGGATATGACATTCTACATATCAAAAGACAAATAGTATTTTATGTGTGTTTTGAATGTAAGATAATAGTTAAACCTACAACATTTTATTAAAGGTCAGTAAAAGATCTAAAGAATTAGTTTTATTAAGTTTCATTATGCCACATTCTATGCTTCAAAAAATCTCATTAAATACATTCTTCATAACTGCATTGTAAAAGACAACCTTAATAAACTTTTCAAAGTAAATTAAGTTCTTCTGCTAGAATTCAAAGCACTTGGTTGTTAAGGACTGGCTATAGCTGAACTTTATCAATACCTGCACAAGCTTCTAGTCTGAGAGGTCTCTTCCTCTACTGAAGCCGTGCCACTTTGCATGAACAATTAAAGATTTGTAACCAAAGAAAATGGAGGGCATGAACCTCTAGGCTGTGCTAAGGAGTTCAGCAGAAGAGGCTGAAAATACCTTAGATGGTAGAACATTCTACAGCCTACTGAGGAGGCCACAAAGAGAAGTCCAGTGTCAGGGAAGCACCAACTGACTCTGTACCATTTAGGCTGTCCTGCTTCTGTGAACGCCCAAAGCTTTAGTCACCTACAGACAAATCTGGAAATGTAGATGCCTACAGGCTGTGAGCATTTTCTGTGGTATGATGGCCTCTGCGTAGACATTTTAAGACTTGTGATTTTAGGCTCAGAGACCAAAGGTCTTTTGTGAATCAACTCAAAGCAGCAGCAATAATTTCCACACGTTACCCCTGCAGCTCTACTCTTCCATCTGTCTGAGTCAGTGATTTCCTGACACAATCTATATGACAACCTTTAAAGGTAAACATCACAGTAAGCTTAGGAGCATAAGGGTAAACCAAAAATAAAACATTTTGGATCTTGTTCCTCTTCCCAAACATAATTATTGTAGAAAATGTTGGGCTTCATCCAATTCTCAGTTAACAATGTTCAGTAACGTGCTTAGACTCTGCAAAGTTCTTCCTACCTTGTGCTAGACATCTGGTTACAATGATGAGCTATACCATGTTTTTCAGACTTCTCATTTCATTTGTTAACTTCAGAAGAACAAATAGCACAAAGGAAAAACAAGGCAGTCAATATACTCACAACAAAAGTATCTTCTACTTTGGCAATTCCTTTTCCGAAGATTGTCCCCAGTTGATCTCCAACACCAGCCAACAGAAAACCAAACAGAGGAATTCCCAGTAAGGCATAGATGATACAGAATATCTTTCCACCTTGTGTGCGTGGGGAGATGTTTCCAAAGCCTAAATTACAAACAACTTTAGATGTTTAAGAAGTTACATATTACATTACACTTTTTAAAAAGACAGTTTGTAAACAGGTCCTACTGGGTTAACCATATGACACAGAAAACATTGTGAAAAATAAAATGGAAGTATAGGTCATATAATTCTCTTTAAGCTCAAACTAATCTGATGCACAACTCATCAGTATTTTTCTAAATTTTATATGTACTGTGGAGAAGAAAATCTTCCTCATCAGTAATTTTATTTTTATTATTTAAATAAATGACAGCTTTTCTCATCTACTAGATGTAGTTAAGACCAATTGGTTAAGATATGCCTTAGCCTCTGCTACCTGCAAATATTCTATTACTGGATTTGTAATTGGCAGGCTGCAGTACTTGTCAACAAGATAAGACTTTCTTTTAGATGTGCTGCGTTTCAAATAGAAGCAGCCTCAAAAAAAGACACTTGGATGAGCAAAACAGAGATTTCTAGAATAAATGGGACTGCTTAGAATCTTCTTTAGTAAAGGCTTTGATTCTTTCAGTGTTGCAAACAAAGCTTAGGGAAAACAGTTTACAGTTCACAGCTCTGTCCATTTGAAAGTGGAAATCATTTTATCTTCACTGGCTTGTGAAAAAGAGCACTCCAATATGCCTAGGATATGATAGCTCGAATGCTGTTGGTCCACTTAAAAAAGGGAAACTGGAATACAAAGAGCACAGGCCCCAGCATCTGTGAAACATCCTCAGAGGCATCTCCCAGGACTAGAATTTTAATGATATTCCCAAGGTCGCCTAGGCAGAACCCTACAGACAAATTTCAGGGGTATCAGTCCTCAGTTTTAATTCAAAAGTTTTTCTCCTCCAAAGGATCACTCAATGTTCTGAGGGAGCAGTGGGGCAGTTGTAGTAACACCCCAGTATTTTTTACATTGTTTCATTTTTCAGCACAATGTGAACTTTGAAGGAAAAAGACTTATTTTGTCTGGGGGGAGGGAGGAAGACTTTTGTCAGAAAAATGCTTATTTTCCATGGAGAAATTAAACAAGAGCCTTTTTTAAAAAAGTTACCTTTCTTGTAGGAAAAAAATAACTTGTGAATAAAAACCAGAATACTGTAGCAAGTAATTGAGAAACCAGGTTCTCAGTGTCTTAAATATTAAAAGAGTTACTTTTCATATACATAAAAGTCACGCAGTGAAAATCCAATTTTCATGTGATAAAGCTGATAAAATTCATCAGCTCTATTGAGAACTTGTAATGTCAGTTTTCTTTTAAACATAGCTTAGTATTTATGCACAATGACTATAAACTTCCACAATGCAAAGAACGTTTAATGAATAGCTTAGATATTTATCAGAATTTTTATTTAACTATTTTGAGCATCTTGTTTTAACATAAATACAAATTTTTCTTTGTGAAATCTATCCTCTTAATTTTTGGCTCTGGTCTCATGTAAGCTACATATAAGCTGTGTCAAAGCTACTTTTTCCTTTCAGTACACAGGAGACAAAGCTGCCCCTCACTCGAATTCATTAAAAAAAAAGCAAATCACATTGGGAATACATTTTACTCCTAGATATTTTGCCCTAATATCTCTTACCAGATAGTAATTGTGCAAACAATAAATGCAGTGTTGATAGAGTTCACTTTGATTTAAAAAAAGTTAAATGTTCATATTTTGCCCAAATCATGACTAATAAATCCTGTCAAACTGAACATAAAGGACAAAATTACAGGAAACATCACCAATTACAGGTCATGGAGCACTCCAACTTCATAAGTTTTCCCTGCACTGCTATAACAAAAAAAAGGCTGTCTCAGGCAAGTGGAATAAAGTCACAGTGCCTTTAGTCCAACCTAGCATTGCTCCCTAACCCAGAGCCAGGGCTAAAATTACTGATTATAATTCAGGAAATTTCAGCTCCACTAAGTTCACTCTGTGCCTTCATGCACCAAGCAGAAAAGACCCTTGAGTTTTAAAATAAAATTAGCTCATCACCAACCAAAAAAGGGACAAACAGATCCAAGCTACTCTGTTTTCGTAAGTGTGCATGTTTGTACTCAACAGGAGCTTGAATAGTTGCCAGGGTGTAACTCCTGGGGGGTCTTAATGCAATTCAGAATCAGGGGTCTGGATACACCAGATATATAATACTCATACTAAGGGATTTGGAAATTGTTCTCCTTTTTTTTTTCAGTTTAAGAACTGTATTCACTTGCTCTACAAAAGTGGTGTCTCATAACGGTGAAAAAGTACCAGCCCAGCGAAGCACATGCCAAACACGCAGTTTCACTCGGTTAGTTTCATACAGCAAACTGGCATTTTCTGTGCATCCCACAGCCACTACGGAGACAATTGCTGCTGCAGCATATTTCTCATCTGCTGCTAATCAGTATGAGGACAAGAAGTTCACTTTCAGCTCTACTTATTCGCCTCCCTAAATCAGTCATGTCTTCCTCATGAAAAGCATGGTACCTCACTTCTCCACTCGCAAATTCTTGCTTTTCATCCTGAATAATGACACGTGCTTTTCTTCTATAAGATGACACACAAAGTCTTGTATTATTAATTACACTTTAAAAAAACCCCACTCAGTACTGAATAAAATAATACTCCAACAAGTAGTAGTTTATCTCTGTCCAGGTACTCACTGCACATAATACAAACCAGGGCACTCTCATGATAGGACATGTACTTTAGTGAATTGATCTACCAAGGGGTATCCACCACACATTAATCATATTTCCTACAGTCATGTTTCATAATAGTCTGCTGCTGTACACCGCAGCCTACTTCACGACCTACACAAATTGTCCTTACATTCTACTGTCAGTTTCTCCAGTGAAAAACTAATCCATCGTTTATGCAATGGGAGAGAAAACATATTTATATTTCATGTGGCTGATGCAATTCCTGAGGGTTTTGTCTCAGAAAAATATTATTCCTTTTTTTAAAGTAAAAAATAAAAAATAAAAAAAAATCAGCAGAATCCTGCTGCTAGGTAAAGCCAAAGGAAAACTTCATTTTGGGCACTGTGCTTGGAGAGGAGCACACTGCCAGAGGAATGCCACCACACATCCCTGCATACCACTCAGCTCATCTCCACACGCAGGGCAGCAGCCCCCGGCACTGCTGCAGCAGATCCCTGGCACAGCGGTGTCACTTCAGAGTTCCCACTTCTGCCCCAGAGGCCAACATAAAGTCTATCTAGAACTGTCTTACTCACTGAGAAACCTGGGGGAATCGCCCCCATCCCACCATGCCCTCTGCCCTCTCTTCTCCCCCAGCTGTTTACCCGGTGGGCATGGGAATGGCACATACCATAACGGCAGGGGCAACCTCACTACCTCGGTCACTCTTCACACCTTCTGTCCTGTGCAGCTTTTCTCTTCCTCTGATTCTACTAAGTAGGTAGCTCCTAGAACCAGTTGGTTCCCCATTAAAACCATTACAATTGCTTTTGAACATGGAAATAAATCAAACACTTGATTTAAACTTGCTACATTTATTGGGAAGTGTCCCTCAAAGAGCTTTTAACCAACGCTGTCGGCAACAAACAATACAGAGTTCAAAATTTAACTTGCAGAATGGGATCAGTTTCACCCGAGACAATGTCAGCACCATTTTTGGACTGTCCCTCCCAATGCACCCCCCTCACTTCACTTTCACAACCAGGAGCACGATTTGCCTCCCGGTTTCACCAAATCCCTTTCATGTCCTGCTGAATGCTTAGCATGCCTTTAAAGCCCAAAGGACTTTGTGCATTTAGAATACGTTGTCCCTGACAAGCAGCTGTGGACAAGAAATGCATTTTAGAAGGAGCTTCCAGTAACCTCTGCATGAATTAAGAATGAAAGGTCATTGTAAATAGATTGTAACTAATTGCTCTGTTCACCAAAATAACATATTCCACAGTTTCAGATCCAAAACCCTTACATCCTCCTAGATTCAAATCAGATTCAAGGGGAACCGCAGTCCCTTTGGTCAGCTAAAGTCAGGCAAGGGTATGCCAAATGAAAAGGAAAAAAAAAAACCAAATGAGATTTTATAGGAATTATTTTTTATTTTCATGTTCCCTTTTTGACTATTTTCTTTGAGGATGGAATTGTCTGTAGCTTTTCCATCTGAAATAGATTTACTATTAAGTAGGAATTAGTAACTTTGATAACTATAAATGTATAACCGCTTTTGAGCAAAATAATGGTTGAAGATTCAATTTCTAGTTGGTTTTCCCCCCTAAGTGACAAGCAATAGGTTATATTGCAAATGTGTGCTAGAGATTCTCATGCAATTGCTAAGCCATGCTTTTTTTCAAACAAGAAACAAAACTGTCTTTACATTCAAGCTTTCATAAAATGGAAGACTGGCAACTAATGTTAAATATATATATACTTTCTGTTTTAAGTAGAGAAAAAGACCCCTTTGCTTTCTAGTTAACTGGTATCCCAGTCTTTCAGAAAGCTCTTTTAGGTCCACATTTTCAAAGCAGAGCTAAAAGAATAGAGACTCCAAATGAATACATTTTCACAGAAAATTCCTAGACAAAGCAGGGCATCTACTGAAACTAGATGGCTGCAATTAAGTATTTCTCATGTGAGGGATTATAGGTGCTTTTGAGAGTTCTAGAACTAGATTTTACTTGCAAAATTGACTGGAAAATAGTGTCACTACTTATGAGTCATTTATATCAAATAGCTCAAGTGGGATTGAAAGGTCTGGGGAAGGTTTGAAACATTTTCTTGCCAAACAAGAAAATGTAAATTCAAATACCAGTAAATGTTTTCTCACTGTTTTTGACATACCTCAGATTACACAAGACGTCATTCATCAGGTAGCAAACAAAGTGAAAATTATACCAAAATAATGTCATATATTTTGAGATATGAGAAACTACTCTCAGCTGTAAGTTTGGATATGTGGGCAATTGATGAAACAGATGAATACTGAAAGATAAACGACCTGGTGAGCACACACCCCCTTAATTACACAAAGATGGATTCCAGAAACTTGATACTGAGTAGATTGCATAGACTCAGAGGAAAGGCTGAGCTCTTTGCTGCTGAATCCCATGAGGCCAGAGCCAGGTGAACTGGCTGTCCTGCCCTTAGCTTCAGCCACTGGACACTGCGTGTAACTGGCAGTGGTGTTGCCGTAGGTTCACATCCACCCTGACTATGCAGCTCAATTACAGTGATTACCCTTTTCAAGGGGCATACCTGTGTTTTGATACTAAATGTCAAATTGATTTTAAGAGACCAAAAGATGCTTTTTCTAGGCCCCCAGGAGCTATCTGATGAAATTGTTCTGAAAGGCACCTCACTGGTTTTCTAATAGCTAAGATGCTCTTTCCCTTTGGATGGCCACTTGGGCTCAGAAGATTAGCATTTAAATACATGCCTGCCCATCAGTGCCAAGGCAAAGATATGCAATTATTCACAGATAAGTAGGATACCTCTTTTAGTACAAATAATGGCCTGGACATAATCATTAAATAAAAAGGCAGTATACGTAGCCATTCTGACTATGCAGAAATCACTGAATAATACGGGGTTGGAAGGGACCTCTGGAGATCATTTAGTCCAACTGCCCTGCCAGAGCAGCTCGCACAGGAACGTGTTCAGGTGGGTTTTGAATGTATCCAGAGAAGGAGACTCCACCACCTCTCTGGGCAGCCTGTTCCAGATCTTGGCCACCCTCAAAGCGAAGAAGTTCCTTCTCATGTTTAGGTGAAACTTACTATGTCCAAGTTTGTGCCCATT
>VXAK01014376.1:10767-29290 GCA_013399435.1 Arenaria interpres | reverse complement strand
CTGCATTAATTATAGGTAGTTTATTTTAGCATAAAAACTGATAAGAAGTCTCATTATTCATTTCATAGAAAAGCAGGATGAGAGAGAAGCTGAGAGAGGAACAATCATCATTTTACTCTCATGGTGACCAGTTCAAAAAGGCCATCTGACAACATTTTCCTTAATGTTAGCAAACAGACATTTAGAGCTGGATTTTCTAAACTTGGCCTCCCAGTTACAGCCACAAAATATTCATGCAAAAGCACCCCTGAATGCTGGAAGAGAATTGTGCTCACAGTACACATACTTAAGTATGCAAAATGGTGTGAAAATAGAACTAAATGCAGTATAAGGAAAGGACTGACCTAGAACAGGGAAGGAAGGAAAGTAGAGAGGCTGGGTAGGCAGTGTGCAGTTCTTAATGATTATCCTAATTTTCTTAATAATTCAAGTTACTGCTTCATTCTGAAAGGAATTATGATGATATTTTACATAATTGGCATAATTTTATCCATTTTTATTTATTACTATTCTAAAGTTTATTTTCTTCTTCAAAATCCAAGCTAGAATTGACAGAATTTCTTATTTTCCTTAATAGATCACTATTTGTTATGTCCCATAAAAGTAGCTTTATCTTCCTCCATGTGTCTAAACAACGTTATATCCAACTCTTAAATATAAGCTTTCTGAGATGAGGAAGAGGCATTTCTTATCTAGCACCAGAAGTAGTTTAAAAGCTCTTCCTGACACAGAGCACATAACAGTGAAGCCAATATTTTTTTTCAATGCATTGGAAAAGTGATGCAAAAAGACAGAGGAAGTGTTCAAAGTAAGGGAATTGAAGTCAATGAAGTTAATTTTTTTTTTTTTCCAGTATTAAGCTTGACACCAATATTTGCTTTCACCGTTCAGTCGCAGGTCAGGAGGGTTGAGATGATTATTCTTGAGAGAGTAGTATGAGATGAGAAGCCACTCTATCTGTGTGTAGCACTTCCAGCCACAGTGTTCCAAGCTCCAATGTGCAAACCATTTGAACCATTGCTACTCTCAGTTCTGTTGTACCAGAGGACCAGAATGCTTGATGTGCAAGAAGGTGCTCTGAGTTTGTTAAAGGCAGGCATTTGCAAAAAAATCCCTTATACTCAATGTTTCCCTTTTTTTTTTTAATTTTGCATGTGAAGGTTTGTTTCTTCATTACTACCTGCCTATTGCCCTGCCTTCCAGTTTTTCAAAACAAGAGAGTCGTTGTGACAAGGCATGCTGAAAGACATCTTTCATTGGCATCTGAACTCAGTGAAGATTAATTTTTACTGAAATGTTCTTTGGTCAAGCTCTTGCCTGCAGGGACCTTTCCAAAGTACATACTGCAGTGGTATTAGGGAGACATTCTCCACACTGCCTTCACAGATACAGAGAGAAAGTTGGCCATCAGATTCTGCCATCCTCTTGCATCCTTCCCATCCCACTCTCATGCTCTTTCAGAGCTTTCCCTTAGTGACAGAGCAAGATAACCCAGCAGTTGACCTACATTTTGCTGGTTGTCCCCGGAGGTGAGTTTCTTCCAGATAAAACACAGTAAAATTTAGCATACGACAAACTGGATACATTCGTCTTCAAATACTGTTTACAAGGGGGTCTAAAATCTAATTTAATATGCACCTAATCCAGTGCATGTACTACGTTGAATCGTAGGTTAAGTCTACTAATCCCTTCATTACGTATTTGTATATTGAAGGCTCCAATCATTCTTGCCTCTGTTTGTTAAAATAATAATGTGTTGGCTGCCTAATAAACTGGGGATAGGCATGTTTAGATAGCAATTTTACATAAGTAAGCATTTTTCCTTTTATAATCCATCAAGTTCATGGTATAACCTAATCATATTGAAGATCTTAACGTTGTTCAGTCAGAATTTTCAAGCTTACAACTAGGTTCTTAAAATACAAGTTTAAGACATCTAAACATACTGCCTGCTTTTAGAATCACTGAGTTATTCAATCCTAGTGCAATTTTCAGGTTACTGGTATGTTTGCTTATACTCTTGATAAAAAATGCACACCTAGGCACCTTGTTCAGTGCATCCATAACAAGTGACTACAGGCTAAAGACTTGGAAGACTCAATTTTTATCACAGAGTGACTCCAGTCTCCAGCAACATTGTATCCTGTCTGTATTTTAAAATTAACAATCAGAGTTTATTGGTGTTCTGTAAATAATATAATGGGATACTAGTTTGTACCGGCTGTTAATGGTGGGCCTGCTTTCAGATACCTTCCTGTTCACGTAAAAAGGGAATCCAACTATCTAACATATTTCAATCCTCACTTTTGATTTTTTCTATTTTATTTTGTTCTGAAAACTCTTATAAAATGCTTGCTCTGAGGTTATTGAAAGGGTCGCTCTTTGTGTGCTGTAGTTTCATAGTAACAATAATAATATACATGCACACACACAGAATAATTGAAGCAGTAAAAAAAAAAGAAAAAGTTTGAGAATGCTCCTTGAGGTTTCAAGCCAAACTTTTATTTTTTGTTTAATCTTATTCCATTCCTGATATTGTATCCCCTTGTATAGTATTAAAGTATTAGAACTGAAAGAAAACTTGCTACTCTTAAATGCAGGAAGATGACATATGTTTTAGAGGTCCTTTATCTGAATTAAGTTCACATGTTTCTGCAAATGCTGAGGTAGAAAAAACTTCAGCTTGGACTTGGCATGATATCCATTTTTTTTTCCCCTCCCTTTTCGGAACTTCATTAAGGATAGTATTTTCATGCACTAAGATATAATATAACAGGACATACAAAATCAGCAGGGTGACTGAAAGGGAGAGAGAATAGAAGGAACTGCTGGTGTAAAATACCCTTTAAAGTGAGTGTGCGAACTCAGGCATCAGTAGGTTTTGGAATGGGTACCTTTCTTGTACCCAGAAGGTCCTCTGCCCAACAAAGAGCTGGTGTTGAGTGCTAGAGCAAGTGAAAGAAAATGTTTGCTTGCTTTAATCATCAGAAAAAAAGAAAAACACAGAGTTTAAGCAAGCAGGAGAAAAAGTGAAAAGAAGAGGAAAACCACATCATTTCTTGATTTTACATGAAAAAAAAAAAAAAGAGGGCAGTGACCCAGTGTGCAGTACTTTGTGCAAAAGAAAACCCACTAATGATAGTCCTAACTTCTTTATAGGAGAGATAGAAAAGCAAGATAGATAAATTCCAAGATGTCACTCTAAAACCAATATAAGGAATTCCAAAAAATGCCACAAAATGGGTCTTTCTGTCAGCTGGAACCTACATATAGGTTCCATACATACCAGGCTGGTAATCAATAAGAAGAGAGGATTTAATCCTTACTTACCCATTTAGTCTTGATTATGAACTGCACAGCATTTTGGCTAATATGAGAAAATTTGGGCAAATCAGCAGAATCAATAGATCAGTATTACTGGCTGTAACAGCACAGTTTTTCTCAGGTTAGCAAGCAGAACAACTGTATTTTTTAGAGGAGAGTGGTACAGAGTATTTGTGCTTTGTGGCTTCTTATGAGAGGGTCACTATGTTAATTTAACCACAGGACTCTCAGTTTAGGATATGTCTTTGCTATACTGGCTAATATTTCAGTCATTACCTTTAGTAATTACTTTTGCTACCATTAAATGCATTAAATTTAAACACAGTATTCATATTCAAGTGTAGCTGTATTTTTGGGGAGGGATGAGTCTGAGTGGTCTTATATTCCACTTCACTGTTTTTGTCTGCCAATTCAGATATACTGCAAAAATATTGAAATGCCACCTCTGGCATGTTTGTTCATTTTTGACATTTCAAGGAATGCTGTAGAGGTCATTGACTATAACCAGTTGATTATTGGAGGAAACCAGGCTGGAGGAAGAACTCATAACTTAATAGCTGCAAGTATTATGGTGTCAGTCACCTCTAAATACCCAGTTTCACATGGGGACACAAGCTAACATCATCTTCCAGTTTAAAACTGCCTTTTCTTCTTTGCCTATCCTTCTAGCAACACCCTCAGCAATGAATTGTTACTCCCTTGTAACTCCTGTTTTCAAGGAGAAAAACAGAAAAATTAATACACTAAATAAGTTGACAAATACATTTACTGTAGACTCTACTTCCACAATGAGTTACAATAACATATTAATAGGGAGAAAAAAATAAGTACAAAACTGATAAACATGCTACATATTTAAAGGAAAGAGCTTTCTAGTACTTGACTCTCTTATTGAAAGGAATAGAATAGGAGCTCCTGTGCAGCTCCCTAACTTTTTCACAGTAAGTGTCTGGCTTTATCAGCTACCACCTATCGTCTCCTATTCAGCCATGATTATTAAGCTTCATACAGCATGTGTTGTGTGTGTGAGTTCTTGATCTGGCAGCGTGAGAAGCAGCCCCCCTGGTTTTGTGCAGAATAAGGGTGTCCTCAGCGTATGATCAGTTCTGAACTTTGGATCTAGACAGCTAATCAGAGCTGCTACACAGCAGGCCTGATTTTAAGATAATATTCTGCTCAGCAGTAGGAAATTTCAAGTGGTGCAGAACCCTTGTCATATAGAGAGGGTATATAAATGCATTTTCACTAGCAAGCAGTATTTCAGCCATGGATTGATTGCCTGTGTATATCCATAGTGAGGATGGAAAAAAAGGGCCATGACATGATTTCAGATCCTATGGATCTGCCAGTGGGCTACAATCCAAACTTTGATATGTTGGTGAAGGATATTTGGGCAGGCTTCTTTTGTTTCTTTGGGCTCTATTCTAATGTTTGCCAAATGGTCTCAATGATGTGATCCATGAAGCTTTGAGAAATAGATATTGGGAGTGGCTCAATTTAAATTCAATAAATTTAAGATTTGTTCTAACACTGATTTTCTGCTACAGCAGGCATTTACATTGAAACTAGAAGCATGACATATATGCTAAAGTTCAGATGCTAAGGTCCAGATGATTACCATGGGTTTCACTGCTGGTATTAGTGGAGTGTTAAAAGACTGAAATATTGGAAAGGAAGATCTAAGAGACCAAAGCATAATCTTCAGATGCTTTTATTGCTACTCACATGCTGCCCTGCTCTGAATTTCAAAACCTAATCCCAATGTTTCTGCTTCACCAGCCTCCTCATTTCTGCTATGGAACACACTAAAAAGCGCTGAGTTGCTAGACCAATTCTTCAGATGAACTGTTCTCTCATTTGCCTCACTTACCATACTCACCTCAGAGCATGCTTGCTCAGATCAGACTTCATAGAAGAGAAGCTAAAGATTGGCCAACAGGTATTACTTTACAAATCCAAAAATTATCTCCTTCACCCTGGATGTAGAAACTTCTTATCCCTCCGCTATGTCAGACAGGGTTAGGATTTGAGCACTGGCCTCCCACATCCTAGGAGAAGGGCTGTAGGCTCTCAGCTGATTCCAGAAGTTTATCATGTCTTGAGGACCCACATGACAGTGCTGGGTGCCGAACTGTATTTGATGGACATAAAGCCTGCCTTTTTCTCTCTCCATCTTCCTCCATGCCTCCTTCCTCAGTGTTAGACTCTGTTAAACCTATTTTTAGGCTGTTTGATGTTCCTTTCATATTGCGTAGCTGTGGTATCTCAAAACTGTCATGTCCAATATAGTAGAAATAATTCCCTTGGGCTTCCTTGTACCTAAATCACCATTCAAGATTTAGCCCCAGATGAACAGAACTATTCAGAAATGGAATGTCAACAGCAACTCCTCAATTGTTAAAGAAATGGGGGGCATACTGGTGAAGCCACATTCACAATGAATTTTGATTAATTTTAGTTTCATTGTGAATTACAGGCCTGAACTCTTACCAATGTGAGAATACATGAAAAAGTCCATGTCAAAATAAATGGCATATACCGTCTCCAAGAATAAATTTAACCTAATTTTAATAAGCTTAGCCTACTTTTGTCTTCATAAGAAATAAATTATTATTTGATTTATACAGCTACAGATTACAAAAAGTACATTCACAGCCACTACAATGTCGCAGCCATGGTCAATGAAGAATCAGGTTGTCAAGCACAAATATGTGACTCAGGAGGCATTGATTGTATTCCTGATTCAAGCACTGACAAACACTCTAAACCTGGTTAATTCACTTGTTCTGTTTTCTTTTTGAAATCCAAAGAAAATATTTTAATAACTCAATCACCTTGCCAGAATAGATGTAAGTAAGATATTACTTGTAAATATATGCTAACTGCTTCACTATAGAAATCTCCACTTAATTTCCTTGTTCCGTAATTTCTGAAAACTAAAAACACTGAATTAAAGGCACTTTAAAGCTATTATGCATGTGATGTCAAGTAAGAAGATAAACTTATCAATGACAATGTTCTCCAAATAGTTTCAACAAACAACAGGGACACAAATATCCAAACTTTCTGTGTTATATTTTCCAAAGTAAATTGCAGACACTTAATTTTTTATGGGCACAAAAGGCTCAAGAGCCAAAGTCAACTGAAATATATACATATATATATCACTGGGTTTTTTCTTCTTTCTTAATTACCAGATATCTGCTGGAAATACAATACAGCTGAGAAGGAACAGTCTAGGAGTTTCTTGGAGTGTGTTGATGATAACTTCCTGATGCAGCTAGTGAGGGAGCTGACTAGGGAAGAAGCCCTGCTGGACCTGTTGCTTGTAAGCAGAGAAGGACTTGTTGGGGGTGTGACAGTTAAGGCTATCTTGGGCACAGTGATCATGAAATGAGAGATAGTTTTTGATACTTGGAGAAGCATGGAGACGGGGTTCAGCAGAACTGCCTCTTTTGACTTCCAGAGGGCAGACTTTGGTCTTTTCAGGAGCCTGCTTGACTGAGTCCCTTGGGAGGCAGTTCTGAAGCACAAAGGAGTTCAGGAAGGCTGGATGTTTTCAAGAAGAAAATCTTAAAGGTGCAGGAGCAGGCTGTCCCCAGGTGCTGAAAAACGAGCCGTCAGGGAAAAAGACTGGCCTGGCTGAACAGATAGCTATGGTTGCTGGTCTTTAGTACTAGGACCAGTTGTTCCCTGAGTACCCTGTCCCCTGAGCTAGTAGACAGGGGTGGGGATCAGAATAAAGCCCCCATAATCCAAGGGGAAATGGTGAGGGACCTGCTACAGCACTTAGACATACACAGGTCTATGAGAGCAGATGGGATCCACCCGAGGGTAATGAAAGAGCTGGTGAAAGTGCTCACCAAACCACTTTCCACCATTTGCCAGCAGTCCTGGCAAACCAGGAAGGTTAGCATATGTGAAGCCCATCCACAAGAAGGGCTGGAAGGAGGAACCATGGAACTACAGGTCTGTCAGTCTCACCTCAGTGCCTGGAAAGGTCGTGGAACAGATCATCCTGAGTGCCATTACATGGCATAAGCAGGACAACCAGGTGATCAGGCCCAGTCAGCATGTGTTCATAAAAGGCAGATCCACCTTTACTAATCTGATCTCCTTCTGTGACAAGGTGACAGGCTAAATAGATGGGCAAAAGGCTGTTTACCTGGACTTTAGTAAAACCTTTGATACTCTTTCCCACAGCATTCTCCTCAAGAAGCTGGCTGCTCCCGGCTTGGATGGGTGCACACTTCACTGGGTAAAAATCTGTCTGGACGGCAAAGCCCAAAAAGCGGTGGTGAGTGGAGTTAAATCCAGTTGGCGACTGGTCATAAGTGGTGCTCAGTATCTTTATCAACAACCTGGAGAAGAGGACAGACCACACCCTCAGTAAGTTTGTAGACAACACCAAGTTGAGTTGGACTGTCAACCTGCTTGAGGGTAGACAGGCTCTTCAGAGGGATCTGGATAGGTTTGATCATTGGCCTGAAGCCAATGGTATGAGATTCATCAAGGCCAGGTGCCAGGTCCTGCACTTGGGTCACAACAAACCCACGCACTGCTACAGGCCTGAGGAAGAGTAGAAAGCTGCCGGGTGGAAAAGGACCTGGGGGTGATGGTCAACAGCCAGCTGAACGTGAGCCGGCAGTGTGCCCAGGTGGCCAAGAAAGCCAACAGCATCCTGGCCTGTATTAGGAACAGTGATACCAGCAGGATTAGGGAAGTAAACATTCCCCTGTACTCACAGCACCAGTAAGGCCACAACTCAAGTACTTTTGGGCCCCTCACTACAAGAAAGACATTGAGGTTCAGGAGCATGTCCAAAGAAGGGCAATGAAGCTGGTGAGGGCTCTAGAGAACAAGTCTTATGAGGAGCAGCTTGAGGGAACTGGAGTTGTTTAGCCTAAAGAAAAGGAGGCTTAGAGTAGACCTTATTGCTCTCTCCAATTACCTGAAAGGATGGTGTAATGAGGTGGGTGTCAGTCTCTTCTCCTATGTAACAAGTGATTGGACAAAAGAAAATAGCCTCAGGTTGCACCAGGGGAGGTTTAGATTGGATATTAAGAAAAATTTCTTCACAGAAAGGGTTATCAAACACTGCAACATGCTGCCCAGGGAAGTGGTTGAGTCGTCACCCCTGGAGATATGTAAAAGATGGGTAGATGAGGTGCTTAGCCACATGGTTTAGTGATGGTTTTGTCAGTGTTAGGTTGATGCTTGGACTAGATGACCTTAAAGGTCCCTTCCATCCTCGCCAATTTTACGATTCTATAAGGAAAAACTTCTTTATTTTGAGCATGACAGAGTACTGGAACAGGCTACCCAGAAAGGCTTTGGAGTCTCCATCTCTGAAGATGTTCAAATGTTGTTACTTTTTATTTGTTTGAATACTAGAGATGTGGAGGAAAATGGAGTAGAATAATAACACCTTTGAGACTATAGATGGGAATAGTTCCCCTTTGCAAAATGCATAACTGCATCGAAGTGGAATGAAAGGGTGTTAAATCGGAAAAGTTATAAAGGAGTCATGATTTTAAGCAAGATTATCTGTGCTGACAGACCAAGAGCACTGTTTTTCGGCAAGTTAAGTGGCAGAAGAAGCTTGTATGAAGAAGTATAAATCCAAGAAAAATTAGTTAACCATAATTTTGAATTCAATGATATGCTGAGTTAGTAAAAACCAAACCAACCAACCAACCAACCAAAAACCCCCAAAAAACCAAAAATTATATTGAAATTTTCTCGTTTGATTTTTCCCTTTCATCATAAGTTGTGTGTGAGTTTCAAGTCCCTTTTGATTCTTCTGTATCTTCTACGCTCTGCTTTCCTTTCTCCCTTTCACTGCATTTCCAGAACTGGTTATTCTGGAAATAATGATCTGCATTGGTATGATTGGAATTCAATAACTTCCGTAAGCATAGAGATAAAGAAATATATTCCAGCTCATCATTTATTACGTGGTCGGTGAAGCATCACAGTATATGTGATAAGTTATCAAGTTTATACATTTATCTTAAATGTGGAAAATACCCACCCACATACAGGAAGAAGTGTGGCATTGAGACACCAAACCATTTCCATGGGTTATGTCCAAAGATATTCTACCCCAAGGGGGATGAGACTCCAAAGACCTCACCGGTGTGGCTGTCTTAGCCCATCAGACTGAGACATGCTTCAGCACTGTGATGAATTTTGACATTGTTTTGTATGGTCTCCATGTTACTTTTGCTTTTTTCCTTGTCAAGGATAAAACAAAACTGTCAGTCTCTGACAAAAAAAAGAAAAAAAAAGAAGCTTGCAGCTCAGCAATCTTCAAAAACTTTTGCTATTCTTCTAATCATTGCTGCCCAGTAAAATGGATAAGTTGGAAAGAAAGTCTATACAGCAGCAAAAGAGACAGAGGGACAGAGTAATTTATGCAAGAATGTTGATTATTTATCACTTTTCATGAAGTTCTGGGGCTTAAATAACAGCTGAGCAGTTTCAGCTCCTGAAAGCTGAGACATCTGAACACCTTGCAAGGTTGGGTCCCTAGACTTTTATTTTAAAATTGCTTACTCCTACTGTATTATCTGTGACTGCTCTATTTATGAACTGGCACAGAAACTTCACCTCCATTGTTCAATGGAACTCTGCTTCTCTCCTGCTGCCATCAGTTTTTTTCCAAACTAAAACTGTAGTATCCTTTAATGTGAAACTAAACTTTATGAAGCACCTTGACGGAAAGAGGATAGTTAGTGGCACATGCTTTCTGTTTGCTAGGGATCTCCATTTACAGTGGATTTTAAGGAGCTATTGTTAGTACTGTATTGCCAGCCATTTAAGTATAAGACTACAGATTTATTTAAAAGACTAAATATAGGAATTTTTTTTTTTTTTTAAAAGCCTTTAAAAAGCCTTTTTATCTCAGGTGATTCATTCCACATTGTACGCTCTTCAGTTTATATCTTGAACTTTTGCTTTTGACATAAAATAGCTAACTCTTCTGGTGTCACCAAGCACTGGAAATAAATTTCTTGATAAAATGTCTAAAGGCATATTTGTTCCTATTTTCTCTGCTCCAAAACAGAAAGCTTTGACCACTTCTCTCAGCTTTTGGCTTTGCCCATCATTTATAAACTTCAAACAATCTTAATCCTGATGTCACCATCAAAGAGGAACTTAATTCCTGAATGTTAAGTTTTCCTTTAAAAATAATCTAAATGTGCTGAGAGTTAGAAAGCTGACAATATACAAGTACAAATAGCACCTTCCTCCTCAACAACTCTTTTCTTGGGTTACTTGAGGACAAATATGCTTATTTTCTTTCCACAGATATGCTTCCACATTTTAGAACATTCAAGTGCTTAAATTCAATGCTTTTTAATCTCTAATCAAAAAAGATGAGCTGTTCATTTGAAGAGCCAAATCCTGCCTTCACTTACGTTAAAAACCATTTTGCCAGTTGGCTTCTTCAGATCAGAGGAATCTTTATTATAATAGCAATGTTCTAATAAGCAGGAAAAGATAGATATGTACCATAACTTTCCAGTTTGCAGGATAAAAATATGCCAGAAATATACCTAGAAATAACACACTGTTTTAACTCCTGACAATTAAGCTTGTCAACCACAGCCCACCTTCATATAAAAAATAAAATGTGTGGAGAATTTGAATATTGCATGAAGTAATTTTTCAATTATGACGAACAAAAGTCATTCTTATGCATATCCTTACCAAATGTATGTCACAACAATGAAGAAACATTTTATTTTTTATGCCATTTTAAAATGAGGGAGATTTGGAGGACAGAAGATACTTGCCACGGAATCTACTAGATGATCCTGTCCACAAAGAACATCTGTGGTTTGAGTGGTGCAGGGCTTTATTACATGGCCTAAAACCCAGAAGACATCTGGCACCATCTGCTATGTCCAAAGATCTTACCCAGTCCCCAGCCACTGCTTGAGTCTGTAGGTCTTCCAAGGCTTCCATTCCTTCAATTGTATTTGCAATGGGTATTTCAACTTCAGAATCTAATGAGAGACATCTAACTTCAGTTGCCTTTCAGATTGCCAACCAAGTTCCTACCTCGATAGCTCTACTGTGGAAAATAAGATTTGTCCACGGTGAAAGGCACAGGTAACAGTTCAAGTTGACAGAAAAAGCTATCCTTGAGGTGAGTAGAAGTGGGTTGCTTTAAGCATGGTACAAACCTGCTGCACTATTTCAGAGTCCCACAGGTTTGTGTAGAAATCTAATCTCCTTTTCTTTTTTAACCAGTTTAAAAGGTTCACCTGAAAGATGGGTAAATAACAAAAGATAGACGACAGTTTCATTTGAAATTGAAATGGAAGAGGTTTTGTTAAACAAGCAGAAGTCCTGAGTTCAAACCTAACCTTCCTGCCATCCTTTCCCCCTCCACAACAGGAGTTTTAGAAAGCTATTATGTTACACTTGGAACTAACATTACCATTTTAAGTACTGGCTTTCTTGGAAGCCTGAAAAATACTATATGTCAAGTTATGCTGTGGCAAACTGCCGTGCTTTTCAAGCGACAGCAGTAACTCCTATCCTGCTCTCAATCAGCTTTCCACACTGACAGTCTGCTGCCAAATTCCATATGGAATAGACATTGTACAGCTAAAATTATCTTGTGGGTTCTGGATCACAGTGACATGTCAGTGATTAAATACATTATTAGTGTGTTTAGCTGTGCATTTTTCTCTTAATTTAAGCAGCTCATATTTAATTTAAGTCCATAACATGTGCAAGTCACTTTTAACCTCTCCGTGCCTTAGCTTCTGAGTTGTAACATGTGCTTACCTACCAGCATATACACATTAAATTTGTCGGGTGCTCAAATACCAAAAGAATGAAAGTCATATGAGTTCCTAAGAATGCACACAGACATTGCTGGAGCTTTCAGCAGTAAGACCTACACTTCCTCTTTCAAATTACCATTTCACAGCACGTGTGTGTGTGCATGTTCACGTGTCACCTCACAGTTATAAATCAGAAGTTATTTTCTTAAGAGGCAAGGTGATAAGAATTTCCATAAGAACAGAAGATGGTGGTGGTATTACTTTTAAATCCTGCTTAGTCCAAGACATACAACCTTCAGTTATCTATATGCCAAGTCAGTTAACAATATTCTGCTTTTCAAAACATAGTGGTCCTAGACATTATAGTAAAGAGCATTGTGTTCTGAACAACAGTGATCTATTAAAATGATACTTTTCCTGCCTGTTTCAGTAGCAAAACTGAAAAGCCTTTAGTTGTGAATTAAAAAAAAATAAATCTGGTCACGGCTTACTGTAGTTGATAAAAATGCCTGTGCGACATCAAAATTCTTTGCATATTTATTTCAAGGTAAATTTCGGACAGTACAATCTCTAAGAATTTGTGGACTTAAAATATGCTTTCTGTCATATAGCATTTAATAAAACTACAATCTCACTAAGGTGTGACTTGAGCCAACAAAAATTTGCTTTGATATTCAACAATGCAGAACACTCAAAGAGTCATACTTTAGATAGTTAGTAACTTGGATAATACAGAATTCAAGAAAACATTGATCATTTTTACTTGTCTAGCCTTCCCCATTGCTAATATCTTACTCTGTTGTTAGTTAAAAATTAAATAAGCTGTATAAGTTATCACTATCTAGTTAATAAAATTTGGGATAAGTGTATGAAAAGGCTGTCAGATTGATTTTTGACACTAGTCACTGCCATGAAGTCGCAGTAACAATAAATTGAAAATATAGTTTAATTTAGTGCAATATTGTAACGTAGAACTGGGCAAAAGGGATCAAAGGAATATAGGACAGTGGGATTGAGTGCACCCTCAGCAAGTTTCCTAATGACACCAAGCTGCGTGGTGCAGTCGACACACTGGAGGGAAGGGATACCATCCAGAGGGACCTGGACAGGCTTGAGAGGTGGGCCTGTGCAAACTTCATGAAGTTCAACCCAGCCAAGCCCAAGGTGCTGCACCTGGGTTGTGGCAATCCCAAGTACAAGTACAGGTTGGGCAGAGAATGGATTGAGAGCAGCCCTGAGGAGAAGGACTTGGGGGTGTTGGTGGATGAGAAGCTCAACATGACCTGGCAATGTGCGCTCAGAGCCCAGAAAACCAACTGCATCCTGGGCTGCATCAAAAGAAGGGTGGCAGCAGGTCGAGGGAGGTGATTCTACCCCTCTGCTCTGCTCTGGTGAGACCCCAGCTGGAGTACTGCATCCAGCTTTGGATTCCCCAACATAAGAAGGACATGGACCTGTTGGAATGAGTCCAGAGGAGCCCCACAAAGATGAGCAGAGGGCTGGAGCCCCTCTCCTATGAAGACAGGCTGAGAGAGTTGGGGTTGTTCATCCTGGAAAAGAGAAGCCTCTGGGGAGACCTTATAGCAGCCTTCCAGCACCTAAAGGGGGCCTATAGGAGAAATGCGGAGGGACTCTTCATGAGGGGCAATGGTTTTAAACGGAAAGAGGGGAGATTTAGACTAGATATTAGGAAGAAATTCTTCACTGTGAGAACGGTGAGGCACTGGAACAGTTTGCCCAGAGAAACTGTGGATGCTCTTTCCATGGAGGTGTTCAAGGCCAGGCTGGATGGGGCTCTGAGCAACCTGGTCTAGCAGTAGGTGTCCCTATCCATGGCAAGGAGCTTGGAACTAGATGACGTTTAAGGCCCCTTCCAACCCAAACCATTCTATGGTCCTATGATACATGAATCTGGATTGAGTTCAGTGATAGGTCAGCTGTGAAAGGGAAAAGTATAGTACGGAAGCGGAGAGAAGAAAGTTTTGAAAAAGTGAAGAGGAACTTCTTTTCTTTGAGGGTGATAGAGCCCTATCTTCACTAGTACACCTTGGTCAATAAAGTACATGTGCCTTTCTTAGTAATTCTCTTTTGGGTTAGAATACTACTTTTCAGAGCTTGAGTGTGCCAAATGACCACTGACAATCCTCAAGATTAGTGCAGCTAGGGTTGAAAACACTGAGGAAGACTTACCCTGTGTCTCAAGCTTATAAGAAGAAGGAAGTGAGGGAATGCCGCCAGGTTACCAGTGTAAGATCAATGGATTATTGTGAGCTTTGGCTCCTTTCCAGCCACTCAGGACAGAGTATCTGATGGAAGACAAATGTGTGTGAAGTACAACCTGGATGATGTAACTTTTTTATTTACACTGCATTTAGTAACCCTCAGAGCTTGGTCACACACAAACCTTCTTCAGGAATTTCAGGCCAAACAAATTCCTGCACCCCAGAGAACAAAATGAGTTATTGAGATGAAAGGAGAAAAAGTGTGCTGATGTTTGCTATAACAGCCTGCAAGCATCCTATGTTGTATGCCCTTGAATACTGCAGGACCTTGTATGCCAATACCCACCAGAGGGCTCCTTCCATGATACCAATATGGTGGATGTTGAATCACTAGGCAAGTATCTGAAAGAAAAGAGGAATAAGTAAGGTGTTTCCTTGAATTTTAATATATTATTTGTGGAAAATGGGAAGGAAGCTTGCAACAGCAAGAATTGTGAGAATAATGAAAATAGGAAGACGCTGTCTATAAGTAACTAAAAATAATTAATTGTTCTTAAAATGTCATTTTGAGAGGGCTGGTTCTGTAAAAATAGTTCAGTGACCACAAAATTGATTTCCTCTCCTCACTATGGATTTCCCTGACATGAGACAGTGTCCACACATGCTTCATTGTAAAGTTTCATTTATTAGTATTAAATTGATAAACGATTGGTATTAAACACAGTATTAGATATTGCAGAATAGAACTTGTTTCTCATCCCTTTCTGTAAGTTGAAAAAGTTTATAGTAACATGTCTTGGGTTTTGATTTATCCTTTATAAACCTTTTTGTAATGAGGCATTAACATAACTTCCATTTGTTCCTTCCAATCCTTTGACAACTATATCCATACAAAGTACACAACATGAAAAAAAAACAAAAACCCACAAACAAAACCCAAACCAATTCTTGTGCCTAACTGGGATCACTTTTATGGCAACATTATGTCAATGACAGCTTGAAAAAACCAACATATTTCATGATTGCAAGGTCACTTTTGATTAAGATAGACTGTCTCAGCTCGAGGTTTGTAACTGGGACAGCTGTTATAAACAGAGGAAAGGGCATCCATAAAGAAGAGGTTGCAGGCATAGGAGAGGCAAGGAAGTAGGCTCTGTGGAAGGATTCAATACAGAATTACTGGGTCTACAGAGAAAAGATTTAAGGTACGTGAAGAATAAAGCTGGAATGTCATCTGTTCTGCTTAACCCAAGAAGATTGTTGGTAATAACAGTGTCAAATTTTGCCCTTTTCTATGGAGATATTTAGGCACTCACCTAGATATTAGTTTCTATTTTCACCAGTAGCAGCCCTATTTATAGCAAATAAATGGGCCTACTGCCTTCCCCGCAACTTTCCCTCAGTGCCTTGCAAACCCTCAAAGGCTCTTTGGGCTTTGGCTAATTCTCTTCCATTTACAGTATCTAGGTGTCTCCCTGAGCCTATAACTCAGTCTAAATCTCCAACACTTCACCTGTCTCCCTGATATAGCCACACCAGAAAACTATAATTCTTGTAGCTGAAGTAGTCCTTTGCAAATCAAAGAATATTTGAAAGCAGAACGGGATGAATTTTTTCTTCATTAGCCAGGCCACTGTGAAGGGCAGAAAACACTAGCTCCTCCTGTCTGTTCCTCTTTTACCTAAGCGTGGCTTTCGGACCAAGCTTTCACATCAGTGCTCCTGGTCAATGATGGGACTTGACATTAGAGACTGAGTAGCCTGCAACACATGTTCATAGTATGGCCCCAGTATGCAAAAATTTGACCTCTGAATAAGAAGAGAATCAGCACTTTTTCAAAAGTCCTTCAGGCACCAACAACTCCTTAAAACAAAGGACTGAAATCTGTAGTAATATTGAGCTGAATTCTTGAGAGGAGGATGTCATATACCAATGAACACAACCTTTCAGTTTGATTAAATTTTCTCCCAAGTTTTCTCATTTGGTCAGTGAACAAAAAAAAATTAATCCTTATTCTGTAGCAGCCTCGACTTCTCTTTTAGTTCACATGGCAAAGGCCTTTGTTTTGGGAACTAGTAGACGTGACTTCTATCCTCTTTGCTGTACGTGTGTGGCTTGGCTGATGGCAGAGGTGTCTGCACCTATAGACACTGTACAGGAAATGTTGTGGGACTCTAAAATTGGAACTTCACCTCAAACCATGCTTGTGCGCTGTTTGCCCAGGGGCCTGTCCGTCAGGGATGTGCACGGTGGACGGTCAATTTTGTTGCCACATAGGCAGGACTGTGCTGACCTCCTTGCCACTGTTGGTGAGGGGGCTGTGCATGCTGCTGCTGCTGCTGAGGTTTTTGCTATTGAGGGCGCCTGTGCGAGCTGAAAGGTTCAGTAAAGGACACTGCAAGATAGGCATTGAAAGACTCCTGTGTGACCAGTAGCCTTCACCGTGCATGTGCCAACCTAACCACACCCTGGAACTGCCCCACTACACATGCTTCATATGCAAATAACCACCTTCTAGAACTGCCATACCACGCTTCACGTGCAAATGAGGGGAAACCGAAAACATAAAAGCTAGCCAAAAAGACTAAGAGGTGAGCTTGGAGCTCCCGCCACCTTTGATACCCTCGGTAAAAGGACCAATGAGACGTTGCTGGATCATGTGGATGCGTGGTGGGTGACTCTTTCTCTTTCTCTTGCTCTTTCTCTTTCTCTTGCTCTTTCTCTTTCTCTTGCTCTTTCTCTTTCTCTTGCTCTTTCTCTTTCTCTTGCTCTTTCTCTTTCTCTTGCTCTTTCTCTTTCTCTTGCTCTTTCTCTTTCTCTTGCTCTTTCTCTTTCTCTTGCTCTTTCTCTTTCTCTTGCTCTTTCTCTTTCTCTTGCTCTTTCTCTTTCTCTTGCTCTTTCTCTTTCTCTTGCTCTTTCTCTTTCTCTTGCTCTTTCTCTTTCTCTTGCTCTTTCTCTTTCTCTTGCTCTTTCTCTTTCTCTTGCTCTTTCTCTTTCTCTTTCTTTCTTTCTGTCTTTCTTTCCTTTACAAGTATTCACATTGTTGTTAAATAAATAGTTTTGATAAGTTTGCCTCTTTTGTGCCTTAATTCCAACTAGGCAATTAAAACTTTACATTCATGTCCATGGCCTGGTTGTGACAAATGTGGTACATATCAGTGCCAGATTTCTGGGGTGGGGCACACGTGAGCCCAGGTGGTCAGAGCAGCACTGGTCACAGCATAGCATGTTCTGTCCTGAAAGAGTGCACGAGTCCTGGTGAATATACCCAGACATTAACACCACACACCTGCTATGGACATAAATTCACTCATGTACACAGTTCTCAAACAAAAACCTGTAATGTTAGAAAAGTAGAGCCATGTGTGTCTGTGATAATGTCTGACACTTGGATGCAGCAGAGCAAAGGCCAGACGCCTTGTATATTTGGGTATCTGTGAAAGGAACTAAATTAATTTGAGAAGGGTGAGATGCTTAAATTTGCCTAAAGCATGCATGATTCACAGAGGACTGTGCCAGGCTACTATCTATCGTTGTAGGGCTCCTTCCTCCAACTAACAGTACTCCCATGAGGGAAAGACTACAGCCTTTGTAGTCCAGTTAGAAAAATTCATGTTATGATTCACCAATTTATCATTCTCAGATGGAAATATTTCTAGAAACCTTCTGTGCCTGAGGTGCTAGATATGTAGTAGATCTGTACTCGCAGCTGAAAATAACTATTGTGTCCAAATGAATTGCTACATTTCTATCTTCACACAGTATGCTTCCAGATGCTTGAAAGCTAGTGGGAAACATAAGGGAAACAATCATGGAATAATGGAATCATGGAATTGTCAGAGTTGGAAGGGACCTCTGGAGATCATCCAGTCCAACTCCACTGCTAAAGCGGGGTTTCCCAGAGTACATTACTGCATTCAGGAGGTCTTGAAAATCTCCAGAGAAGGGGACTCCACACCCTCCCTGGGCAGCCTATTCCAGTGCTCTGTCACCCTCACTGTAAAGAAGTTTTTCCTCATATTTGAATGGAACTTCCCATGTTCCAACTTGTGCCCGTTGCCCCTCATCCTGTCACTGGGAACCACTGGCATCCTCCTCCAACCCACCCTTTAGACACTTGTAAGCATAATAAGGCCTCTCCTCTCCTCTCCTCTCCTCTCCTCTCCTCTCCTC
>VXAK01014376.1:0-10705 GCA_013399435.1 Arenaria interpres | reverse complement strand
CTCCTCTCCTCTCCTCTCCTCTCCTCTCCTGCAGGATAAAGAGTCCCAGCTCTCTCAGCCTTTCCTCATCAGGGAGATGCTCCAATCCCTCCATCATCTTTGTTGCCCTACGCTGGACTCTCTCCAGCAGTTCCCTGTCTCTCTTGAATTGGGGAGCCCAGAACTGGATGCAGTATTCCAGTTGTGGCCTCACCAGTGCAGAGGAGAGGGGAAGAATGACCTCTCTCGACCTACTGGCCACACTTTTCCCTATGCAGCCCAAGATTCCATTGGCCCTCCTGGTGACAAGGGCACATGGCTGGCTTATGGATAATTTACGATCTACCAGGACCCCTAGATCCTTCTCCTCAGAAGTGCTTTCCAGCAGGTCCATCCCTAACCTATATCAGTGCCTGGCATTCTTCCTCCCCAGCTGCAGGACCCTACATTTGCCCCTGATGAACCTCATGAGGTTCTTCTCTGCCCAGCTCTCCAGCCCGTCCAGGTCACACTGGATGGTAGCACAGGCCTCTGTAGTGTCAGCCAGCCCTCCCAGTTTGGTATCATCAGCAAACTTGCTGAGGATACACTCTGTCCCCTGACAGAGGGATTTCACAGTGTGACTCCACTGCCCAAATTGTACATGCTGAAACTTTGAAACATAGTTTATATTGGCAGTACCCAAAGGAACCACCAAAAGTCACTGAGTTTCAAAAAATCTCAGTCATCAGAGGTTGAAATACAAAAACGAAAAGGGAGAAACATCAACAAAAATCATCATACAGTTTTTCCAATTGGAGACATTTCTTCAGCAGCTTTAGTGAAATTCCATTAATAATAACAAGTGCTGCAAAACTAGCTGTTATCTGGTGTCCAAAGATATTTGGGTATTGTTTAAATAACTAGATGTGGTGAGGGAAACAGGGAGAGGAACTTGAGCTCCCTCAAGAGCTTCTGTATTGCTTCATTTGTATACTATGGACATGGTGCATAGCCTGTATGTCCATACTGTTCTGACTGAGGTGGATCTGCTTATGTCTAGGTTTTCACAACATCCAACTATTCTGTGAAAGCTACTGGTCCCAGAGAGATGCATAAATCTCTCAGACTTTACCCAGGAATGGCTAATGAGTGCTAGTGCTGAGCAAAACCTCAAGCTCCAATAGATACGTTAATTTAAAGCTTGTTGTCAAAGTAGGTGCTGTATTTCAGTTAAAAATTGAGGTGAGAACAAAGTATATGCAAAAAATTTCAAACGTCTTTATTTTCACTGGTAGAATTTTGGTAGCAATATACCTTTTATCTTAATGTTGCTATGAAAGCTTGAATTGTACCAACTTGTGATTAAACCAGTTGGACTTAAATTATCTTAACATGTGTAATAGTACAATAGATTTGAAGGGTTTTGAAAAAGTAAAATGGTACATCCAAGCAAACTAAGATGTCAGTAACACAGTTTAAAATAGGATTCCATAAACCTGATCCATACATATGTATTTGCATTATTCTGTACAACTATAACAGGTATTGCTGATTACCACCTTTATTTCAGATATTTTTCAATCAATTTTTAAAATTTGTTTGTGTTTTCCAAAACTGGAATCTGCAATCTGGTTATTCTGGGAAAAAAAGATTATTATTTTTTTTTTTTTTCAAAAAACAAGAACTAGAAACTGAAAAGGTTGATCAAGTAAAGATTTTGCAAACCGCTTACCCATCTACTCCCTGCTTAATTTTAAATGAAAATAAACAAACTTCCAAACCTGTCATTTTCAGCCAGCTCAGTACTTATTTTCTATTTTCCCAAAAACTCCATATGGTCTTTGGGCCAGAGGAAAATAAACTTATAGAATGAAGTTTTTCATTGAATGCAATGCTGTAGTTGAGTACAGATAGCTGGAGATCTGTGTTAGAAAAGGGCATTGACATGGATAGGATTGACTGGTGGAAGCAGAATATGATGTACAAACTCTACCCTAGCCACAGCGTGGCATCAGGTTTGGGCTTGATTTTGTATATTTGAAAAAAAGAGCATTATTCTGTAGGGCAACTTCCTGTCTCATATGAAAGACGACTGGAATAAGATTCCCTGGCAGACCTGCTTCCTAATACCTCTATATGAAATATCTGCCAAGGCTGTTTGCTCTTCTCATGCTGTCATTTGTAGTTGTGTCTAAACCAACTACAATATTCTTTATAGGAAGTAATACCAAAGCAATCCTCTTTTATTCAGCAGCCATTAGTGGTGTTTATGGGAATTCCTCAAAAGCCATGGGCCCAAGGCTCTAGTATACTGAGCATACAACCAGAGATTTTCAGAGCTCCACTTCTGTCATGCTGGAAATTCAAGTTTGCCTAGCAGACATGTGTAAAAACTACATGTAACAAAGAATTTATTTTGCTTTTCCAAAGAAGCTTGTAACTTTTTGGTTTTGATTTTTTGAACCTGGCAATACTATTCTAGACTTTCATGACTGGTAGAAATGTATTGTCTAGGAGAAAACACGTTCATAAGATACACCTTGAAAGTTTCATTTCAGTCACAGTGGAAAGGCATTAGTACATTGTCTCCAGCTGGTTCACTCAGGCATTTTACTGTCCAATTTACAAAATATGGAACGGTTTCCTTGGAAACAGATTTCTAGGAAGTCCTTTTTTTCCCCTAATTGCAAATTGCTTTACCAGCTTTTGATCAAATTCGGAGCTGGTACAGGCAGGTGCACCTCTGCATAAAACCTTTCCTACCTAGCACGTCTCTGATATTTTTAGTCCAGAACAGTATACACACTGCCTGGAGAGAAGAAGAAGAAACAGAGCAGCTGACCTCTGAAATGAAAGTTTCATGTCTTGATTTAAATGTTCTGCTATAATCTGCTAGCAATGCAATTTTATTCTAATCGTCATATGATGCCAATCATGGCCTACATCATGCCATTATACAGGAATGCAGAGAGAGAAGAGAAATCTTTTGTAAAACTTCCCAATTTCTCTGCAGAAGATATGAAGATTTAAGTCATGTGATGCATTCAGACCACTTTTTTTCCTCATTGGAACATAAGCACAAGTGGGAGAGAGGAACAGGCAGTGGCTAGACCATCTGCCTCACCCCATAGTTTCTTCCCAATGCAATGACCTGTTCCCATAGTAATCAACCAGCAGAACGTGAGAGAAGGTCATGGTCCTATGCATAATCTTTTGCAGGACAAGGATATGCCCAAACAATGTAGCAGTGTATGAGTTTATTGGTACTGTCTGTTGTCCTGGTGTCCAATCTCCCTGTCACATTCCTGAAGGGCATTATCTGTTTCAAAGAAAAGCTCCACCTTTCTCCAAACCTGATAAATGGGAAATGGATGAACAACTCTAAAAATGGAAATTAAAAAAAAACAAACAGAAACAATTCCCCCTCTGCTCTGCTGACTAGAAAGAGAACTGTGAAGAGGGAAGTCTAGGAAACTTACCTTGTCATATGAATCCAGTTACCTTAAAGAAAAGGTATAACAAGAACATCACAATTCCATGCTTTAAGTGAGCTCCTTGTAGTCCCTAATCTACAAACAGTGGCATGGACTGATGCATGCACAGCATCAATTCAGTCAAGTAAGCGTATAGTTTACAAGGCTAGGTAATGTATGACTTAATATGTTGACTTTGTAAGTCAATTGACTGAAAAACAGAATCCTGCAATGCATTTAAAAAAACCAAGCAAATAAAGATACAACACATGATCTATATCTTGCATCAAGAAAGAATTTGTAAAAATCTTTGGTGGTTTAATTGCACCTCTACCTGGTTGCAGAATCATGGCAATTATCCTGTGGTACGTCTGACTTCATTTAATACTGCTATATTCCATATATCATTGCGACTGTGACCTCAGCTGTCATGACATCAGAGACTATCAGCAAGCAGTCGGAAGACCTACATGTTTGTACACGATGTAATTCAGCATACATTTATGCTAGATATTCATAATTTTCAAACAAAGAAAGATTTATTAGCATTTCACAATCATCTTTCTCAGGTTAGAAAGTGTTATGTATAACACACAGTTTCTTTTAGTTAAGAATAATTATATGTGGCTTGTTATATTGTCAGTCAGTGCAATGTTGATACAAAAACCAGCAGGAGGGAATATTTGGGCATAACATATTGCATTGCACACATGCAAGAAAAAGAAAAGGTTATTTTAGCTTGAAGAGCAGAGAAGGCTCAGACATTAGGAAATTCTGGAAATAAGGTTATTACACAGCACTTGGAAATAAATGGCAAGAAAAAATGCAAGGCTAAAACACAAATTTAAATTCTAAGCCAAACACAATTAATGTGTATTCAAGTGATCTTCTAAAACTATGTCTATCAAGGCACGTCTCCTTTGCTGTCTTTCATTCAGAAGGAACATATTGCTCATCCTTCCGTATCGTAAATAACAATCATTAGTTAATATCCACAGATGAATTGTGTCTTTTGAAGCACTTCGTCTTAGACAACAGAACTGCATTACACAAGACTGACTTGCACTGGAAATAGATGACACAAAGGAGTGGTGTTGTCAGAGAAAATACCATGCAGGTCACTTGTTAGTTTAAGCTCTATTGCAGAATTCTCTAAGATGGAAGGTGGTTCTTTAGAAAGCTTATTGAAACATTCCCGATGACTAAAACATTATTTCAATCACTAGAAAACACAAATTAAAACAAATTGTGCATTCATTTGGTCTTTCCAAAGTCCATATTCCCCCCTTTTATACCTTGTACAAAGAAAAATTACAATTGTGTTCAACCATGTTCACAAAGCTTTACAGTGGTTTCACAAAATTTTTCACTGCTCTTGATTGTTAATTCCATTATTTGGTGATCAATGAGCAGTCTGTAGCTCTGTTAGGCTGAATTTGATCCTCATTTGTCTGAAAACTGTGATACAAAAGCGGTTGTGGTCATATGACTCCCAGTGTTTCTATCCAATAAGGAATGACTTAAGACTGTACAGTAATTAATTCAAAAGCTACTATTTTAATGGTCGAGAAACAGCCTAAGTGCAGCACAAGGTATTTTTTGGCTTCTTAAAAAACGAGTAGTTCCCTGACTATAGTAAGAGTCCAGCTCCTCTTATCTAAACTGTCAAATTATTCATCTATCTTTCCTGTTATTATCTTTAAAATATGCTGACTTTTTCAGCAAAGTAATAGCCCTGATGTTCAATCTATAACACAGTGGTAGCAAAGACTTTAAATGGAGCATTTTGATCCACTGAAGCCAATATGATTTTCCTTTTGATTTTCAGAGGCGTTAGAATCTGCCCTTAAAGGTCTCTAATAGTGGTGCTCGATGCTTAGAGATTTAATCCAAAACCTTACTCATGATTCAGAGGAAGTGCTTTCTGTTTAGAGGACTATCTTAAAAGAAAAAAAAATAAAGATTGTTAAAAGGAACCTAATTTGGGGCTGTTTATTGTCAGGTTTTGACAATATATTATGACATTTTAAAGTTCTGCAATGATAGAGGTTTTAAGTAGCTAATAACCTAGTAAATTATTGGATTATGCCAATTTTTTGGATGATATCAGACATTATGTTTTCCATACAACATCTTTACAACACAATTAACTTTTCCAGGCAGTTTTAAGTAATTTATAAGGCTGGTTTTTTTTTTTTTAAGGTGTATATATCTTGGCTCATACCAATTCCATCAGATTTTGATTTGGCAAGGACTGTTACAAGTACATGAATACTAATAATAAAAAGTTAAACTTGCATTTGGTTGTTAGTTATGGTGCATCTTTGCATGCAGCTTTATAGGCTGATTTTAGCCAGTTTTGTGAAAAATTCTCTATCTTATATCTCAGATAATAAACTGTTTCACATTTTTTTCAGCTAAATTTGTCTCAGTTGTTTGAAAGAGAAGAAACAAGAAAATGTTTGCTTGTATATTCTCACAGAACACTTTCCTTAAAACATATAGCTAACCAGAATTGTCAGTATACTTCAAACATTTGAATATCTGCATCAAACTATTGAATATAAAAGATGTAAATGCTCGCAGAAGCTATTCCACCCATGGGCTAAACAAAAAGTCAAAGGCTTATGTTTCCTTAGGTATACTGCGTTTCTCTCTCTCCCTGACAATTGCAATTACTTTATGTCAGGTAAGGCCATCCCTGCAGCAGCCACAGTGTCCATGGGGAAATATGGAGTTTGCATGAGGAAGACAAGGGTTCCTGCTACCACATCCTCAGGCAGAAAACAGGGGCGGTCTTCCCCTCTCCCAGTGACTATCTCTTGGTTCAGAACTCTCTCCAGTACCAAGCCAGAGGGATCAGCATGTTGGATCTCCTAGTTCTTGCATTTATGAATTCTTCCATGGCTTGGGTTAGACATCAACCTCTTCAGCATTTTCAGGACTAGGAGCCTCAGAGCACAGGACTTGGTGTTGGCAGTTAGACATAATTTTGGTATCTATGGCTTCTTGTGGGCCCAGTACAAAATTTGTTTCATCATCATTACTCTTCTTATTCTTATTTTTACTCTATTTGCTAGAATAACATAGAAATGTTTTTGTAAACTTTTTCACAAAGATTTTACCTTTCCAGTTGAGAGAAAATTGACATTGAAGGTATTTTGATAAACTCTTACTTACATGAAAACATATGTTATGTTTTCCAGTCAAAAGAATTCTGGATCTTTAAAAAGACTATAAAATGAGAGTTCTTGGTCCTAAATGGCTTATTTGAGATTTTCAGACTTGTCTGAAAATCCCTACGAGGCCAGGCAGCTGTAACTCTTTCCTATACTGCTGTGCAATAGTGCTGGTAGAGGGCCAAGCAGTTTCAGAAATTAATCTGGAAGAGGATGAGGCCTTGAAAGTTTCAGACTATAAACTTATCTGAATGATAAGAATATTTATGCACTTTGTCATTTCCTACATGTTTACATTTAAACATCTATCTCTTCCTATGGCATAAAAAGAGGTTTTTCAGCTGATAACCAAACCCAAAATATAATCTTAAAGTAACTTCTGTCCTGATTTTACTTTTTAGCTTTGTATTTCATAATTAGTTCATAGGAACAGAGGTTCCTATCATGTACTTATTATCTGAAATGTTCTCCCAGTGCTTGACTATTAATCTGGCTTACATTATTATATTGATTGATTGAGGATCTATACAAAGAAGATATTTTAAAATAAAAAAAAAAAAAACACAACAAAGACAAACAGATAAGTGACAAAGTTTCTCTATAGCTGGCTGAAATCACAAGGACATGCGAAAGTTTACTGAAAAAGTTTGCATACATATGAAGACAGAATTTGCTCTGCAGTTGTCATAATCCAGAGTTTGAATAGAAGCTGGGAAGAAATGGAATAGATAACCTGATAGCGATGCAAACCAATCATCTGGAAAAAATTATAAACCAGAACAAATATTTTCCTCTCTTTAAATTCTTTTAGTATAACTTAAAATTTTGAGTGAAGAATGTGGTGTGGAATGAAAAGTGAAAACATTTAAAAGAATCAAAAAGAATACTTGGCAATTTCTAAGATTCTTCTGTTGAGATGATGCTTCCCATGAAAAGTACATATACTGACCAAATGTTCTGAAGAAAATGCCTGGATCACTTCTATCCAGAATGCTTAAGAACTGTGGCTTGCTGCCCAGGATTAAACAGACAAAACTTGTAAGCACCATTCTGGGAGTTACAAATAGGATGGACTAAGGTTGCCCTCTGTTCTGTGGCATCTCAAAAAGGTTTCAGCAGCCTCTCCAACCCCACCTTGGAGTGACCTATCTCACTCATGTGAATTTTAATCAAACAATCATTACATCTTCTGATACTTTCCCCTCTTGTGCTCCATGATGTATGTTTAGGAGGCATTGACTTGCCCTAGACTATTGCAAATAGGTAGTCTTGTAGGAGTAAAGATAAGAAAATTTTGTGTGATCTAAAAAAACTGAATTTTTAGCTATGATGTCTGCATACTATCATTTCTCAAATAAATCAAGATATGCCATTTCAAAAGCACATATTAGAAATTAAAGGACATCAAAGCGTATTTGAAATTGAGTGAGTAAAAATGTTAATCCAATTACAACACATTTTGGCACTCTTCTTGCTACAGATGTCTGTTTTAAGTTAAACATTGGGCGTCTTCCAATACAAATTTGTAGCAGTTGCTTTGATGGAAAGTTGAATGATGCAAGTGTTCTGATGATTACCAGATGTGTTATTGATAGCTAGGTAGGTAGGTACTGTAGGCAAATAGAAAAGAGACCACACAAATAAATTTACCAGAAAAAGCCAGGCAAGAAGAGGTATTCCAGAAGTTCTTTGTTTGTAGCACACTATCTGTAATGAATAAAATATAACTATCTGGATAAACAGTAGACATGTGCCTGAAATTACAATACCTTTTGCCAGTTATTATTCAAAGAGGCATTAATAAAACAGTTTTTCTAATATAAAAATATCTGAACCATATCAGCTAGTCATCTATTGGTAGCCATTAGAAGCATCTTTCCCCCTCCACACCAGCCTGCTGTGTTGGGGTGTGTGGAGACCACCAGCTTTCGCCTCCTCTCCAGCATGTTTCCCTCTATAGTTTGAACGCTGTCTATCTGCATGGGTTATTTCCAGTGTCTGGGAAGGATTAGAAGATGAGGAGGAGCTCTTTTGCAGTTTCATTCTCCCACACCAATGTAGTGGCAATCTCAGTTTAACTGTTAGTGTGGCAGATTTTCAGGTTTACATACTTTCAGATCAACTTTTGAGTTTTGAAAAGGCTTAGAGTCTTGATTCAGCTAAATTCTGAAAGACCTCACATGAATGACTATCATTTGTCTATTGACAAATCCCTTTTTCTATGCCCTTATCGAGCTATTCCTCTGTTTCTTTTTCAATTTTAAAATTTTCCCAAGATCTCCAGAGTCCTCCCCTTCATTCTATTACCAATGCTAAGCCTTTATCATAGATGCAGTAATCAAAAATACTGACTAGGACAAGAGCCTGATAGGCAGCATGTAAACATAGAATTTATTATTCCACTACTCAAGTCATCTTTTATTGCATCAGTTTCTCCTGATTTTCTACCCTTGCAGGATGCCAAAGTATCTAAAGGCAAAAGTGAAGCCTTGCCTTGGGTAAGTAAGGTTTAGATCCTTTATCAGTGATGGAGGTGACAAAGCACATTGGAATATCACTCTTGTGATACAGTAGAGTTCAGCTGCAAATTCTGGCCCCCTTTTCCAGTAGGTGGGCATCTATGTAACTGCTAACACTTACTTGCTTCAGCTACACTACCAAGCACAGATACTGACATGTTTTATTGCGTTGCAAAGAGTCCGCACAACTATCTGACATTTTTAAAATTGTTTCAAGAAAAGAAAGACTGCTGAGTCCTAATGATGAGGTTGTGACAAGCAGTTAAAAAAAAAACAAAACAGCATTGTTTCCTAACTAATTTAGGGATTGTTTGACCTCAGGTTTTACAGTGGATTCACTGCAACTCACAGCACCCTCACACATATATTGTACAATTCCTTATGGCCTATCCTCTGTAACACAACTCCGATGTATACGGATATCTCAGAAAAAGGGAATATTCAACTCTAAAGCAAAATCAGAGCTTATGCTACCTTCTGCAATAGCCTCTAGTAACTTATCAGAATGGATGGAAAATCTTTCTTTCTCCAAAAGTAGGACACTTCTGGCTACTGCACTTTTACAGAAAGCCAAATACAACAGGGAGGAGCATTTATGTGGTATTTAAGTGGAAACATTGCCAGAGACTGCTTTATTGTGGTATTTTAGTTGAAGACAAGTAGGTGGTTATTGTAGTATAGTTGCACGGCATAACTCAGTTATCCTTTTAAAAAAGAAATGCAAGATCTAGTTATAAGTGTTTGAAGTACAATTAACAATGACAAACCAGGCCTTTACAGGAGAGACACACATTTTCCACACACACCCTTTTAAAGTATTTTTTTTGATTTTCGGCTGTAACATTTTATCATTTCCAGTGGAAAAGCCAGCTGGAAAACGACATAAGGAGGACACTGTCTTTAGTCCCATTGCCTGAGACAAGCATTCTTTTAAAAGTTAATCCTTTAAAAAAGTTTGCTTTTCTTGCTAATGCAATACATATTCATAATTTTAGGATTTTTTGTAGGTTTTTTTAAGGATTCCACCAATTTTCTTGATATTTTGTAATAGAAATATCCCATAATTTTCAGTAAGAGCTGAATAAATGAAATTTTAATGTCAGAAATGCTCTTAGCTCTCATTACTACTGGTTGATAACAACTCAGATGCCTAATGAGGCTTCCTTTTAGCATGCCAAATGCTACATTTGTTCTTAATGTATCAATAACTCATTAACACTAAAACTGCAGACATTAGATGGAGGTTCCCAATGAGTTTCCTTCCTCCCTTCATTCAAAACACTTAAATTCTATCTATGGAGTTGTTGTCTATCTATGTCTAGTCTATCCATGGAGGTCTCTTGTCTATTGTCAAGCCCTTATAGAACACAAGAGGTTGTTTACCTGGACTTTAGTAAAGCCTTTGACCCTCTTTTCCATAGCATTCTCCTGGAGAAGCTGGCTGCTCCTGGCTTGGATGGGTGTACACTTCACTGGGTAAAAATCTGTCTGTCTGCACCAAAAAGCTGTGGTGCGTGGAGTTAAATTCAGTTGGCAGCTGGTCATAAGTGGTGCTCAGTACAAGAAAGACATT
>VXAK01014375.1:123337-185886 GCA_013399435.1 Arenaria interpres | reverse complement strand
ATGTCAGTTGTTCTTTCCTTATCGAGCAATGCTGTANGTTGTTCTTTCCTTATCGAGCAATGCTGTAACACCATGACAGAAGGCCACCAGATTTGTCAGGCATGATTTGCCTTTAGTGAAGCCATGTTGGCTGTCACCAATCACCTCCTTATTTCCCATGTGCCTTAGCATTGTTTCCAAGAGGATCTGCTCCATGATCTTGCTGGACACAGAGGTGAGACTGAGCAGCCTGTAGTTTCCTGGGTCTTTTTTCCATTTTTAAAAAATGGGGGTTAGGTTTCCTCTTTTCCAGTCAGCAGGCACTTCACAACGTCTCAAATATGATGGATAGTGGCTTGGCAACTTCATCTGCCAGCTCCCTCAGGACCCACAGATGAATCTCATTAGGTCCCATGGACTTGTGCACCTTGAGGTTCCTTAGATGGTCTCAAACCTGGTCTTCTGCAGTGAGTGGTTCCTCATTCTTCCAGTCCCTGCCTTTGCCTTCTGCCACTTGGGCAGTGTGGCCAGAGCACTTGCCGGTGAAGACCAAGGCAAAAAAGTCATTGAGTATCTCAGGCTTGTCCATATCCCAGGTGACCAGGTCTCCCATTTCCTTCCAGAGGTGCCTGCATTTTTCCTAGTCTTCCTTTTGTCATCAACACACCTGTAGAAGCTTTTCTTGTTGCCCTTGATGACCCTAGCCAGGTTTAATTCTATTAGGGCTTTATCTTTCCTAACCTGATGCCTGCCTGCTCAGACAATTTCTCTGTACGCCTCCCAGGCTACCTCTCCTTGCTTCCACCCTCTGTAGGCTTCCTTTTTGAGTCTGAGTTTCTCCAGGAGCTCCTTGTTCATCCATGCAGACCTCCTGGCTTTTTTGCCCAACTTCCTCTTTGTTGGAATGCATCGCTCCTGAGCTTGGAGGAGGTAATCCTTGAATATTAACTAGCTTTCTTAGGCCCCTCTTCCCTCCAGGGCTTTATCCCACAGTACTCTAAATGTTTGAAGATTGTACATGGTAGGTCCAAAAACTTTGTCAATAGATTGTTGCAAGTCTTGCCATTGACAGCCAGTGTTAACAGATGGATGGGGTAAGTCAGAGCTCTATCAAGAAGAACTATGAGACAGACCAGATATGGGCTGTGTTCCATTAATTGAGAAACTAAACTTGAATTACAGGAGAAATTACAATAGCAAAGCATTGAAGCATTCAACTGAGAATGCCAGTTATGACAGTATTACTGCTGAATCAGGTTTCAAGTTATTTTCAAGGTCAGAAAAGCCCTAAGAATTAATGCCCAAACAGATGTCATCAAGTCAGATTATTTACAAGTTCAAGTTTCAGGCAGATCATTGATGCACATGTTTAAGAGAGTTGGCACTGTTTCAGAGCCTAGAGGTAGTCCTTTGAGTTAAGGTTTGCTGAGTGCCATTTGTGAAGACTTCTGAGCAGTGGTTGAAAAAATAAACCCCAGAATTAAGTGAGCTATTTTAAGCAGTTTCACTAGAGAATCAGTGAGTGGTAGGTACCATGTTTGTAGGTGGAAGTCAGATGCAGGACAGTATCACATTTTACATTTTTCATTAGTTTTCAGTGTGGGCTGTCAGTGGAAGAACTTGGTCATACATACTGCAGTCATAGTGAAAATCATCTAGCTCTGCAATGAGAAAGATGCATGTTGTTGACAAGATCCATTGAAGGATGAGATATCCTCATGCTTCGTAGCAAACAACAAGCAATGTTACAGCATGGTAATTACCCGTGTGGCATAGCTGCTACCTGGCTTTTACAGGCTGGTCATCCTGTTTTTAGCAGTTTGGGTTTGAGTGCAAGGATCAAGATATTTCAGGAATTGCCTTGCAGAGCTAGCAGGTTTTGAGTTCTTGCATGTTTTCTCTAATCTACTCATCAAAACACATGCTTGACTATTAATGTATGTAATATTAACCTATGAACAAACTAGATGGGATCTTGGGCTGTAACTTAGAGGATGCACTAGTAATCACAGCTTTATCTGTGGTCTCTTGGTGACCACCCACTCAGAGGTTAATGCCCTCTGTAGGGCTTGTAAAGCATTTCTGGTCTGGTTACCAATGTCACACAAGGAGAATCTCAACATGTTAGTTTTGTTAAAATAAATGTCAGGAATATGGATAGGGAGAGAGCTGAAAGTAAACAAAATACCAGGGCCAGCATTTATTTTAATTATGTTTACTTTTCCCCATATGGAAAGAGGTAGCACTCACCATCTATTTAAGTCACTTACTAACTGCATAATTAATAGGGCTAGGTTAACCTTGACTATGAATTTCCTTTGGAAACTGGATGCCAACGTTTTTGAAGTTCCTTTGTTCCCATTTGAATGGCCCTGTAGAGGGAGTGCTTCCAACTTATTTAATGAGACTATCAGTCCTTTCAATTTATTCTAATTTATTTTATAAACAGAGAATACTGTATAGACTAGAATGATCTGGGATTGTACCAAGTAAGAGGATATCATTTGCATGTAAAAGGATTTTTATCTTCTGAACTCTTCTCTTGAGTCCACCTGTTCCTTCAGAATATAGTCCTGTCAGACAGAGGTGAAAAGAGACGCTCCTGAATAGTTCCTTGAAAGAGGCTAAAAAAGGTAGGAGGGAAAAGAAATGTTTATCAGGGTATTATACTTGGAACTCCTTCACATGTGGCCATACATGACCGTATATATATCTCTCAGGTACTTCTGAGCGTCCAAGAAAGGTAACTAAGAATCACAAGGCTGCTGTCAGTCAGTTTGAATTCTCTCTTCAGGGATCTGCACTTCTGTGGGAAAATATTGATGAGTCCAAAACTGGAGAAAACGTGCCTATGTAATATTCAGTGTGTGGCTAGGTCAGTCAATCAAAACCTTCTTCTCTTTAGAGAAAAATGGCTGCACAGGGACTCGATAATGTGGACGGGATACTAGTATTAATCAAGTGATGGTTTTCTGAACTTTTTAGAAAATAAATCTAACCTAATTAGCTTGAGCCTTATTACTTATGACCTCACCAAACCTTTTATCAAATATAGCCTGAAAGAGCTTTATATGAGGAAGACAGGCGAACATGTGCTGTGGTTCTGTACAGCTTTTTCCTCTTTAGGGACAAATTTAAAGGTTTTTCTTCCACTTGTTTGTAATCTGTCTGTACCTTCTCTAAGTAATTACTTACCAGCTCAGAGCTAAGTTTTCTTGAAGATTTAGTGGGCTTCTCCGGGTACAGCAGCAGAGCTAAGGGCTTTGGCTCTTCTTTTTTCCTTCAAAGCCTTGTTTGTCTCCTCTGGTTGAGAAGGATAGACAAGACATACCTATAGCTCTGCTGTGTGAGTCTGCAGTTGTTACAAAGCCACCCATTTCCCCTATGCTTTGTAGTGAATCATTTTTTTAAAGTGCTAGTCGTAATTTCAGAAATTGGTGAGTGATCACTTCATGGTTAGTAATAACTGACCTTTGATCTAATGCAAACAGCATTGTTTTCAGACCTGTTGGCTTCTCACCTTTACTCTGTATGGAATAAGTTTGTCTTGCTCAAAGCCCCACATGAATGAGTTAAAAAGAAAAAAAGAAGGGCAACTTCAGGTTGAACCGAGAGAAACCAATTTACTTAATGATAGTGCTGTATTGCTTGTGTAAGATTTTATTGGGAATGTCTGCCTGAGAAGTCTGGTATCAAGTCTTTCCCTAAATCTCCGACCTGATCCCACTGGTCCTCCTCCTTAGCAAGGACAGAACAGTGCCTGATTCTTGATCCTGTTTTTAGCATGTCCCATACATTGACATTTGTTTTAAGGAAAATAAGCCCATATTGCCAATAGGTTTATCGTTCAAACAGAAAGAGTGCAAGTCTCCATGTTCCTACACACTGAGTTCTCCTGAAAAAGAAAAAATTGCACGATCTTGAATGCACAATAAGAGATTGTAATTGGCTTAATTTTGTTATTAGGTATTGAGTTCCTTTCATATTCAAAAATGGTGCAGAGGAAGCTCTCTGTGAATAGGTAAAAATGAGAGGCAGGAAGAAAACCAGGTGTTTTTAAGAGAATGGTAACATTCTCAGATAAAACATTTAATGGCTCATAAATATTGTTTTGAACAAGACTTTAGCTTATCAAATCCCCTTGTGAGAGGCAGGTGAACTGAAAAGCTTCTCCCAATAGATCGAAACTAGCAATGCATTATTCAGACGTGAATTTCTTTCTGAGTTTTCATTTTATACAAATAGGCTGCATGTTTCCAGATTTACAGTAAAGCCCAGTGCTAGAAAAATGGTTGAGACACAGTGAAATTGCATGAGGAAGGCTAAAGAAGGGTTGAAAGTAGTGTGCAGCTGAACTTAAAATGTCATCAACTGCAGAATTGTGCCTCAATTTTCTGCTAAATATTGCCAATGCACAGGGATGAAAATGAGGCAGGACCAGCGGCTTCTAATGCCGCTTTCCTGCCACGGGGTGTAGGAGGAAGAAGGGAGAACTCAGGCAAAGTGAGTGTATTTGTGCTGTGGATACTCTGACCCACTTGCAGCAGCTGCTGAAACTGGTCCTTGTTTTCTCTGTCTGGAACAAAGAGCAAAGATCAAAGTTTAATCGAAGTCGGTTCCTTTTCCCTACCCATTTGCTCTTCCACCTGCTCCCTCTGCTGGTAAATTCAAGGAGACCTAAAGAAAGGAAAATGAGAGATGAAGAGGAAGACAAAATGGCGGGCTTACCCTTTATAGTTTGACGATGAACTGAAAACTCAATTTTAGTGCAGTAGTAACCTGTCATTTACAGTATTTCATGTCATCTTGTCTTCATTATCTTTTGGGGAGAGGGATTATATGTTGTGGTAATAATGGATCTCTTTTAAACCTTTTCATGAAACAAAGCATCCTGTTCTCCTTTTTAAGTTTAGAAGTTTCAGGAAAGAAAATAGTGTTCCTGACTAGGACCACTATAGCCAGTTCCTGACTTTGGTGATGGCTTTTCATGTGTGGAATTTCATCCTCTTTTCCATTATATTCTTAAAGAACATCATGGAAAAATCACCACCACTTGTCTTTTCTATGTCACAATTGAATCTTCCAGGTTTTTTAAAGGATGAAATGTTCTTGTTGCTTTTTAAAAGCTTAAAACCAAATCAAGATATTTGGTGCACAGGAACAGTGGCTGTCCTCTTTTCTACAGGTGTCACAAAATGTCCCTTTCTCTCCAACACACTTTCAGTTGCATGTCCCATTCCCTCCTTTGTGCTGGCTCTGGCATTCCTCCAGGTGCACACTGAACCGATTCATCTTCCTAAACAAGCAAAAATTTTGTTTTGGTTTTTGCTAGCTTCATATTATCCCATTTTAATGAGGTGAATCAGCTGAGCACAAGGTCAGAAGACAGCCAGAGCCAGTTCCAGAGATGGGGCAGTGGCATGCAATGAAGCATTAGATCTGCTCAAGCAGTATGGTGCAACTGCCATGCCAAGTTCTGGTGTAAAGAGACAGTAAACATTGCTGGCAGATAAAACTCATTCAAGCTTCTCTCCATGTAAGCAATTGATCCTTTAATAGACTTGGGATGAAATGTAAGGCTCTTGGAACATTTTGATTTAAACTAGTTGCCAATAGCATTAGCTGATGAAAAACCTGACTAAAAAAGGCATAAAGAACTCTTACCCTGCCTAACTAGCTCCTTCTACTAGAGTTTGTCAGGCTATATGTTTCGTTAAAGATTTGCTGTTGTTGTTGCTGAGGTCTCCGTAATCACCAGATAACATCATCATTCTCCTTTTTTTTGCATCCCCTCTGAAAATCACAGTGCTCAAGCTATTTCTCACTGATCGTCCCCCAATCTCATTTCCTCTCAATAGTGCTCTTTCTGGTGCTGCTTCTGAAGTCTGTGATGCTGCATTTCACAAGGAGATTCTATTTTCAGGTCCCCTTGTTCTCAATGACCAACCATGCATGCTCACTTATTTAACACTTTTTTACCTCAGCAACATACACAGATATTTTCTCAAAGTAACTTCTGTCATGAAGTAACACGAGAGGGTCAGATGCTCGTTGTTCAGCTATCACGATGACAACAGACTGAATCACAACCTTTTTTTTTGCGTATGTGGTGAATCTGGCAAGTAAGGAACTCCCTTAATACTCTTAACAGAAAAGGGAAGGGCTGTAGAGAAGTATTTGATTGGTGAAAGATGGAGAATATGTGATCCAACTGTTTGGATTTGTATGGATGTTTGAAGGCAGAGAAGAGAGCTCTGGAGCTCTGTGATTACTGTCTGCTTTATATCAAATTACTATGTGATTCCTGAGCATCATGTTAATCTTCGACATAATAGCTGGGTGAGCACGGAAAATACTGGAGAGTTTAATGTACGACACAGAACGGAGCATGAGGAGACTGCCTTTAAAATGCACTTTCTATAGACGTTATATCACCTAAATGTTCTTAGACAGCAAACGTAAAAGGACATGAGAACAATCAAAGTTAATTCTCTTTTACATTTAAACAAAATGACTCATGGAAAATATTTTCTATGTGGAATAGAAAGCTGTCTGGAAAAGCGATTTTGAGCTGTGAGGAGCTCTGTACAGGATATGCATTATTGTGGATAAAACTGTCATCCTACATGTTGCCACCTGTGTTAGAGACATCCGTGATTTAGTGATAATTGATACAATCATTTTAAACAAGTCTATAAATTTACATTTCTTTTCTATCTCTTTTGTTTATAAATGAATGACTATAGCTTTACGTGGAACCAGAACCACTACTGAATTGTAGGGACTAACAGGGAATAGTGTTACACTATCATCTAATTTTGGATATTTTAAACACCTTTTTTTTTTTTTTAGTTTTCCCAGTTGGCTACATAGCTTCATTACATCAGCAACATCAAACGTTGACCGTATTGAGTTTCTTTACCCTAAAATTTTTTTCTGCTTTTCGACTTCCTGTGCGAACTTCTCATAGTGTGTATGCTGTCCCCATTAATTCGTTAAAGGTGGGATTTTTTTGTTTGTTTTTACCTGAGCAGTTTGCCCACCTTCTCTCAGTACGCGTTTATCATTTGCTTCTTCTTGTTGATCCAGTAAGCTATTTACTATATGCACCACCATGCACCAACTCCTAATTAGCATATATTTTCTAATGGTGAATTCATGGCGATCATGAAGATGAAAGGATGAAACTAACAAAATTATGGCCATCTGAGAAGTGATTAAACAGGAAACTCCCCTGCATTGTGATTGAAAGGAAATGAGTGGGTGTCAGCCTAGTGAGTTGTTCCATATGAATCAAGCTATAATGGGTCTGGTTTTCGTGTGTCTTAAAGGAGGACTCAAATTCATCCTTTAAGTCTCTTGTCTGTTGACAATTTAGAGCAAGTAAGATCACACCCCTGCACTCACAGCCATCAAGTAGAATTTGACATAACTGAGGAGCAAACTGATGAAAAAAGAGCAAAGGATTTTTCATGGTCCTTAATACTTCTGCTGAGCAATTGCAGTCTCTGCTTATCAACTGCCCTTTCCTTCCTCTAATTGTCTGACGTAATGCCCTCTTGTCCTAAATTTCTTTTGTGGCTCATCTTTTTCAAACCTAGAGTCTATAGCTGACCTATTTCTCCTTTTTCAAACTCAGGTGGAGAACATTTTCCTTCAATAATTTTTTTTTTCTGAGGTCCTAAGTAATACAGTGAAGTTTTCCTACAACCTGAGCTTTAACCTTTCAGTAAATTTTTCCTTCTTATCATACAGAATCAGATTGATTTATTTGATTGCTTTGTGAATTACCTTAACACCTAATATTTAGGAATCCCCCTGACAAACTGTCTCCACCATTTAAAACAAAATGTCCCTTCGAAAAGATCATAGCCATCTAAAGAAGCCCCTGGAGGACATTTGTGTAGGATAGATTCACTCATCTGGAAACCCATACTCTTTCAAATTGAAATGATTCTTGAATGAGTGTCCTCACTGTGAATGAATACAATATGTAAACATAAAAACATAGGTGTGAAGAGAGAATCCATGAACAATCCAAAGACTGCTGGAAATGAATACATTATTAATAAGTGGTTAGATGTTCAGGTCAATCTGTCCTGACCTGTGTATCAGATACAGTGGTTTACTGACTCTACCCTTCCTTTTACACAGCATCACTGGTCTTAATCGCAATGCTCTGTTTCTTTGCCTTTCAACAATCTTCTTTAAACAAAGCAAGTAGTATTATGACTTACACAGAGAAAAGATAGTAATCCCAATGAAACATGAAATAAATTGTGTTGACTATGTTACCAATATCAAAATGATATATACATATAGATTTATACAAAGAAAAGAAGTCACTAAAATTCAAATTGCACAGCTGGACACAATTTATTTTGGTATTTCCTTCATCTGCAACAAATACAGGAACCTAACAACGGCTTGTGTAGTCCAGTTAAATGAGAAGACCATGTATCTGGATACTACAGATTTAAAAGGAGGTGCTGCTTGCTATTGTTTAGAAACATCATTTAACTAGATTTGATCTTTGAAAAAGAACATTTCTTCCATTGTCTATAAAAAGCATAGACATTGTGAAATCACTGTCCCTCTGAAGGACAGGTGGAGATAACCTAAATAGCGGGATAAATTCCGGAGGTTCCAACACCTGCAGTTAGTGGAAGACCTGGACAGTGCATTTTAAGCAGTGTGTTTTAAATTGTGATTGGGATTGTGATTGGGATGAGATACATTTTGGCAGCAGCTGATTCCCAGGGAGAAAGAATCTTACAGTTTTAAGAAAAAAAAGGTTTGTCATGGCTCCCTTTGGCTTCACACTTGGAGAAATATGCAAAACATGCCAGTCAAATTCTGTTGTCATATGGTAGGAAAATGTGTGTTCTTCTGAAAATGGCTTACATCCAGGTAGGCCCCAGTAGACAATGATTTACAGTCTGAATTTTACCTGAATGTGAGCTGGATATTTTAGTAAAAGCAGTCAAGTCATGTCTTTGAAGACAGGATTTCCCAGGCTGTACAGAGAAGAACTGGTTTTACTGGTTCCTGTGGCTGGTGCTCTCAGTTTATATGCCTCCACCACACCCATTCCAGGCTCCCTGCACCTCTGAAACACAAACAGAGCAGGTGAGATTTTATCTGGTAAAATATTTTCAAAAATACTGGATTTTGGTCTCTCAAGGCCCTGGTCTGTATTAGTAAGGATTATTTGGACAACTGTTGCTATCTGCAGAAATGTCCATGTTCTCAAAATGACCTCATCTTTTTTAACTCAATGATTGTTTTCTCTGAAAATATGGATACACTTTTAAAGTATAATATTCATCTCCAATTTAAAATCTCAGCCTTGAATCACAGAGCAGAAGCAGTGCACTGAAGGATTTGGTCACAGCCTGCCAAATTTTGTTACACAAAGTACAAGTTCACTCAAAACACATTTTCATACAGGCTGCTTTCCTGATCAGTCTTGTTGATTCATTGTATGGACTGTCATTGCTCATCAACTGCAAAAGTAGCCCAAGTAAGTTTCAATATGATAGGTTATAAACTGATTTTAAAATATTTACTATAAAAGGCAAATCATCATCAAGCAGTTACTGATAAAATCTGCACATTTCACAAACTGTGGGGGAGTGCTGAATTATAACAAAGACAGAACATCAAGACAGTGACATGAATTATTCTGTAAGCCAGCTGCAAGCAAACAAAATGTATTTCAGCACAGACGCCTGAAAGGATATAGGCCATCCTTACAGGATTTAGGACAACAGTATGGAAAGTAATGACTTGAAGAATTAAGTATTGTGAGTAATAATAAACTGAACAAATCTCCATATTATGATGCGGTGGCTAATGGAGTCAGCACTGATGTAACCATTGGTAGACTGTATACCAAAATGTTGTCTATCCAAAATATGCTCTTGATAAAGATGTTAAATAGTTGCTTTGGAAGAGACACAGGTGATTAAAGAAAGAGAAGTATGACTGACAGTAAGAGATGCAAAAAGCTCAGTGATGCAGAGGTACAGTGGTGATTTGATTGCTGTCCATGAAGAATATATACTAGAAGGCAGCTCTTATACCTACTAGGGAAAATGTAAGATGATCTGACATTGAAAACCTCAGCGAGAAATAAAATGACAATGTCTTGGGATAAGAAAGATCAGCACCAAAATGCCTAAGCAAGAATTATAAGAGATGCATCACTGGAATTTGTCAAAGCAAGAATACTCTTTAATTTGAAGTAGGAATTATAAGATTTGTAGCCTTTTGTGGTACAGGGAATAATTACTGCAATATTGTGTCTTACAATATTCCCTTCTGCGTTTAAAATCTATGAAGCTATGTTGTTTCTAGATGGATCTGCTCACAATGTGATAAATATTTTGAATAGCCTGATAAATACATAACCAAGTATTCATTGAAATAAAAAGGTAAGAGGCCTCTAACCACTATTCTGCATTCACGATTAATTCTGCATGATCTTAAGTATATTGAAAAGTGCTTTGAAAACATGTTGTAAAAATTATGACAATATATCTTAAATTACTCATCAATCAATGTGAGTATTATTGAAATGAAGATAATTTATACAAGGAAATATTCTTAAATATTTGTCTTCTAGTGAAATACTACCGCATAAAAGCACTTACATAATGCACCAGTGACATTAACCTGTGTTTACCCAAAACTTAAATGATTAAGCAGTAGCTTAGACAGCAAGGTTATGGTCACAGTATGAGCACTCAAACAACATAAATTCAGCCAGTTAAGCTTGTCATAAAGACTACAGAGATGATGGAAAAGACTATATAGTAAAAGAAATCTATGGCTAGGTCTGATTAATATTTTTGACAAAGTGTTCGGTTGAAAAATGAGGCTTTGCTGAAATGAGGTTCTTTGTAAAATCTTTTATATTTGTTATGAACCTGGCACGTAGGCAGGCTGCTCTTGCAAAGCTGAAGATTTGGCAACCTTGGAAACCTTGATCACAGTGTATTATACCTATAAAAGAAGCCAAAAATTTTATAAAAGATGGCTCTTCTCAACGGAATACGAATTCAGGCCTTATCAACAGAAAAAACATACCCATGTCAATATACTCTCTATCTCTCTTCATGTTTGCATTCTAAAAATCTGGAAAAGAGAAATCGCCTAGGTAGCTCTGAGTCTTTTAGTTTGAATGTAGTACTGTATAAAGTGTTGGAAAATATTTGAAGGAAAGAATAATTAAATCCCTGAAGGCAAATGCAAAATGGGATAATCCTGTTTTTATCAAACGTAGATAGTGTTAGACTGAAATCTTTTTGGATAACATAATTGACCTTTTACATAGGGACAATGCGATAGCCTGAATTTTCACATGTGTTAGAGCAGCACTTGTTGTAGTGTGAAGGCAAATTATTACTGAAGTGGAAACGCTGAGGATTACCGCAAGAACTGATTGGGTCGATAAGGCACTGACCAGTGTGAGACTGCTATGCATGAAAAGAGAAGTTCTCTAGACGAAGAAGGCGATCTGTTGACACTTCCTCACAGAACAGTCTTGAGACTTATCCTACCCTTTTTAATCATTTTCAGCTTAAGGACAAGTGGCAGAAGTGGTAGAGGCTTCAGTAGCACGAAGTCATGCATGCATGCATGGGATATTAAACCAGCCAGAACTTTGCAGTGGATCTGCCTAGGCATCCTTCTTATAGTGAACTCTCCAAAGTAGAAAAAAAAAGGCTTTTAACCTCAAAAGCTGGGTATATACTACTTGCATATACACTAGAACCGTTTGTGTTTTAAACAAAGACAGCTCAGTGGCTAGGTGAGATGCGACAGAAATAAAAAAGAATTTATAAACAACTCCCTCCAGCCCACAGTAACTTTGTTGGCTGGATCGTTCCTTCTAGTTGTGATTGCAGTCCACTCAGTAGCTTTCTGGGTTGCAGAAGCTCTGTGTGGTCCTTTCTTGGCCAGCAAGAAGATACAGAGCTATAGCCTTGGCTCTGCTCCCTGCTCCTTAGCAAGCATTCTCACAGTTCCTCTGCTGCTCTGCAGGATTTTTTTGCCCCTTCCTTCGCCAGCCCTACCCTGATGTCAGGGAAGTGTCTCTCCTCCAGGCAGTTGCTCCAGGGTAAGAGCAGTCTCCCGTTCTCCACAAGGCCAGCATTACTCAGTCCCTTCTTCCTTGAAGGAATATGACATACCAGCACAAACTGCTAAAAATACCATCATAGGGAACCAAGTGGAAGAAAAATATCTCAGTGTATTGGTTATTGGAAGGTCACAGTTGACAGCCACTTTGAAGTAGCTGTGAAATGTACTATTAGGATGTGGTGGCTGAGGTACTTGTAGGAGAGATAGGGATGTAGGAACTGCATTGTAGAAAGCACCAATAAAACCTTTTTTGCAGTATTACGTGCAAATCCTCTCCTATGTTCAAGAAGAGGAGATTAAAATGGAATAGCTGCAGAGGAAGAGAGAAAAACTGAAGAATAACAACATTACATAAATCAAAAAACTTCAGATTAAAAAAAAAATGAGAAAAAAAGGTCCTAGCAGATTTCTAGGGCATGGCTTGGAATGAGCTTCCAAACAACAGTAATGAAGGTGAGAAGCCAAAGATGCCTTAAAAATTGAACTTTATAAGCTTAAGTGCAGGACTGTATGACAGAATGAGAAAATTTCTGGAGATAGAAAGTTAAGATCCCTTGAGTATCCAAGGTATTGGCATCTCCAAAAATCACTGATCTGAGAGAAGCCGACTCACTATTTTTCTGCACTGTCCTCACACACTGAAAATCTCACGTCTTATGGCATCTCCCGGTTGCTTGTAGAGGTCAGAAAGTTGTTTGTTCTGCTCGAGTGCTCAGAAATAAACCAGTGGTCAGATTTAGGGTGAAAGCAAAACATTTCACCTTGGACAGATTGCAGGGAACATTAGCTTTGGGTGTCTTCCCGTTATCTTTTGTGGGGGCCCTTCTCTGCCTCGCAACATATTCTAGGAGTTTTGTTTAGGAAGTGCTCTGCTGTTGCAGCGTCATAGTGTTGATTTTTGTCCTACAGTACATTGTAGCTGTGAATTACCTGAAGTTTTACATTTATCACAAGTTTTTGGGAAGTGTTTGTGGTGCATTGTAGTTAACAGATTTCTATTACTGTGGAACTTCATAAAATAGATATGTAGTGTATGGTTATTTACAACTATAGATAACTGTGCCTGATGATTCTTAAACTCTTGTTCCTGGATGATACTCTGATTTTGGAACAAGAATGTTTACACAGAGAGTAAAACTAGAGAAACTGATATACTAGCAAGAAGTGATATACCCTTAAGTCTTCCTGTACAGGCAACACCTTGGTGGAATGTGGATCAGTGCAATTTCCAAACTATAGGGTATATATGGATTCAAACTGCACTCAGTAGTCCTTTGTCTTCGTGTCTCTTTGTCAGGAAGTGTAGTGACAGGACAAGGGGCAACGGTTTTAAATTGGAAGAGAAGAGATTTAGATTAGATATCAGGAAGAAATTTTTAACTATGAGGGTGGTGAGCCACTGGAACAGGTTGCCCAGGGAAGTTGTGGATGCCCCGTCCCTGGAAGTGTTTAAGGCCAGGCTGGATGGGGCTTTGAGCAACCTGCTCTAGTGGGAGGTGTCCCTGCCCATGGCAGGGGGGTTGGAACTCGGTGATCTTTAAGGTCCCTTCCAACTCTAGCCATTCTATGATTTTATGATTCTAAGTTTAAAACAAAACAGTAATCACGTATCTGTGCTTCTGTCTGGAGTGACAATTGCTTTCAACTCATCTCTCAGCTGAAGCAGAGGAATAGAAATTAATCAGAGAGTGTAAGTCAGAAAGAAGGAAGTGCTGGAGCCAGAAGCAGTAACATTTGGTGCCATATTGGAGGACTAAAAAAATACATATTTTTAACTACAGTAATTTAAAAAGAATTGGGGCCATCTGCTATTCTCAGGACATTAATTATTAAAACTTACAAGAAACCAAAAGCATGATGGCTGATAGATTCTAAATTGTTATGAATCTTTTTTGTGCACCTCCCTCTACTCTGCCTGATGCAAACAGCTGCTCAGCATGTAGCAAAAAGGATTTCATCAGAATTACAATTTAAGGATAAAATTGCAGTTCTTGAATATAGGCTGAAAGACTTGAAAAATTACCTCAGTATAATTTCGTAACATCAGGCCCACTTATACACAAAGTTGTGTCTGTTTATCCAGATATGTGTTTTAAAATTTAGTTAAATTCTTACAAAATCCCATGTGAATATTCCTCATTAGATTTTAATCTGTCTTAAATTCATTAGAATTAAGTCAGTTCCTTGCAGGGTTTGAGGTTTTCAGTCATGTGCACAAAGGAATTCGCACCACTGTCACTAAATTGAACCATTGATTGTGGTTCAGTTGGTGCAACATTTATGTAGGGAAAAGCTCTCATTTATTGATCAGCCTGAGATGCCAATTATAGATCCAAGTCCAAGCCTCAGTAAAATACAGGTATGCTGAAATATGGGCCCAGGCCTGTGTAATTCTATAGGTACGCATGAAGTCAGTCAGTCTGCAAAACGCTTCCGTGTATTTTTGTGAACTCTTAGTGAGAAAGGTGATTCAGGTCAGAACAAATCTATGGGCAAGTGTAGATTTAAACAAATACCATAAAATTGCGCAATGAATCTGAAAGTACACATGTAAAGTGCACATGTAAAGTATATGCATGCCATGGAATATAATGGGTTATTATACGTTACAGGGAGACCAGGATAACAAATCTGACCATAGGATTTTCACAAATTATAGCTTTAGTAAGTTTGTATTAACTGGATTCATCTAGACAAAAAGCAATATAGAGGTAAAACTATACAGTCTTCATAAAAATGTTATCTTTGTATTATGATACACATTTACTTCTGCAAGGAGAAAAGAACTACTCAGGATTTATGAACTACTGATGTTCACCCGTGAGTAATGCTAGAAATAGACTGTTGACATATTAAAGGGCTTTATGTATACTATTACTCAGTATATTTTGAGACTGTTACACTCATGACAACCAAAACTCAAAATGCAGTCAGTCACATAAAATATATCACATCGTCATTTTTAGCAGATGAAGAGATAAAAAATAGGCAAAAAGACATAATTTACAGGTAAAGAATTACAAATATACTTTTCAATCAAACAATTTTGCCAAAATGACTTTTAAACTACCAGAGAAAACAGGAGGAGATTATCAGATATTACAGTATTATGAGGCATGAGCTTGGAAACTAGATGGAAGAGAATATTCTGCTGTTCTAGGACATATTCTCACAACTGCATATGACTGAGCAGTAACTGGTGACAGGCAGATGGTACCATCCAGAAAGCCCTTCTCAAAGTAACAGCCAAGGTTAAAAATGGGACTGCACTAGAAGCCAAATGTTAAAAAAAAGTTACTTATGAACAGCCATAATTTCAAAGTTAGACATTCGGTATATTCTGCAAGTGTCAGTGTGCATATACTCCCTCCTGGACTACCAGTGGTGACCTAAAGTTTTGCTTCCTTTTTGTAATACATTTAGTAGAGTGACCAGGTATTTATTATGCCTGAGCAACTAACTTACTGCTATTTGCTACAGAGGCTTTCTGTTTGCCAGGGGAGGGACCTGAACTATCCTTTTGGACCAGACTTGCAAAAGTTTTTCTCCTCCCAGAATTGCCTAAAGCCAATGGGCTTTAGGCTCTTAAGCTCTTCTGCAGCATAAGCTAGACGCCTATTTGCATTATTAAACGCTAAATGCCCTTCTAAATGTGTCCTTAAGTCTGGTCTGCAAATGTACTCCTTTGGTTAACCAGAGTTAGAGCTCGGTTTCCTTTAAACACAATCTCAACTTGCAAATATGTTGCACTCTCTGTTAGCAGGAGGCAGCCTTCTCCATGGTTTGTTCCTTGAAAAAGATTCTGAAGCTATTTTTTGCCATATGGTATCCCATCTTTGTCAGTGATTCTCTGAACTGGTTGGAGTTTTCCTTTACAAATATGAGCATACCCTGATGCGCAGATGGAGTCTACCATTGATTATGCAGAACTGTTGTTGTGTTACACTGAATACTATGTCCTACTCAAATAATCCAATACATGTAACGATTTTCCTAGGCAGGGCTTTATCTTCATTTGTTGTTGTTTCTGGGAAAAAATAAACATCCTGAGAAAAACTCAATGATAACTTTGATTATGAGCTTTCATTCAACTTGGATGAGAAGAGCTAGTTGCTGGCTGTCATTATCTCCAACAACAGACAAAGGCTACAACAGCCTCATATCACCATCCTGTAGTTTCAGTGTCTTGAGCTATAGCTGAAGTCAGTTCCTGATGCTTTCTAATTGCTTGTGATTACCTTATATGTCAGCTTCATGTGCAAAGGTAAACTGTTTAAATCATCACACTCCAAAGAGCACAACCAGAGCAAATGTGGAAGTGGATTCAGAAAGGATGAGATAAATTCATGGGGAAAGGAACGCGTTAAGCACTGTGCTCTGAATGCAGCCTTTGGCTCAGAAAGCTCCTAAATGGCTGACAGTCAGACAGAAGAGGACTGTCATATGGGGAAGATCACTCGTTGTACCCACAGCATCTTCTTTTTCTTAGTCTTCCACAAGTCGCTGGCAGTGGCTGCTGCCAGGCACTCTCTTTCCCTTTCCGTGGCAGAGCCCTGTTAAACTAGCAATTGATTTGGGCATTATGTTTGCATAATGTGACCTGAGGTCTCCTTGGAGACCTGAGAGCTTTGCAGGGCTATCAATCTTCAGAAGCAGTGTATCTCTTATATTTTCTTTTTACTTTCAATGGCTCGGTTTTTTGCTACATTTTGCTATTCCTCAGCATTGCTTGATAAATGTTATGAGGTTTCATTGCCTTCTGGTAGGTTATTGTTTCCTTTTGGGAACACTGTTGGTCATCTGGGTTAAGTCATTTTTTATCATTTGTTCCAAGTATTTCTGCAAAGTCTCCCTTTTCCTTGTGTCCATACCACCGCACCCACAGCTGGTAACGTTGCTACGGGTTGAGGGGACAGTTATCCATGCTACTACAGCCATGTTACAGCTGGCTCTGCAATTCAGCTACATTCAAACAGGTCACTAATCTCACCTCACGGCTGCAAACGAAGCAGCTGAGTGCGTGCCATTTGCAGTACAAAAACGTTTGTGCCTTAAAATTGTGCTACAGATAGTGTCTTTTTGCAGCAAGTCTGTACAGTCCTATTTGGTGTGTGAACTGCTTCTTTTATTCTTTTGGGTTTTATTTGTTGGCGTTTTTTTGTTGGGTTTTTTATTTGTTTGGTTGGTTGCTTGCTTTGTTTTTTGTTGGGATTTTCTTCGGGTCAGGTACAGCACTAGGATATGAAATTAATCTCGTTTTCAACATCCATAACATCTTTGCCCCTGGGCATGTTTCAGCCTTCTTTCTGTTCTGCTTTCCTTAAGAAGTCTACTGGATTGTTGTCTCTCTTCCTGGCCAGTGTGTTTCTGCTGCCTCCATTCCTTTGGATTGAGCTGTCACCTGTTGTTGATTTCTCCTCTGCAGCAATTTTTCAGATGGACTGGACTTGTGCCCCATAGACTTTTTCTTTAATAATAGAATCTTTTAATACTTTAGAAGGAAAATGTAAATAAGCCTCTTAACACTGAAATTCAATGCTTTTGGGGGTAAAAAATACGTATTCTTCTACAACATTCAGCAAAGACTTTTTTTTCTAGCACCTTCATCATACTGGTCAGCTGTCTAACCAGCCAGGCTTCATATTTTTCCCATTACCTTTTCCCAGGGAGAGAGAAGAAATTAGTACTTTGCTTTTCATTACCATTCGCCATGTCTGCAGGCTCCGTTTTCGTACCTACTGGAAATCCTTCCCTCCTGCATCCTGAACATTTCTCTCCCAAGTGCCAGGCAAGTAGCTACGAGTGAACACGAGACAGAGCAGCAAGGGAAGTGGCCAGACAAGTACAGAGGTTGGGGAATCACCCTCTGCTCTGCTGCAATGACCTCAGCCAACAGCACTGCGCGAGTGGGAGGATGGATTGAAAACACTGTGGATCAGGAGGGCAGAAAAAGGAAGAAACCAAACATTCCTCCTGCCCTCCAGAGAGGCCTAGGTGACCTCCCTGCTAGGGCCAAGGTGGACAGCTTTAGCTAACTTCATGCTCTCCTTCCTCCTCTCTGACATGTGTGAGCCTGTCTGCTAAGCTCCCTTTCCTTCCCACTTCACAATGGATTTATTTCTGGTGTGTACCCCTGACCTGGTCAGGGGGGGCCTACAGATGCAATGAATCTTAGTCCAAGAAAACTGTTTTCCTCACCAGGATTTTCAAAAAGTGTGGGGTAGAATTAAAACATATTATAACTTAACATTAATGATAATGCAGTGTAAAAGCTCAAAAAAACCCCCAACCCCTGTAATCGGGCCTTAAGCCATAAGTATCCCTGTAAATTCTTAGTTAATGTCTTTGGAATCCACTCATAGTGCCTTTTAACTACTGCTCCAAACAGGACAGATTAAAGATAATTAGGATAAGGAGGAATAATTAGATATAATACACTCACTAACAAAAATTCTATAAGAATTTACAGCTGTGTAATCCTAGTTGATTTCAATCAGGTGGATCAAGATTTTATATCAATGCAGAATTGGTATCTAGATTTTCAGTGCTCCATATGCCACAAATATGCTTAAAAAATCAAATTCACATTAATAAATGATGTGCATAACCCTAATTCAAGAGACAAAAATGGTTATTTTAACCAAGGGTCAGGTCTAAGTTCCCAGCTTCCAACTGAGTATTTTTTGCTTAGCCATGATGAAGTCCAGCATCTTCTCCCACAGTGCTGGTGAGAAAACTCCCTTAAAAACACAGATAATCAATATATGTGCCATGGTGTTGTTAAAGATTAACTTCAGAAATACCTGGAAGAGAAAGATTGGTGCTGCTACTAAATTAAAAGGCACTTGATGCTAAAATTACCCCATTATTTCATTTTTGGAATTTGGAAATATGAATGCGAGAACAAGTCAATTGCTCCCACTGATCCATTTAGAAGAATTGTGCATCCTTTCTGAATTTATTCATTTATTGTTATATCCCCATAGGATATTTATTTTTCCTGCTCTAGAAACTAGACCTGTTAGGTAAGACAGTCAAAATCAGTTTTTGGTTAACAGTTACTTCATTAACTCTTCTTGTAATGAAAACTTACCTTAACACTCAAAAATGAAAGCTGGATTCCTGATCCACCTGAGAGTCTTCTCCCAGTTGTCAAGAATATTGCTTTGCCTTGAAACAGCAGTTATCTTTAGGTGCAAGGATCACTGATTTTGTTGTAAGGATAGCAGAGATATATGAATTTAGATAAAATAAAAATCTTCTCATGCTTTCTTGCCCCAGATCAAGTTGTTTTCATTGTTGGCCAATATAGAAATAAACTAAACTCCTTGTTCTGACTTTTGCCAAATAGTTTGTATTTGCAGCTTGTGCAATCCATTGCTTTTTGGGTGATTGACTACAAAAATCAGTGTTATGAATCCTAAAGCATAAAACTGTCTTGGAGGAATTTTCCCTGTCATTGTATTCATTGCCAAGATCATGGAAGGCAGGAAAAGTTCTGGACAATTGTTTATGGTGAAACATAATCTCTGAGGATCAATCTTTCAATGATTAAAATTATACATAGTTGTGAAAATAGATTAGTTGATTTTGTGAAAACTATCAGGCAAGATTTTTTTCAAAATTCATTTTGCACAGATCTGTCATCCTGATAATGAAAGTCTCCATTGTGAGCATACTATCTGAGACTACTCTGGGCAACGCATAAAACAAAACATCTGCATAAAACAAAATATCTCCCAGTGCTTTCAGATTCTGTTATTACATACATTTTCAGACAGCAGGGCCACAAAAAAGTATTATTCTTTTCCAGTCCCTTAGCTGTCACGATAAATCGATTAACTTGTAATAATTTCACCTACATATGGTACTTAGAGAGAACAGCCTGAATTCAGAGCCTGCTTTCAATCTGTGGTTTGTACAGATATCACAGGAGGGATGCCTGAAAAAAGGATGGAAGCTATTTTTTTCCTTGTGTAGCTATATTATATAATATCTCTAACCTGGATCTGAAGACAAACTGTTGTTTATCACTGTAGAAATGTGCACCAAGGGAGACTTCAAGTGGCAGTTATAAAATATATGATGGAAGATCCATTCCCAACATGTCCTGAAATAGAAGTGTAAAATTAATAAATAATGAAGTGGCTTGGTTCAAGTTACAGACACAGTTCAAAAGAAAGCGAGAAAATGAACTCAGGACTTTGTCTTCAGAATTGCCAGTTACTGGGATTCCTCTTTGAGGATGGTGCAGTGGTTCTGCAGGTGCAGATGGTTCTGTGCTTTCTCCCTCAGCGGTGCTTCTTGCTTTCCAGCCTATTCTTAGCAACCAAGAATCTTTGTTACCCTGATGGGGTGGTCTTGCACCACTCTTCTTGCTCATCACTGTGGTCATCCCAAGTGTACCTTATAAACAAAACAAAGTTACAGCTTGATCTCACTCTTCCTAAATGCAAATGCTCATGGTGGGAGATGCACCAGCTAAGCGTAGGATGTTACTCTCCAGTGCTGTGGGTCATAGCTAGCCTGCTTTTTGCCTGTCACAGAGATGCCATTACCCCAAGACTGCATGATATTATCCCCTGGCAAGCCCTGCTGTAATGGTGCTTGGTGTATGCTTGTTTCTAAGAGGTGGTCCCCCTGCATGTGGTGAGTAGACTAAATCTGCATTTTGGAATGTCACTCTTGTCATCTATCTGCTGGAGGGTCATCTAGTTTAATATGGAGTTACAGAAGCCAGGCAATAGAGAGTCATCAGTGACCAGGAATAAGTTCCTAAGTGGTATTTTCCAATCTAAGTAAACAGTGCTGAATTATTTGGATTGCCAGGCCTATCCTTCACCAAATACATTCTTTCAGGTCTATCTTAAAGATAAGGTGCACATAATACTGACAAGTTATTACAGACTTGAGAATTAGAGTGCTCTCTGGGGCAAACTTGTCAAACTCTCCAGTAGCAATAGCATTTCAGGGACAGACTATTTTACTCCTTGAACTTCCTTTCAGACCCAGTGAGAGCATTTTTCTAGGCGGCATTTCTGCCCATCAGTTGTCTAGCAGCAAACCCATCAGCAGTAGAGTCCTCACAGCTGTGGCCAGGGTACATTGTCTTGGATTCTGTGGCAAGTTTATTTAAAGTGAATTGCCTCCAGAATCTTTGGCCCAGTATAAAAAAACCTGCAGAATGCGAATCTATGATGCAAATGACTTGAAACAGCTTCACTTTTGAAGAGTGCCAGTGGCTTAGCTCACCCTGATTTTTTAAAAAACAGACTTTTCATCTGTTTCATCTGGATTTAAATAAAAAGGGTTTAGCCATTCCTGGAAGAAAGCACCTACAGTTCCTCTTTGTATTAATACTGCTGAGCATGTCCGATGCAGAGACACTGTTGTATCTGGGTACCTGGAGGTACCGTGTCCTTTTCCAGCAAGAACAGCTCCAGCACATGTGCTGTTTCTCTACATGGCGAATGACATCTGGCATGCGAGAATGACTCACCATCTCTCAGTTCTGTGACTTGTGGCCAAGTTCTGCTCTGAAATCCATGCAGTTCTGCTTGATTTTCACTACTGTCAGTGAGAACACAGTATGGTCCTGAATGGTTTTAGGGTCACTGTCAACTTGTTACTAAGTCTGGTTCTCTGTAGTTTTGTTCATGCTGATCTGTTGAATTGAGTGGAGTTGCCATGCTGTAGTACTGTGAATTCGATTATCAGGGCCCACAAACTAGAGAATATCTCCTGCTCTGTTTTTCATCTTACACTGTTGGCTTCTTAGTGGTTTCTTTACAATTTCACTGAGGTGAGAGGAGAATCAAATCCTTTGAATACAAACTTCTGCTGGTTCATATATAACTCTTTACTCTCTGATATTTAAGTAAGTGACAACTGTTCAAACACTCCTTGGTGTCAGGTTGATTCTGTTTTCAGACTGCTCGATACCTTATTCCCCAAAGAGCCTCACTTGGTTGATGATATCTTGCGGAAACAGCTCAGTCTTTCCACTGCCCCCCAGGGAGTGCTGAGAGATACGGACTGAACTGATATAAATAGGAGTCTTTCCACATTTTGAGGATGACAAAAATTCTCCAGCCACTTTTTTGAGGGGGAAAAGTCTAAGCTGGAGCACATCATAAATCTCAAGTCCAGGTACGTGCGTTGGCAGCATCTCAGCCTCACTTTAGAGTGTAACCTGTCTATTTAGACACCATCTCTCCCAACCATTGATTTCCCAATGTCAGTGGGAAGGGTATGTGACTGTAACAGGCCAGAATGGAGCATACTCTGACACTTCTGCTGCTTAGTCTAGACAAAGGCAAATGTCTGCTTATTTCCCTAGCACGGAAAGGCAGTCCTTCTGCTGAAAAAACTCATTTGTGAGGTTCAGCTTGCACTTCATTGGATGTAGCAGTATGATATCCTCTTCTAAAAGAGGAATTAAAAAGTAGAGTAAGTATAATTGTTGTCAGGGAGACCTCATTGTGGCTCCTCAAAAGGAGAAGATTCTTTATGTCTTCCTTCTCCCTCAAACACTCACTTGAGAGTGAGCCTATGAAAGTCTGTAGGACTTTTTCCATAGTAAATCTGGCAGTATCGAGCCTGCTGTGACCAGACGGGCACTGCAGGAAGTTGCACACGTCAACAGATTCTTGACCATAAAGATTAGAATCACAGTGAGTCAGCAGCACTATCCCAGCTTCACTATCCTGTCAAGGAATATCTTGCATATAAATTTATGAACTGCAAGGATATACTTTGGTCTACGTCAATGTCTTACTAGAGCTGATCAAAGCCCTGCCTTTGGTTTCTCTCAAGAGATTCTGACATTTCCTAATTTGCTCTGGTGTGAGTCAGTGAAAAAAGAAGAGTGTTTGCAAAATGAAATTTAAAACAAAAAAAAAATAATCATTTGAGATGGTCAAAATATTTGGTTTAAAGAAAGCTGGAAACATTAGCATCCAGTTGTATCACATTGCTTTACATTACAATAGCATACCAATATGAACAGAATATAGAAAATTCAGGAATTCTCAAAACAACATAGGAGAGGTGACGATAAGATATTACACTTTTCCAACTTCAGATATACAAGTGGGCAAGCAAAGCATGCCAATAGCATTGCTACAGCAGTAGGCAGCACTGGAGACTGTTACTTAGGCAAATTGGTACTGCATGTTTACAAGCTGGTAAACTGAACCGTGCATAGGTATGGTATGCTGGTGCAGACACCAACCAAAGCAGCAGAAGATGCAGAGAAGAAGGATGGATGAAACCATACTCTAGACAAGCTTCCAGAATCTGATAATTGATGGTATGAATGTGAGGGCTGAATTAAAATACAAAAATTCAGTGAATAGCTAGATCATGAAAGTCATGCGTAATATCTCTTTGGCTCTCACATACGTATGTATGTATGAAGTCACATGATGTTCCCTAAATGGTCAGACCAAAAAACAAATTAAACATATTATTTTCAGTGAAAAATATGGACAGCCATGGTGGGATGCTACTGTTTAGAGAAGTACAGAGTGTGGTTGCGAACATGAACTGTTCTGTTCTGTTCTGGAAAGAGTGAGATATAGCCTGAGAAGGTGACTGGGTGTTGCTGTCCCTCTGATTCTTGGTAAGTGCAAAGATAGCTTGGCAAAGGAGACATGCAAGGTGAAGCTGAGAGTGCATTTCAGGCCATTACTTTGGGACGATGAAGAAATCTCACTATAGTTCGTATGGGAAATATTTGAGAAAGTGATACCAAATACTTCAGAGGAAATTATTGGAAGCCATAAACAAACAAAGACAGGCTGGACAAGCAAGAAAACAGAATGTTACAAGAAAATCATAAACAGGCCAAGACTGCTGGCAAAGAGCAAGCATGATCAAAGCAGTGAAGAGATCACAAAGTCAGCACAAGCAAAGATTTGGGAGAAAGAATCTCAGCAACTACAGAATACTTCAGACTTGCTAGGAAAACAATTTACATGGTAGTTAAATAGTACAAGAAAAGAAACTGAGCCAATAGTACTTGTGCTAGGTTGGCTAACAGTAACTAGTCATAAAGTCATAAAGAAGTGCTGCAGGTAAAGGAGGATATTTTAAAACATGTATTCCCTGTAGCTGAAGACAGATGCGTTCTGGCTGGGCATGTAGTAGGGAGAGGACAGCTTGCAAAGTAGGTTGGTATGGCTCTCAGGACAACAAAGCATCTCAGCACTAAATCTTCATCCACAGAAGAAACAGAACCAACACAGAGGCAAATAAAAATGCAAAAGCTACAGGAACATGTAACATGACCACTAAGGTGGCAGAAGCATCTGAAGGAGCATTTGCAGTGCACTGCATTTAGAAAGCGTTCATGAGGAAAGAATGTCTTGCCAATCCAAATAATTATATAGATAAAATTTGTCATTAATACCAGGAAAAGTAATTTTAAAAGTACTTATGAAAAGATTAAGGCCACTTTTAAAAGAAAGAGGAGTTGAAAAACAGTGCAGCATGGCCTGGCCAAAACTGTATTGATTGAATATTTGTGTTTTAACAGGGAACTGAAAAAAAAAAAAGTAAGAATAGAGTTTAAAGCCTTATTAAAAAAATATCCAATTCTTTTTTTCATTGATTTTATATTGACATTAAGTTGAGCTCAAAGGGGAGCATTATGAACAGTGACTAAATCAGACTAATCATGGCTATAGATAAGGTGACAACAATGCTAAAAGGTGTGTATAATGACTTGTAGTCTCATAAGAACTGGTGGGCAACTGAGCAATGGATTCATGCCAAAGGACGATGGAACACAAAGGGCCCTAGAGCTGCTGTTTCTCTTCATCGCTGTTTAACTAGACATGATGAAGTCCAGTGTGTAACATTGGATGAGCGCTATTCTTCAAACATTCTGTTGGAAAAGACTTTATTCTATCTTATGAGGACTGCATATCTCCAAGCCTCCTCTGTCCTGCATCTGCAAGAGTGTCTATGATGTGACTAAAACTGAGATGTCCCTGGGGGTCTGGTCCCTAGGAGTCCGTAGTTGCATTTGTGGTCATACAAGTAGTCCCTATCATTTTCCCCAATATTCATGTATGCTTTTGTCACAGGTCATGCAAATTATGTGATGCAAAAAGTTTACACTGTTGCTATACAGTGAGTACAGTCTAGTCATTTCAGACTTGAAAGAATTTCAGAAAGCAGGTTCAAGAGTAACAAACTCAAGACATCTAGCCTCTATCTTTCTCCCAAATTGTGTCTGAAGGGCTTATAAGTGGGTATCAGGCAATGAACTGCTAGACTAAAATTGTTCTGACAGCCTGGATCTGGTCCACAAAACTTTTTGTTGTTTGAGACTCTCTGACAGAGAGGTAAGCTTTCTAGCTTGTGTAGATGATGTCATATAATTGTCAGACACACTTGAATTCATGAGAGGTTCTTGGCTATCTTAGAAAATTGGTGTAGTTGCCTTGGATTCACAATAAATGCCTAGACAATGAAATGGTTGTATCTAGAAAAAGGGAGAATACGTTAAGTATTGAAATGGAGCAGGGATAATCTTATAAAACAATGTCTCCTGTACAAACCTAGAAACCTTGGTGAGTGTTGATTATCAAGGATGAGGTTAATAGAACACAGGCTTCAGCCACAAGAGCTGCGCAGAGACTGACAGAATTTCACATTGGATAAAAACAGGATGTTTGGAAGGAGCTGCACTGCCTGAAGGTGAAATCAGAAACTGGTAGACAATGAACATCTGTCATCTCCCCCCATCATGTCTGATCCCCCCACAGGATCCACTGCATAGTTTTTCTGAGGCCCAGGAAGCCAGTTCCAGTGCTGTGTAGCCAGGAAGTCTGCAGAAGCACTGTGCACCTGCTTCCCAAGCAGTTGGAGGAAGACTGAGAAATACAGGAATACTGGAGACATCAAACCCCTGAGATCTAGATTCAGGCAAAATTTACTGAATCACTGCCTTTTCCTGGTACTGACAATAAGTTTTGTCTGTATAGTTGTTTGGATTGGAGAGACATTCTTTCCTCGTGAATATCTTTTAAATACAATGTGTTCCAGATGCTTGTTCACAGCATCCCTGTCGTCTGGGTGGTCGCACATCTTTTAACAGGTTGTTTGGTAAAACTTTCAGTACACCAGCTGGGTCCTTTATTCTTCTGTGCAGTTGTCTGGGTGATCTGTTCAGGGAGCTAATTTGTAACCTGGGGATAGAAAGAGGGAGGTCTTTGCTCCTTTGCAGGACTGTATTCCCACTGGTTGTGGATTAATGTCAAATCCTGAGGTTGTATGACAGCTCTGTTGTCTGCTGAAATGAAAAGTCCAATAGGAGTTCAATAATATAGGCCTCATTTTCTGTAAGTTCAAAGGAAAACACTAAAATTCATTGCACTAAAAACAAATGGCTCCTCTGTAGGAGATCCAGTACTTTGCTTTGAAATGACACACAGTTCACTTGAAGCATCAGTTGGCAAATGTGGGAGCTTTACCATCTTTCCATGATGTACAGGATCATTGAAATAAGAGGCCTATGAAGACAGCTGCTAAGCTGCACTGAGACTCAGGCACTTCAGATGCTAAATATTGCATCACTGACATTGGTGAGAACCCAGGGTGTTTTCAAAATTGTCCTTTTTGCACTACAGAAAATTGTTTTTATTTATTATTAAAACAACAATCATTATTAAAATCAACCATTTGTGGAAATCAGATATGCAAAGATCTTCAAAACACCAGCAGTTCTTCCGGAGTACTGAAGCAGAAGAAAACACTCTGGAAAAATAAACAACAAAAGTAAATGGTTTTATTAAACAGTCTTCTGACTTACATAGATCTGATGTAAACATTAAAAATATGAATAGTTTTAGAAAGACTGAGTGGCCAAGGTGAGACATTGCCTTTAAGAATATTTAGCTTGGGTTTGGCTGTTGTATATTTATATTTGCTCTCACCAAGCTAGTTTGTTTAAAAGTGTGTGAATGAGATGGGAAAGACCTAAAAGACAATGATCATATCACACATCACATCTTTAAATCACCTTTAACAAATCATCAGAGCAACATGACTTTTCTTTTTTAAGCACAAGGGTTACCTTTTAGAGCTCAGACATTCCTGGAGCTTAGAGGAGTCACAGAAAAAAAAGTCAGTTCCAAATATCAGATACCAAAGTGCTCTCAGTTCATGAGTTCATAGAGTAAAAAAAGCTGGATAGTTGCAACTTGCAGTATATCTGCAGCTGTTCTGCAAGTTCTGCAAGACTGAATATGCTGAGTAGATAATATTTACAGAATTATCCACTTCTGTCTATTTTTGGAATTTTTCCACTTCGCTTATGGACTCAATTCTGCAGGAGTCTCTGCCTTACTCTAGACAGGATTGCTGCCTGACATACCACAGTGACAGACACCACGAGTAAAACCTAAAAAAGCTACTTGTATATTGAAATTATATTCACCACTCTCACAAAGGATGATATCCTGTACATGTTACAGGCAGAAAAAATTGGAGTATATGAATCTAGAGGTAATTTCAGATTTTAAATATCTTGCATCTAGGGAATCTTTACCATTAGAGGCTTGCTTTTAGTCAATACCTGTTAATAAGCAATACAATATTAGTTGTTTCCCTCACAGTTTTGGCATTTGTTCTGAGAAAGTTGTCAAGTGTTTCCACATTAGGCTAAGAAGGTCACTTTTTCAGAGCCCTTTGTTCAGCAAGAGATTGACGGCGGGAGTTCGATTCCCTGACCAAATTAGTATCTTGTGTGAAAGAAAAGTATACCTTTTTTGGGCTAACACATGGCAGGATAAACTCATTTAAGTTCCAAAAAAGAGCGTGAAGATTGATAATAGGACCGGGAAAATATATGACTGCATGAATCAAGTATATTTGTTCCTTACTTTTTACTGCAGGTCACATCTGAATAGCTTATACTAGCTATACAATTGTTTTCTTTTCAGCAGATGTGTTTAAGACTCAGTGGACAATATATGAACGCAAGTGGGAATAGGCTGTTAGATATTTCTTTAAATCTTGGGGTCTCAAAAAATTTTCTTCATTTAAGTTCAGGATGTTAGACAATGCGTTGCTGCTGTTGGTAAGTTCCCTCCCACCTCTTCTGTACAATCTTACTAATGTTTCTCTTTAAGGAAAAGGAAGTGCAGTTTGATACCATGGTGACAGTTGTCTCCTGCTTTTTCTTTTAGAATCCTTTAGTACAGTTACATGGTTCACTTATTAACCTAAGGCATCTATTGGAGGTAATGCTGGGAGTGAAATAATAAATCAGAAACCATGAGCAGTGAAAAGGTTGTATTTGGCACTGTAGTCATAATGTTGAAGGAAACTCTACAGTCAGTTCTGGAGATAAGGAATGAAGATTCAGGCCAGCAAGCTGCATATGTATGTGAGCTTGGAAGAAAAGTATCCATAATTACTGTAATATTAATACAAGAACAGTGGCCTCTAGCATAATTTGATTGTCTGCTTGTCTCATGCATCCTCTGAACTCTACCTTAGTGATACCAGCAGGGAATTGGAGTAGCTTTTTGAAATTCTCATAAATAAAATGCAAATTCTTATTCATAATTTTTTTTGCTTCCAGTTCTATACTGTTGTGGCTCTGCTGAAATCACAGGAGTGTAGAGTGTTTGATTTTTCCAATAACACCAATTTCCAGTGTTTGAAGAGCCATTGGAATACACAGGTTCTTCAAGATATTAGCAGAAGAAAGTCACAGAGAAAGAGGTTATTACAGTAAAAACAACAGATCCTGTAAGACTGGATGAGGATTTTTAACATGTCCTTATATTTTCTCAGTAGCTTTATAACCCTTACATTGATAGTACAATCAACCATAGACAATAGAAAAGGCCATTGCATAAACAGAAAATGATTTCTGCTGAATTGCCTTTCTGCTTTATCCAATGGAAATTTCATGCGTGTATCGTGTAACAATAATGTTTCGATTTCAAAATACAGGTTAAGGATGGAAAACAAGAGAAATAAAGAAATTCAGAACTCTTCCTCTGAAACAAATGACCTTTTATATTATGAGTATCTTACTTTTGACCAGGACATAATTGAGTTATAACTCTGCTGTCCTTAACAGCATTTATTATTCTACTCGTGGCTGATGAGTAAAGGTCATGCTACGCTTGCTCTCAGTCATTACTATAAATGTCACACCAACATGTTGCAAGCTATGGTGCTGAAGTTGGGGCTGTGACAACTGCCTTCACTTCTCAAACCCTTAACTATGTCTTTTTGTTTTTAACGTTCATGATCTGTTGCATCATGAGATATTTTTTCCGTGATATCCGAATGTGTTTTGCTGGGACTCACCAACAATGACAAGAAATTCAGCCTTTCTTTCTGCTTGGTGGCTGTCAGTGAATAGACTGTGATTTCATTGCTTGTTCCCATTATTCTAGGGTATTTGATGAATATTAGTGCAGATGTCTTTGACGCTGTGGCTAGTGTACAAACAGTCCTCCAGGGATTTTCTCATATCAGAGTACAGACTGACTAAAAAAATCCCATGCCTTTGTTTCTGTTCTCCAATTTCCTAAATATGGAAGTGTTTCAGAAATAATACTTGTGCCTGAGTTCAAAATTCCACTCCCAAGATTACGTTGGATTCAACATTTTGAAACTGGTTTCTTGTGAATGTTTATGCCAATGAAAGATCATGACAGTAGCTTGAATACCTTAAGTTTAAATTTAAAAAAGGATGAATTTTTGCTTTGCTTTTTGTGGCAATGATCTACCATTTTTTGATAGTCCTTGAAGTATTACTGGTAAGAATGAATAGTAATCTTAAGTCTTTGACTATACCTAATCAAAATGCAGTCTGACAACTGCACTGAAAGTTGATTTCAGTGGGACAGGGGGAGAAAACAACATGGAAAAGCTCATGGGTGAAGATAAAGACAGGGACATCACTTACCAATTACTGTCAGACAAAAGGGACTCAACTTGAGGGAAATGGATTTGATTTACTGCCAATGACAAATAGAATAGCATGCGAGAAACAAAGACAAAAACTAAAACACTTTGCCCTCACCCCTCTTCTTCACAGACTCAATTTCACTTCCTCAGTCCCGACTCCTCTGTCTCCTGCCAACCGAGCAGGGCAGGGGGGTGGGAAATGGGGGCTTTGGTCAGTCCGTAACAGCTCCTCTCTGCCTCTCCTTCCTCCTCACACTTGTCCCCTGTTCCACTGTGGGCTCTTCAGGGTAGACCTGCTCCTGATAGACCACATCTCCATGGGCTCTAGGTAATGCCAGAAGCCTGCCCCAGCGTGGGCTCTCCACGGGCTGCAGCTTCCTTCAGGTTGTATCCACCTGCTCCATTGTGGGGTCCTCCGTGGGCTATGGTGCAGATATCTGCTCTAGCGTGGAAACACCTGCTCCACCATCATCTCCTCCAGGGGCTGCAAAAGAATCTCCACTCTGGTGCCTGGAGCCCATCCTCCCCTCCTTCTGCTCTCCCCTCGGGGCTGGCAGGGCTGTTTCTCACCTGGTTTCCCTCAGCCCTGGCTGCCGGGCAGCGTTTTGCCCTTTCTCACGGGCTTTCCCCGCGGTGCCCGCCCATGGTTGAGGGGCTCAGCTGTGCCCTGTGGTGGGGCCATTGGAGGTGGTTGGAACCAGCTGTGTCCAGCACAGGGCAGCTCCGGCCCCTCATCACAGGGGCCACCCAGCAGCACCCACCAGCAGCACCTTCCCCCAGACACCCCATAGCTTGCTAAATTGGTTTTTTTCACATCTGAGTTATCACATTGTCCTTGATACCTTCCACTAGCTCTGGAAGCCTTCTTGCTGAGTTATGGGTTCTCTTTCTCTCTTTCAAAGTTTAGAGAGGGAATTGTCATCCAAGAATCACCAGGTGGCTGTTGGTCTGAGGTGAATTAGATCCAGACAGTGTGAGAGTCTGATCATAGGTGAGAGCGAAGCACTGAACACCTCGTCCAACCTTATCCACTGTCTAGTAGGAATGCCTATAATAGTTCTTAAAAGCTGATGCAACCTTATTTTTCTTTATACACAGAAAGAAATTATTAAACATCTTCCTGTTTAAAGGGACTTGGGCTCCCTGGCACAAAACGTACTAAAGGGTGTAAGAATGTGTACTAAATGAAAAAGGGATCCTGGTATGTTGTGAGGATGGCATATTTTCTCTGCTTAATTGTGTCTTTCTAAATTGTGATTTTCACACATATTTTATGTTATTTAGCAGCTAGCAAAATACTGAATTTTACGTCTGTTTTCTTTATTCATACATGCTGCTTTGTCTTACTATAGACAAACATCTCAGCAAATTTATCATTAAAATGGACATACTTGGCCAAGTTAGCACGCGATTAAGATGAATAGGGCAATTCTGATTCCCTTTGGTACAATGGGAGTGTCTCTGCTGTGGACTCACTGGGAGGTTGGAAACTTGATTTATGCAACTTGCTGTAGAAGGAAAGCTGTATAAGATAAGACTGTTTTAATAGAAAAAAATGTGAACTTACAAAATATTGTGGCATAGTCTATCTACTTTATGGTACACAGATGTCATGTATCTGTAGAATCAGAACATTTTCCACAAATGCAAATTTCTTTTGCCAGTGATAACATACATTAGGCTGTATTTATTGTATGGTATTATTCTCTAAGTACAGTGCCAAGAAGTTATATTTTATCTACAATATCTCCCTGTCCCAGTATTTATGTTTGTAGCTTTTGCCTACATATAGTATAGAAGGACGGGAGAATACTTCAGTAGATAACTAAGTTGATGAATCTAATGCAGAGTGCACCCACTAATAATATGTTATTTATTTTGCTCTCCTGTTGTTCGACATCTCTTACTAAAATGGCACTTTAAAATGCAGGTGACCTCTAATTCTACTGTGAAGAATTAATGATCCACTTCTTCTCTGTGCTCTGTGGAATTGACTGATCAGGAAAACACGTGTGTGAGTGCTAATGATGCAGTATGTCCACTCTAACTGTTTCACTTCACTGCTGTTTTCAACCTGCCCTTCTGCTACACAGAACTGCAGCATTTTGCTCCCTGGGCACTTATCTCTGAAGCTATAGCAAATTTTGAAGGGCCCTTCAGAGCCTTGTGGAACCGTGAGAGGAAAGATTATATCCTGCTGAGTTGCTAGGAAAATTTTCATCAACCATTGCCAACTTCTTTTCTTATAACAGAGGCCAGGGAAAATGCTCTGCTTTTACTCTCTGCTTGGTGAGGAACAAAAAGTGTCTGCTAGAGTTTCTGTGCTGTCAGCTGGAACATCAAACTGATGTAGGGCATTCTGGAAGCATTCACGTAGACCCATGTGAGCTCAGCCCAGAAATAGCCCTATCTGTACAGTTCTGTAGGATGGTGACATCCGTGGCTTTTTGGCCTGGTTCGAAGCACTGACTGGTCAGACAGGCATGTCTTCAAGTCCTGAGTTACACAGGGAGTGTTTTCCCTGGGAAGAGGAAGGAGACATTTTTATTATCAGACCAGACCTCCAAAATGAGGCCACTAATCACTGGCAGATTCCCAATGGACTTTGGCCAGTGCTATCAATGGTGCGCAACTGGGCACTACTTCAACATTAGGCTGTTCCTGACCTGCTGATATGCAAGTGTTCATGGAAATTATTGTGTGCTGAAGAATCATTTGAAATATTTTCCTGAGTTTCTCAAGAGCTGTTGATGGAATTCATGTGCCTGTTCTCCTATCCCTTATTTTTTGCATACAAGCACAGAAATGCTCCATAGGAAAGACATATTAACTAAGAATTAATGCAATTTCATGTTCTGAGGTGGTAGCCATGGCAGATGCTGTGCACATATACAGCCAGAGATTATTCTTTCTCTGAAGAGCTCTCAGTATAAATAACAACAGTGATGATGATGTAAGTCTTAGTGAATCATCATAGGAAGCTGTTGACTTATACATAGGGAGGCCAGGCAAAGTGCGTGTTTTCAATGTTTGCTTCCTTTGGGAGAAGTGGTCTTGGCTTCATGTCTGCCAAAACACTGTCATTCATGATGTCTTCATAGCGCTGCAGTTCCAAGTGGCCCTGCATACTTATCTTTTTTTTTTTTTTTTCCAAAAGCATTCTTAGATGACTTTGAATGATAGCTTCATCCACATATCGAATAACTACCTGGTAGAATGAACTTTTGGGTGGCTGTAAACTGGGAGGGGTTGTCTGAGTGGCTGCATTTCAAATGTAATGATTAATTTGCCACCCCAATATAACGCCTTTTTAATCATATACTTGAAAGCAATGATGAAATCTGCAGGAGCAGCAATAAGGAAGTAGCAACAATCTGCTGCACAGCCATACAGTCAACATACTGTTAACCCAGCATGCAGGCAGCTTCTTCCTTGGTTGATAGCTACAACACATACCAGCAGTGAGAATATTGTACATGTTTTCAGAGTGCTTCTTTCTTAGGGAGCCAGGAAATGTTCAGCCTATAGGAGATATGTTGCATTGCAATTAACTTTCTCATGCAAGAATTGGTGTAGACAAAAGTGTATGACCTTCAAGTCAATTTGTTATCTATGTCAGTTTGTGAGCAATGCCCAAAGTGTTATCTGTCTTAAAAGTGGAGTTGCTGTTTGTGAAATAAGTGTTGGTGTTATACTGGTGAGAGAAGAGATGGCCAGTGTGTGGTTTGTAGACACTTAATTTCCAGAACTCAAGTTCATATATAAATAATGCAAACTGAATTTATCTGTGGTTGCACACACAATTTCCCAGCAGCAGTGCTTGTATAGACAACTCCTGTATCTCTATCACTGGCCTCTTTTCCATCCCCTTGCTGATCCCTCATTTATGCTGGAACAACTGCATGTGGGGTCTGTGCTATGAATCAGATGAGGGAACTCATGCAACTGAAGAACTCTTTGCACTTTTTCTGAGTTATTTTTTATTTTTAGCCAATGTTGTTGTCTGAGTATTCTCTGTTTCTCCTGAAGTGGGAGGTAGGTCTGTAATGTCCTCACTGTTACTACTGTGCAGATAGAGAGTGCAAGTGTCTGAATGTGAAGGGGTGATATTGAAAACACTGTGCTCACGCACTCTCAAAATGATGATAGAGAATTGTTGAGGGTTTGTAGGCATCACTTAAGTTATCAGTGCCTTTTATTTAAAAGTAGCTTTTTCTATACTAGTGGTATGTTAGTCTCTATAAATTTTTACCTCATTTATAAGGCAAATAGTGTTATTGAATATAGGACTGTGGATTATCAGTGAAGTAGTGATTATTACAAGTACTATGGTGGCATAAAATATTCTCACATATTTTGTTTTTCCAGAACACTTTGATGATACTAATTTTTTTCTACCTTAAAACTGCTGGAAACGGGAAAACTTCTCACAGAAATTCTGGGGAAATTTGTTCCCCTTTCAATAGGAAATATTAAGATGCTTAGCCAACTGTCTCCAAATTACAGTGTAGTTTAGGGAATTAATTGTTGCACTGGCAGCACACAGATTCTCTTTAGAGCTTCCTGCCATGAACCTGCTGTGTTGTGCAAATGCTGTCAGCAACACATTTCTGCTGGTTCTTCAAACCCTTAGTCATAGCCCAAAGTGTTTTGATTTGACCTTGCTCAGCTGAATCTGGCTTTATTTGTCTTCCCAGTGGATCGTCACTTTTCATATTCCAGATAGTGAAGGAAAAGGAAATGAATTAATGCTCCTGCAGTTGACTGCCACGAAAACAGTGCATAGGCTGTGAGTAATATTGTCCTTGATGGTCAATGTGGGAAGGGATTTTGAGCGTTCGCAATGAGCTGGCAGCACTGCCCCGCCTACTGTCTCTACAGTTGTGACTAAGATCACGACATGTTTCATCCAGAGACAAACAAAGATGACAACTCCACATAGTGAGGAGTGTTTGTGCACTTTATTATGTGCAATGTTACTTATGCTGATGGGCAGGATGGCAGTGAAGCTTTATATGAGATATTCCTCTATGAGTAGATAAAGCCAGTGAGCTGTGAAGACACATAACCTTTTGGTTGCTGTGTCAATGAATAACTATCACTAGTACTTCCAGAGCTGATATTCTGTACTGTTTGAAGAGATGATTTGTGAGTATGTTTTTGAAAGCAGAGTAACAAACCTTGCATCCTAAGGCACACTCTCATTCTGTGGTAGATGTAAGTCATACATCATTCTTTTCAGTTATGTATCAGGTTCAGATTTTTGTGGGAAGAAGATCCAGCATGCCTGTGTGGGGAACAAAGGTCAGACAGATGGGAAGTGAATGCTGTAGAAACATGATGAGTCATTTCGAGTCCCATATTTAATTGATTCATGCAAGAATATCATAAACACTCCTATAACTTCCATCACAATGATTATGCATACTGCAAGAGTTGCTTAATGAGGCTTACCTAAGTCCCTGCCAGCCCTACCATTCTGCAACAAAAGAAATAATGGAGCGTTGTAATAACTGAGCCTAAAGATGCCTGTTCTGTAAACACAGAACATTTCTCTGAACAGAGATGATTTCTTTCCCCTGGAAGGGCAGTGTAGGCCTGCATGTGTGCCTGCTTGCACGTATATGCACAAGGCTTTAAAGGGGGAGCGTATGTGTTCACCAGAGAACAAAAAGTGTTTGTGCCTGTAATGGCCAAGTAATTAAAGTTGCTGAAGCATTATTGGTGTTATATAGTGAAGAGAGGCTTATTTGGCAAAAGAAGAAATGTAAAGATTCTGGTGGAAACACAGATACTTTGATACATACATCATATCTCACAACAATAATAAAAACAGGACAAGAAGAAGAGATAGATCTGGGTCAGGAAACTGCACAAAACTTGTTTTTTAACTGATATATATCAGAACCAAATAGTGAGAACAGAGGCCAGTTCTGACTACACTGATCCCTTAATAACTCCATCATACCTAAAATGATACCACGGATGTGACCAAGCAAAAAATTTGGACATAATGGAAGAAAAAAAAAATAAATTGTGAGCTTGGGAGCAATGAAGTTGATGGTGATAGAGATTTTTTTTTTAAGTTTAGAAGAATTCTGTGTTGTCCTCCAAACAGCTGAATTATCAGAGAGGCCACTGCACGTTGTGAAAAATCATAGAATGGTAGAATGGTTCAGATTGGAAGGGACCTTAAAGATCATGGAGTTCCATCCTCTCTGCCATAGGCAGGGACACCTCCCACTAAACCTGGTTGCTCAAAGCCCCATGCAGCCTGGCCTTGGACACCTCTAGGGTTGGGGGATCCACAACTTCTCTCAGCAACCTGTTCCAGTGTATCACCACCCTCACAGTAAAGAACTTCATCCTAATATCTAATCTAAATCTACCCTCTTTCAGTTTAAGACTATTACCCCTCATCCTATTGCTCCACTCACTGATAAAGAGTCCTTCCCCATCTCTCCTGTAGGGGAGGTACTGGAAGGTACTGGAAGGCTGCTATAAGGTCTCCCTAGAGCCTTCTCCAGGCTGAACAACCCCAACTCTCTCAGCCTATTCATTACTCTTATAGCTGGTGCCACTCTTTCTAGTTGGCAGAACATTGGGAGCACCTGGTAGTCCCAGAGGGCTGTCCTCATTCCCTCTGGCAGACTTGAGAAGATGGTGGCATTTGACAAGGGGGCAGCAACAAGCAGAAGGGGGGAACATCCCCTCCAGCTCCCATAGCTGCGCCAGGAGTATGATATTTATCCACAGCTTAGCTAGCTGACCAGCTCTGTGTTTAGCAAATGTGATACAAAGCCATCTCGTCAGGCTGCAGGCTTTCTTGAACCTTGGCTGCAGTGGCAGAAGGCAGTGACAAGCTAAGGAAGGATGCCTGCAACCACAGCAATAATCAACTTTCAACAAAAAGAGGTGGTCAGCATGCCTCCAGGGAGCCCTGCTGGGGCCTGTGTAGAAAAGGCAACAGCTATGTAGCTGTAAGGCAGTGCAGAATATATTCCTGCTGGAGCCAGTCCCAGATTCTGTAATTCCCAGTCTCAGGAGAGCACAAAGAGGGTTTCCGGTTGATGTGTGTGTAAGACTGTAAGAGGCAAAGACTCCTGAGCCCCCTCCTCATTTACAAGTATCGGGAGCTATTACTTGTTGACTTTTAGCGAGTTAACCATGCTAATTTTCAGTCTGTTTCTGGTGCGATCAGAAATCAGCAGTTAACCTCCACCTCAGCTAATGTAATGCCTCCTGATTCCCCGAGGTTTCTCTTTCAGGACCCACGCAGGCAAATGGAGCGGGGAGGAGTGTCCAACCTACCATTAGAGATGCTGTCAGCTGCCAACTGGCAAAGCTGGAAAGCGATCCATTTTTGCTGATTATTCAGAAAGCTGTGATGGGCTCCATGAGTCTGGCACTATCGTGTGTGGCGGGAGTCAGTATACACAAAAGCATTGACCAGGCTGCTCCCTAGGGATTTACAGTGTGAGTAACAGTGGGTTACTTTCTCTGGAAATTTCTGAAAGGGATGACTGTGTATCAATAAGTTGTTCCAGATGACTAAAATGAAGTGCTGGAAAAGCCTTGAGGGATTCATATGATATTGTCAAGGAGACTCTTTCCCTCTGTTCTTAAAGGTGGCATGCAATAGAAAAAAAAAAAAAAAAGGCAAAAAAAATGCTTTTGGCATTTAGAGCTAGTTTTATGAAGGAGGAAGAAGACCTGGAAGTTACTTGATTTGGTTTAGCTTGTCACAACCAAGAGAGAGTCTCTTTAATTTAGGCACATCTACTACTTTCTGTGTTTCTCCCTGGTTTACAGTGAAGTATAGGGGCATGAAGTGCATGCTTTCTTAGCCTTTAGTTGAAACTGAGATTGTTGGGCTGGAGCTTGAGTCTTTTTTATGCCTTTGAGCTCTTTGTGTAGCTATTGCTCACATGTTTGAGTTGCATAGGTGTTACCCAAAACAAAGGATTAGATTACACAGATTTGGAGTGATTTAATTAAATTGATGCAACCCCAATTCAGTTTTGTTAGATCTGCACAAAAAACCACGCAGACAAGCCCAGAGCATTTTAGAGAACTCAGTGAAAACTTTCTTGCTTTCACATTTTGCTCCTGTTTTATTTCATCCGTTCTTCTGGTGAGATGAGGCTGTTGGTTCCCAACTGGCCACAGAAGCTTCTGGGAACTAGAGAGTAAACAAGACCTGAGTAAAGAAAACAAGCTGGAAACCACTCATCAGCTTTATCGCTGCCCTTTTCACTTTTTGGACAAACAGAGTACTGACCCTGTGGGAGAAAGCTGTGCTGAAAGGCCAAGAGGGGTCTGGGTGCCTTGTAACCATAAGACATTGGGTCTGCTCTGGGACCTGGAATTCAATCTGCTCTGCAGTGATCCTTCCCACCAGCCCTGAAGAACAGCTACCCTCACACAGAGGAAGATGCCAGGCAGCTGGCAGAAAAGCCACTGCAGGAAATAGTACTGAGACTGTGTTTTAAATTGGCACATCCTCCCAACGTGGGATTTATTTCTCCCCACTGTCATACCATCCCAGGATGGTGTGGAAGAACAGAAAATGAAAGCTGTAGTTCTGTGACTTACTTTTGTCCTAGGACAAGACACGGGTGACACTTTTTCAGCACAGGAAGCCAAAAGGTGTCTTAAAATTTTATGGTCTATCAGGGAAAGACATGACCAGGCACATTTGTTCTAGGGACACCCCATATCTGCATTGCCCCATCCTCTTTTTTTTGTCATTTATTCTATTTTACTGTCCATGTAGAAAAAGATAAATATGGCCATTTGGCCAAGATTTCCAGGCCTCTGGCCTCGATAGTAGAGCATGGATAAATAACCATTTCAGGCCATCCCTTTTATTGCACAGATGGTATGTGCTTGCACAATAATTCAGCTGCAGCTCAGATACCTCTCCAGTGTGTCAGACTCACTGCGGTGTGTCATGCAGTGCACGCTCACGCACTTCTGGCTGTGAAATATTAGATAGAACTACAGCAACTTTAATTACTTTAGACTTGTGAGGATTTTGCATAAGTGAAGCACATGTTTTTGTAGTGAGGCAGAGGCCAGAATGTCTCTCCATAAACATAAGCAATTTTGTGTGCACTCTGCAGTGTGTCCAAAAGCCATCATAAGCGGTATGGCAGTCCACATTCCTTCTGTCTCACTCCTTGCATTAGCGGTGATTGGTGACAATAAAGGAATTAAAAATAGGAACAATGCAAAGGCTGTTATATAAGGGAAATAACTGCTCTGAACAGAATGTATAATGTGTCTGCTGTAAGATTTTAGTATGCATTTACACTCCTTCCTGAGCTTTGCGGCTTGAAAATATTATTTGGTGCTTCCCAGACAAAATCTTTTGCTGGAAACTCTCTTTCAGAGGACTGTAGGATAATTCAGATTGGAAGGAACCTCAGGAGGTCTCTAGTCCTACTTCCTTCTCCGCTAGGTTACCTAAGAGATCAGAACAAGGTTACTCTGGAATTTGTCCAGTCAAGTCTTGGAAAGCTCAAAGCATGGTGACTGCACTGCCTCTCTGCTGACCTGTTTCTCTGCTTGACACATGCAAAAGTTTTCTTTATATCCCCCCTGAAGCTCTCTTGTTTCAGTTTTTGTCCATTGTTTGTCATCTTCTCACCATGCGCTGCCATGAAGAGTCTGATGCCACCTCCTTGTACATACTGGCAGTCCCTCAAAGCTGTCTCTTCTCCAGGCTGAACCATTTCCCCAGCCTCTCCTTCCAGAACAAGTGCTCCAGATCCTTGAGCATCTTCGTAGCTCTCTGCTGAACATGCTTCAATGTATTAATGGCTTTCTTGTATCAGGGAATCCAAAATTGTACAGAGTATATTAGATGTGGTCTAACAAGCACTGAGTAAAGGGAGATTGTCACCTTCCTAGCTGTGCTTCTGCTGAAACAGTTCAGGATGCTGTGGGCTTTCTTTGATGTCAGGTAGATTGCTGGCTCATGCCCAGCTGACTGCCCACCATGATTCCCAGGTCCTTCTCAACAGAGCTGCTCCCCAGCTAGTCAGTCACTGGCCTGCATCATTGCTAGGATTATTCCTTCTCAGGTGCAGAATTTTCCATTTTCCCCTTTCATGAGGTTGTGGTTGAGCCATTCCTCCAGCCTATCTAGGTCACCGTGGATGGCAGTGCTGCCCTGAAGTGCATCAAATGGCTCCCCCTGTTTGGTGTCATCTTCAAACTCAATGAGAGTTTACTCCATCATCCCTTTAGGTTACAATAAAGGTGTTAAAAGGTACCAAGAAAGATGTTACGTTATGAAGATGTTATATATGTTTCCATACATAAGAGAGCCTCTTGAAGGAGAGTTTACTGCCAGTTATACCCAGCTTGCCTATAAGCTAAGGAGATGATGTTTGTTGATACATGTGAGTTGTGTGGCAGGCACAGTCCAAGCCTTAGCAGGCAGTTGTGCCATATGCAGAAAACGTGCACAGCTGTGACTTTGTGCTCAGCCCTAGTAGTGCCATGATCATCTAAATGGCTGAAGCAGTTCTCATCCTTGTGGGTTAGAGTCCCTGCAAACCAGTCCTTCCTGCAAATCAGCCATATCACAGATAGAGAATGTAGTCAATGAACATAACCATAAATCGATACGTATATGATTAGTGTAGGACTGAAGGTATATAGTTCTCTGCTTAAGGGAATGGGGCATGGCCTCAGGAAAGACTCTGTTTTTGGGTCAATGCAATCATGAATAAGTCAATTATTTTCTTCTTACCTCTAAAATACGGATACTTACATTGTTGTACTACATAAACATTTTTTGAGGGTGACTAATGATCAGAAATGTTGGTAATTGGTTTTGGATTGTGGTAGTTTCATCAGATTCTAAGTGAAATCAGAAGCCTGTGTGTTATACCCCACACATACAAACATTGTGGGTCATGCATGGCCCTCGCAGGGAGTTTTCACACAGGGAGAGGGAAAATGGAGGAAAGGGAAACATGAATGATAGAAGCCTTATCAATGTTTACATAAAAGATTGTCAAACTAGGGAAGAACTGCTACACAAACGGATCATCAGCAATATACGTGTTCTTTGGGAAATTCCTCTTGAAAAGCATAACAAGAGCTTGTTGTGTGTCTAGATTTTATAATGCAGAGGCCGATAATCTCCAATATAAACCTTAAATTAGGACACGTCATAAAAAATTCCGTCTGCAGTTAGTCCAAAAACATTTTAACTAGGAAAGTTGATTGTTGTTTGTTTAAAAATCACATTCTTCTTTCACCATATAGATCAACTGCTCATAATCACAACTACACCTGCTTTTAACTTTTATTTCTCATTAAGTATATAAACAAAGCAATATAAACTCCTAGTGTTGAGCCTGACCCCATGCCCTTTGAAAACAAAGGAAGAACAAGACTCCTGGTAACTTCAGAGGGCATTGCATCCAGCCCATTGTTTTTAAAAGTCAAAAGCTAACACAGATTGTTCATTTCCTGGCATTGGCATCAGCAGTAAATGGGATTGCCTAACAAAACGTTTGCTCAGTCCTCTGGGGACAAAGGATAAGAGCATGTTACATTGCTCAACAATGATCTCCTCAACCAGCTACACAGCAGCACTGTTTCATTTCAATAGCTCATTACCTCCTTGGTGAGTAAAATGAGACCATGGAGTTGAAACTATGGGGAGAAGAGTGAAAGCCAGTGAGAAGGGTGGGTCTGAAATACCATTCTCGAACATGCCCTGCTTCCAAATGAAAGGAGTAGGAGATAGAGGCTGATGTTATCGCAAGGCAGCAAAGTGGTAATTTTCTCTGAGGAAACTTAGAGCTGCTTGATGGCCACAGCCTTCTTGGTATGACTTTAGGGCAGAAGTATGTCTCTGTGTTGTAGCCTCTACAGTGTAGACATCTACACCGTTGCCGGTTGTCCAGACTCCCTCCAGAGTGAATGGATAGAAATAGGCCTTCCTACTCTACCTTCTAAATGAAGGTGATTTGTTTAATCTGTTTTAGACATCGGAAATGGGATGAGAGGAGCTCTGCCCTCAGAAGGCCTGTTCCCTTGACTATAAAGGGAGCCTAGACAGTTAACTCAGATACAGACACCTACAATGCAGAATCTATATTTGGACAGATGAATCCCACTGCTGGTGTTTACTATAAATAGGGAAGTGCACAGTATATTTAAAGCAGAAAATCCATTGGGTACTGCTGAGATTATTGTTAATGCTGCTTAAACTAGTTAATTAAATAACTAGTCAATCACCCCCTAGTGTAGAGAGGACCAGCCATTCAGCTACTGAAGTCAATAGTAAAATTAATGCAGGCAACAGCAGGCACTGATCTGTGTCTATGTATAACCATGCATTGCAGGAAGAGGAAAACCAGCCTTGGTTCTAGATCCAGTCCTTTTCATTTTTTTATATTATGGCAATCCGCATATTTCATTCTGCTGGTTGTAGCAGAAGGGAGCAGCTGCAAAGCTCAGCTCAACAGCTATCCCTCTCTGCGTGAGTGCCCAATTGCAAGATACAAGACATTAATGTAAGTCTGTTTCAAGGATGTTCACTGCCTCCAAAATGCAAGACTCCTCAGGCCTGAATTGCTCTTGAAGACCCATCACTAATAAATTTGGAGCAGTGGCTTTACAGAATTAAAGAGCTGGCATTGACAAGTTGCTATATCATAAGAGTGACAGCACTGAATGTCATCAGTGTAAATCAGATCAAATGAATGATTCTGGTACCTAAACTGTAAAAATGCAGCACTTGATACTGCCTAATCAACTATAGCTATAATGACCATATTAAGAATGTGCTAATTTACTCCTTCATAAATCACTTTGAACTGTATTGTGGAAACAGCATGATAGGCAAGGGAGGCATTTGTGTGGATATTTTTATAATTAAAAGGAAGAAAACCTTTCATAAGACTGACTGCCAGGTGGCTAACTGCCATCTCTGAGAGAATGTGTTGTGAAACATTGGGCAGATTTACCATGGAGAAAGACTCACCAGCCTAAAGGGTTGGATGGATTGTTTTGAACTTTATAGTGGTTGGTGGAAATCCTGAAGTCTGTTCTAGGAATGTAAAATGGATTTAGCCATGACAGCTAGATCAGGATTCTTAGTTTCCTCCCTGCCTTAATAGGGGATTTAATTGCTCTAGTGGAACTTCACATTCCAGTAAGCATCCCTGGCTGAAGTGAAACTCAATTTGTTACTTACTTGTTGATTTCTCCCTACCTTCGTGGTAATTGGAGACTGCATGTCTATTGTAATTATGAAGTCATCTTTGAGAAATCAGTAAGAGTTCATAAAGTGTGCAATTACCTGTAAGAGTTAAAGATGGCAGGAGGATTAAGAAATTGAGACCACAGTCACTCATTTAGAGAGATCTTCTTGATCCGATCAAGGCTAGTATGAAGATGATATCTGACAGATAAGGAAAGGGTAAAGTGAGAAATTAATGGACCAAAACAAGTGAATGAAACAAAGAAAGAACATCCTGTTTGATCTCACGTCACCTGTTGAACATTTAAAAAGAAAAATAACTGGCGTATGATAGAAGAGGTTTCTGAAAGACTTCCCGAGGAAAGGCCACAGGTTGATTCTTTCCTCCACTGCACAGCTTCTGCCAGACCCAGGCCATCAAACATCAGAAGGTACCTGGCTGTTCCCAACAAACCAGCAATGTGAAAAAAGCGAGGTTCTGCCTTGTCTCTCCATGTTCTCTGAGTCTCTTTCTTTCCCCTTATTATCTCCTTTTTGGTCTCTTTCTGCCACTCAGCTTTTAACCCCACTCTGAGCTGGCCTGTGCTGCTCTAACAAATGCTGGTTGGTGAATGGAAAGAAGGAGACCTGACTTGGCCGGCAGAGGATAACCCATATAGGCAAGGGAATTGGGCTCCAGGCCACCAGTTACCAGGTGTGGCTGGCTACTCCAAACCATTTTCCATGTCTCGTATTCTGAAAAGCTGAGCAAGAGCTACACCTTCCCTGCTTTCCGCTCTCTTATCCTTTCTCCTTTCCCTGTCTATATTTATTATCAAAAGCAGGAAATCAATCTTTACTCCTACAGTCATAAACTGAAAGATGAATAAGAGAATTAAACCTTTCTTGTTGTGCTAAGAAGGACTTCTGGATAGCATAATGGATTCTAAATTAATAACCTGTGTCTAGCAAAGGGAGTCTGACAGATTTTGATTAAGTTAGTCTTGTTTAACCACTTGATTTCAATTTCCAAATGCTTTGTGTTTTGTTTTTGTACAAACTAATCAATATACTTCCCAGCTTTGGCATGTATTTCTAGTGCAGCTGCAATGTGACTGAGCAGGCTAAGCTCTCTGTACTTAAAACCACAAACCATGTTAATGGTTTAACACTTTACATCGGTAAGATCACATTAACACCTAGGACTGAAGTCTCACTTACTTTATTGAAACTAACCCAATATGATGGGTTATATCTGACTGCTGCTGCTATTGATGCCATGCTTTATTAAAGACATGTTTGTTCAAAACTTCTGAACCCCCTTTGCACCACTGCATAATTTCTGTCTAGATTATCGAGTGGAAAGAAAAACCCAGGTTCTTTGATTTTTAGCTTATTTGACCATGTGAGTGTCAAAGTAAACTGTCATGGAGATATAACCAAGTATCAGTGTTTTGGCAAGTCACCAGCAAAGGAAAAAATGAAGGCACTGGAGGTTTTTAGCAGCTACTGCATTTAACATTAATACATTGTGAGAAAAATGTAAGTTAAAACACAATATATTACAGAGATAGTAAAGCGTGTGTAACCTGCAATATTTCAGGATAAATGATCAGGATAAATGATCATGTCCTGTTCTCAATGAAAAGGAGCTTGGGAACCCAGGGAACGGCAGAAGATGAATCTCTGTTTCCTTTTACATGTCCTTTCAAGGTGAAGGAGGTCAAATAAAGCAGTCTCTAAGCTTATAAATCACTCTGCTAGGCTAGTTTAAAATATCATTCTACAGAAACATAGGTGACAGGTTTTTAAAATGAAGATAAAAGAAGTTGCTGTCAAGTATTTGATTTGTTGAAGGCTTTCAACAAGGACTTTGGAGAGGAAGGAATAGGTGAAATTTTGAAGAAAATTGGAAAATGTGGGTAGAGTTGTTAAGTCTGGAAAACTGAAGAAGCTGTGGAATCCGAGAGCCCAGGATCTCTGATGAAAGATAGGAATGGATGAAGGGTGTTTAAATCCATTTACAAATACAGTGCAAAGCATTTCTGAAGGAAAAAAACTTTATTTTTTCATTAATTTTCATGTTATTTAGAATTTCTTATATTCTTCATATGTCTTAACAGTACCTGAGACAAACACTACAAGGACTTTGACAAAACATCCTGCAAGTTTCCCATGGCTCAAAGATTATTTATATAAACATTATTTGACATGAAGTCAATACAACATGAAAGACATTAAACTGGGTTGTTTTAATAACAATCTTATTAGTCAAGCAACTAATAAGTACAGAAAAGACAAGAGACTGTTGTCTGAACATTTTAGACATGAGGCATTTTAATCTCCTCCCCTCTGTGAGAAAGAGCATATGTGTTTTCAACCATGCTACAGTGAAGTTTCAAGTAGGAACAGAAAGGGGAACGGTAACTTTTATTCATGTTTCTCTTCAACCAATTCACAGGCTATTTCTGACCTGCAAGTACAGTTTTAAGCTTTACTGTTCTTTCCTGCAGTATGAGCAAAACTGTATTTAACATTGTGTTGACGTGTTTCCCACTGTAATGCATTTTCCCAAACCAAAGAGAGGGCTTTCATTGGCAAGTCTCCACTGGTCTCACCCAAGTGAAGACCAGGCTGGTAGCAACTATCTTTTTGTCAGTGATCTGTACCAACGCATACTATAATTTTGTTTCTTCTACAGCCTTATGGCAAAGCAGAAGAGTTCTATGAAGGTGTTGGCTGTCCACCTAGACCTTCTTAATAGCATAAGGGAACATACTAGGAGAGGTTTAGTTCCATGGTGTGGTCATTTTTACTAGCAAGTGGTCATCCTGAGTAATGTGCTCTAGGCAATCCTGCTTTAACAAGGGAGTTGGACTAGATGATCTCTAGAGGTCCCTTCCAACTCTGACAATCCCGTGATCCCATGATTCTGTGACTGGTTGAGGGATAGCATAATTGGACTGGTGCCCTCAAGTGAAAGGGAGGTAGATCTGAAGAAATAACTGAGGCTGGGGGCTTTCTGTCTTTGTCACTAATAGCAGACAATATGTTTTTTGATGTGGTCATGAAGTAAGTTTGACACACACAGTTTCTCCTGATATATTTGTAGTTTTATACTTGTTTCGATTCTCCTATACTTCTTTCTGAATACTGAATAACTAAAACAATCCAAAATATTCCTGTATGGAGATATGTTTATAAGTATACATAGGCATAAAGGTTGACAAAATCTTTGGCTGCCCCTTTTGTTTGGTTGTGTATAACTTACCTAATTGCAGCCATGGTATGGAATCTGTTGGCACAGGAGATTATAACTACATAGAGAAGCTAGTTTTGAATGTGAAAAAGTTCCTTCCTTGAGCTTTACTCCCTGCTGTCATCTTGACTCTGGGTTTTCTTCTCACCACAGCTCTGGTGAGAGCAATTTCCTCACACTTGCACAGCTACTCTGACCAATCCATTCTTGAACATTTCCACATTGTAAATATTATCCATGTCCAAAGACATACTGACCTGCTGCTTGGCTCTGAGTGGTGATCATCTTCATTTCCATAGAAGGTGTTTACTGCTAGCCATCTTAAGAGTACCATTCTTTCACCAGCACATGTAGATACTGGAATAATACAAACAATGCCTAGAGCCACGTTTTTTAATTCCAGTGAGATGATACACTGTTTTGGGAAGAGAGTATTGATAACAGTCAGTATTTTGCTAATTAGGAGAGATGGTTGCTTATGGTGAACCTAGATTTCTCAGGCAGATCCTTGCTTGTCACTCAGTTTAGTTATATTTTTTAGAGAAAGTTTCACACGGAGCCTCCAGTACCTGGGCAGAACAGTTACTGTATTTGTGCTGGTGCAGGTATTCCGTCTGGTAGTGCTCCAGGGGTGAGATGATATTTAATGTCTTCAGGAGAAGTGCTGATTCGCACAGTCAGCTACTGCGCTGTTTCTTTACAGGAAACTGCCAACTGTCCGCCACTGACAACAGAAGGAAAGGAAGAGAATTTTGATCAAATAAAGGAGAAATATATCCACAGAGTTAAAATTAGATTTTTTTAAAAAAAAAAATGAGCAAATACTCTCTCAGAGCAACAACAAGAACAACAAAAACAACAATAACAAAACTGAGGATAGAAGAGAGAGCCAAGTTTGCACTTCATATTTTTAAGCACTGCTGATTTGGAAGCCAACCATGAATGCCAATAGTTACTTATGTACTGTACATGCTGTACTCCAAAAGCATATCCGCTACGGCAGGCCAACCAGAAGGGAAGGCATGGAATTTTCCTTTGAAACAGAAAAGGTCTCATTGCTCACAAGCATTTTGCTCTCAAGTTAACTCCTTTGTTTCTTCTTGTCTGTGTACGACTGGGCCTGCATCTGAGCAGTCCCATAACACCTTTGTCATTGCAATTAAGGGTCTTGAATTAGTCTGTGATGTTGAGTCACAGCTATAACATAGTGTTTCTTATTTAATTTTTCTTTTCTTAGTTAATACTGCCAAGAATTCTCACCTGTGCTGAGGGTTTTACTCTTTTTCTTTTCTGATATTACTGTTGTTGTTGCTATTCCATGGTGACAAACAAGCTGAAGGTGGACACAAGCTGATCTCTGGCCTGATCTGAAGCCCAGGGGCTCTGTCCCTGGGGACTGCATAGGTAAATGTGAAGGAGTTATTGTGGGAAGCTGTGCACAAGTTCTGTAACGGAAAAAAAGCGTAATCCACATTTAAAGCACCAAAGCAAGTCACGTTATCCTGAGAAAATAATATCATCTTCATTGTTACATTTGCTGACGCAGAAGATTAGGGCTCTCTGACACGAGCAGCCAGAGAACAGCAAGAACTTTCACATGTAGGGAACAGGATCCTGTTCTTCTATCCCCCAAGTTTGGTTATTGCGGCTCTTTGGAGCAAACTCCTGCATATGAGGAGAGAAATGGGGACAGAAAAAACAGACATGCCCCTCTTCACCCTCACAAAACAGAGGAACAACACCACAACAAAACCACTGTGTTTAGGGAACATAAACTATAAAGAAGCTCCTGGAAATAATCCAAGCCAGATCTCAGTAGGAAGACATGGATGCTCAGAAACAGAAAAAAGAACGATTAACAGATGTGTGCCTACAAAACGGGATAACCATAAGTACTGACTATTTCATAATTTGGTAATGTGGATATGATTATAGACAGTTTTATTATTTTCTTTCACTATTTTATTTATTTATTATGCATGTTTATTGCAGGAAATCTCTCTCTAAACACTTTCTTAGCACAGAGGGAAGTCTGCACAACCTCTCTTATTGTCTCCCCTGTGCTTTTGCGTACTTTTGCATACATTTGCTTTGTTACTAATTAGTTTGGATATGTGCAAGTATTTGGCCACAGGTACTTTGGCATCCTAGAAAAAAAATCATACTTCATGGAGGAGTGCTACTGCTATATATCACAGCACATGTACCAGTGTATATATTTCCAAGCCCCAGTCCCAAAAAAGGAAGGAAACCAAATGCTTTCATTACATGAAAATAGAGCAAGGTATTATGCCTGTAAAGGTAACACTCATTCTCCTTGTGTATTTGAGGGCCAGGACACCCACACATTTGGCATGTTGCCACATACAGTTAGGTAAGGTAATGTCACATGCACAGCAGGCTGTTCTTGTCCTCCATCTGTTCTAAGTCATGCAGATTCAAGTTGTGTGTCCCTCAAAAGTCTACTTTTCCAGCACCATCCAGTCTGTAACAAGCATAGAGGCAAGGATGCCCCGGTGTATGGATTCTTTAATACTTGAGCTGTAAGTGCAATGGAGTGAGGTGGGCTTTTTCTTTTGCATTAGCCTCAATTCTCCCACAGCAGAGAGCCAGGCTTTGGACTATGGTTTAATCTCTTGCACCTGAAAAGCATGTGTGTGGATGGTGGTTGTTCGATTTAATACGTGAGGTGTGCAATTGTCGTATTTGAACAATGCTTCAGCCCATTCATGATTTAGTCAACTTAGCAGAATGGTCTGTGTTTTTCTGAGCTCATTCAGGTTATGTATGTGCTCTAAAAGTATTTGTTATGTTCCAAGTCCTTATAGCAAATATATACCAGTAACAATAGCTTTCCCACTGGGACCAAGTCACACGTAGGTCGGGGTAAGGCTTAATTTACAGAACAATAGAAAAAAATAGACATGGTGTTCTCAACAAAAATACCATTTTCTGTATGTTGCAATGGTTTTTCTTAACTGCCAGAGCAGTGGATGTTTCTTAGAGATAAAAATTGATGCATCATTGCTATCCTTCCAATGAAAAACAATAGATCAGAGTACAATGAAAGCAACCTCTCTTCTCTCAGTGTTCAGAGAAGTTGACTGCAAGCTGTTATGTTCAATGGTCAACTTCTTTTACAGCATTGCCATAAAATGTCATGTGTATGTTGGTGATCATAGCATGCTGCTGTGAAGACCCACTGTAGCATAAATAGAAAAGGGAGGTGAATTAAAATTACTATAGGGATCCAAGGCAGATTCTGATTGTACTGGTGTAAATATAGTCACTTAACCTAATCCCAGATTTACAGCACTGTAGCTGAAAAAAAATGACACGCCTGTAGCTGCATTTCCTAACTTCTGTGAAATTCTGGTCTACATCTTGACAGCGGTTAGCATAGTTGCTTCCCTTTATATCCTCAATATTTCTTTCAGATTTCTATTGTCTTCCCTTTTTCTTCACTTTCTGTGCAGCTGTCATCATAGCATTTCAACTCCAGTTAGAAGAGCAAGGCAGATGTCTCCCAGCAGAGGCTCTGCCAACATCACTCCAATGACAGCTGTGGGAGCAGCGCTGTGATAACAGCATGACCACCAACGTCAACAGAGAATGACCACATCACATCTGCAAAGCTTTTCAGCTTCCACTGGCTTAGGGCCTGTAGTCTCAAATCACTTTTATACTTGAGTATCTCAGCTGGCAGCACTTAATTCTACTTAGTTCTCTAGTATATTATATACATTTAGGTCTATTTTGTTTGGTTTGGTTTGTGTTTTGGTTGTTTTTTTTTAAATCTGAATTATCACAATGTATTTTAATCGTGGGGTGAGAAGGACTTTTAAACATGCCTCATCCCAAGTTGACCCCTAGGCCTAGCTGTATCTGAAAATCTAATTGAAAGTGCCAAAATATTACTGTGAACCATAACTTTCAGGTCTCCAAAATGGAAATTAACATGACAGTATAAAGAACTACCTCAGCATTTACTAAAATAAGAGAACATTTAGAGCTAGGAAATACCAATAGCTTACAAAGAGTTACCTGAAAACATGACTTAGCTTATTAGTGTATGTTGACGGTGTGTTTAAAGCTTGTTTATGTATAGTTTTAAAATGTACCAAGGAAAATATTTCATAGATGAAAAGAAACACAGTCCAAAAAGAAAAGGCTTGGTATGGAAGCAACTGTAGAAGTTTAGTGTTATTTCTGCATGCTCCTTTTATATCAGGGTCTGTGTAGGGACTTTTTCTGTGATAAAATATTTTGGCAATTGAAGTTCTAACTTAGGAATAAAGTACTCTCATACACCAGCAAGTTGTACCTTCGCTTGCACAGCCCATGCAGATGCCTCTATAGTGTTCTTGCACCATCTGATAGGAAAGTGAGAGTACTACCAAGGGCTTCATCCCCTGCACATCTACAGGCAAAGCCTGCAAATTACTGCAGTCTTTATTTATTCATTACAATAAAAGTGAAAGGATCACTCTGACTTTTCAGCAAGCAGGACTTCCAGAGGGTATGTAATTTCAGTTGCTTATAAAATAACGAACGTGGTGTCCATAGTTGTCCCCACAGCTGCCCATGCAGCCCAGGAACATCACAATTCTCTTGAGCTGTTAAATTGAGCAGAAAGGATGTCCCAATCCCTCTCTACAGCTGATAGTTGAGATAACCTTTATCAGCCACCAGACGGATTCAGCTCTAAGTTATACTGTGTGAAAAGGAAACAAACCCATTGTTTCCTTGGAGATATTCCTTACACAGCTTGTACAAAGGCTCTTGGTCCTGAATGATTAAAAACACTCATTGCTCTAAGTAAGACTGTCCCCACTTAATAAAGAACGCATCTAAACCCAAGCACAGGTTACAAATTACTGGTTGAGTCTTGACTTATGTGGTAGTGCTTGTAATTGACTACACTGGAATTTGGCAACTAGTACTGGGTTAACCATGCACACCATTTTTACAACAAATGCTGCTATACCTTGAATTATCTGAAGCATTCAGTCCCTCCCTGCCTCCAAAAAGTAGTTCCTTCAGCAGTAGAGTTTCCTCACTTTTCTGGGCTATCGGGTATAACTGATTCAGAAGAGAAGGTGCTGCCTGAGGATTGCCACAGGTGCCTCTTGCAACATTTTCATATTGCAGGTTGTGGGAAGTTGGAACTTGTGGAACTTGTACTATCTGATAAAACATTTTGGTCCCATTTCAGGAAATTGTCCCTGTGCAAAGAAGCTCATTAACATATGCCTAAGCTCTGCAGAAGGCAGTGAAAACCATGCACATTCTTAAAGTTAAGCGTGTACTTTCCTGAGAATGAGAACGTGTAACTTGATATGGCTGCAGGTGCGAGCTGTTTGCTGAGGCTGGTGAAGATAGGTTGTCTCTCTGTTGCTGCTCCGTGACATACACAGGATGCGGGCTTCCTTCCCCCCCGCCCCCCAAAAAAGATACATTCTAAAGAGGAATATTTAGGACATTTTTTTTTTTTTATTTAAAGGAGAAAGTCTGATCTCCATCGCACTAAAAAAAATTGTGATTCATTTATAATACAAGCAACCAGGCAAGTGAAATGTACTTAATTGAAAGAGGAAATAATTTTAGTCAGCTTCAAATTCTTTTTGCTTCAAATGCTTATTCAGCTCAAATATTTGTATGAAAAGATGCTCTAGTGAAAAACTGAACCCTATGATTAATGGACAAAATCCTCCTATCCACACCCATTCATCTAAGCCATCCAAGAAATCTTTCAAAAACAGAAAAGATTTATTTGAGATCTCTAAGTACACAGCAAGAAAAAATAAAGTGTTTTTAAAATACAGATACTTGTAAAGCTTTTATTTCATAACAAAATGAAAAATACCTCAAATAAATGTTTCCTCTTTTTCCGCTAACCCATCAACAAATCATATTATGTTGTTAAAGACCTGCTTGGATCTCCCCACTTTCCCATAAGTGGTATTTTTAGTGTTATCTGAACTTTCTTCTTAGGTCCGTTTAACTTTCCAGACATTCCAGTTAGAGGAACATTTTGGACCTCAGAGTGTAGAGGCTGACAGCCCAAAGGCAGAGGACTGCCAGTAGGCTTTCAGGAGCAGCCTTTTTTGATTACTGTACTCAATATGGCTGTTATACATCCTATAAATGGCTAATGCCAAATATCCAAGAAAGGAATTTGGCCTTGTCTAGATGCAGGATTTTGACTGACTGTGAATGCTTTTATTTAGAAAAAGGTTGCCCTGTTTCTAAATGATGTACCTTTAAAATCTGTTCTGTCACAATTGAGCACTGTTGTTCTAAAATTATAGCACTCATGAAGACCTGAACCATCGTAACTGTAAGCATAATATATGAGCCATTTGGTTATTTTGGTTCCACTTAACCATGTAGGCAGATCCTTATATTCATGTAAAACCGGTTATTTCAGCTCATTTTGTAGCTGTGAATTTCCCTGCTGCCCTATTTTCTCACTCAGATGATGGGTTCTTTGTACGAGAACTGAGCTGATTGGTGCAAACCCAAGGACAGTTGAATGATAGTCCTATGCACTGTCCAAATCTATTTCTAATCAAAACAGAGTTAGGGTACAGACTCACTAGATGTGTGCTAGCTCATCCTTAAAATGAAGTATCCGTTTTTTCAAAGCCCAATGAAAATAACATTGATGAAACTAGAAGTACACTTCCAGCCTTGTACAATCGCACTGTTCTAGTTGAAAATACCTCTTTTTTTTTAATAAAGAAGTGAGTACCACACCAACTCAAAATTCATAGGATGGGAGACCATTACAGAAAGTGATATACATGTTACTAAAGCTTAGGAAGGAACATCAAAATAACAATAACAACAAGTTAAATCCCATGACTGTTTCTAAGTCAACATTCCAAGTGCTAAGCAGGACAACGTATAATCTTCCTGAAGCTATTTTCTTACCTAGTCACTGAATTAAACACAGCTACTCGGCTTTTGGCTCCCAGAAATAATCTAACAAAAAAAAATGGATAGCTTTAAAAGATAAATTATACTGAAGTCAAACAAAGCAAATTCTCATGTGTACCTGCTAGACATTTATGGTCAAAAACTGTGTATATAGTGGATATCCAGGAATATTTAGGTGTTTGAATCCCAAAGACAGATGGTCAAAGTCCTCACTTACATGCTTCTTTGCCTGGAGGCGTATAAAATCCCTAAGTCCCCAAGTTCTCGCAGATGATATTTACTAAGTGGCTAAGTGAATGAAATGGGAGGGTTGATGCCTGAGCTTTGTATTTCTCGAGGAAGATATTCCATCCCTCAACTTCCATCCAAAATCCAATCCAGAAAACAACCTGAGTAGAAACGTGTTGAGTTGGGCCATAGAGGAAATATGGCTGGAGATGTCTCATCACTCTTCCTGCCCTTTTATTAGTCAGCTAAAGAGTTCAACTGAGACATGGAAGGCACTGTTTCTTTTGTTCATGCCTCTGTCTTTTGAATAGGTATTTCTCACCTTCTAAGATCGTTTTAACTTTAGATGTAGATCTGCTTTCCAGAGCAAAGGCATTGAACATCCATTCTTTCTATGCTTTTCCAGTGTGAACAGAGTAGCAAAATATTTGTTAGAACAGAGAGAGTGCAGGGAAGGAAGTGAAGGAATATAAAAACTAGTATGATAATATAGCTGAGTGGTTAGCTCTCTCACCTAAGTAAAGAGAGGACTGGATCCCAGTCCCTGTTCTCATGATTACTTAATATGGGATACTTAAAATTTCATTGATGGAGGCACTGAGGCCTTTTCTCTTGTAGCTGAGTCCCTCGAATGCCAGGCAATAAAGTATGGCTCTCTCTTTTACCTAATGAATATTTAATTATTCTCATTGAAGTAAAGCAGCTTCAACAAGAGGAATTATGGCTCTTTTTCTGTCCTCAGACTAACTGCTGAGCTATTGGATAAAACTGAGCTTCTGGCTACGCCCCTCTTCGGAATCTGTGAGCCCAACTGTGCATTCAAGGCAGTAAACACCAAGAGAAAAGAAATTTCTTGCTATAGCCTGAGATTAAGCAGCTCAATCCTTCAGAGAGCTTAGTCTCCCTACTCTTGCCAAGTTTTGTTGACTTTGTTGTTTTCCTGCTCAGAATGCTCTAGATCTTTGAGCTCTGCAGTGTAGGCTCAAACTCAGGACTGGTATATGACACCTGAAAGCCAGATACTAGGACATGCAGTGTGGGCTGCCTCTGTCCCTCGGGGATCTATCTCATAATATCCACACTTCTTAAAAAAAACAAAACATGGGGAATATATAAGGGTCATATGCATTCAGAGTAGGTAGTGTTAAATGGGAAAATAAAACTGAGAAGAAACAGAACCATGGGGCCAATTACTTAGGGTAATTTTCTTGCTTCTGTCCCTTAGTGCCTGAAAATCCACAGGATCTTCTTAGTAATACAGTCAATTTGCTGAGAGGGGTGTTCCCTAGTAAGGCAGCTCATGCAGACACACTCCTATTGCCTTGCAGTCTGTCCACTGCTTATTAATCTCCTGTAGTCCCCAGCGGGCTGTCCTTTGACATCCATCTTACAGACATCCTGCTTTGTTCTAAGCAAGTGTGGGTCCATCATGCAACTAGCATGCAAATCTGAGACCCTGGGGCTGGTCCTTTGCAACCACAACAGATAGTGGCTGGCTCAGAGAGCTGGAGCCAACATGAATGGACTCACAGAAAGACACAGTTCTTGAGGTTAACTGTTCCTTTGTGAGAAATGTATCACTGGGTTTTTGAAATCAGACACTATCTCCTTAAAGGGAAGAACCATGAAGTGGAAAAAGGTGTGAGACTTAAGTTTTTTCTCAGGAAAACTAAAAATGTTTATACCTGAGCCTAAACACTATTCTTCAAATTCTCAGGGACCAAAAGGCAGCTAAGAAGCAACTTCCCAAAAGAAGGCACTTTATTTGGAGGATACCCATCGTTTTTCACTATTCTCAGATGTCAACTTCACACAGATCTTTCATGACTGGCTGATCTCCAGGTATGATATTTAGTCAAGGAATATATCTTCTGGGAATATATCTTCTGGTGTGGAAAAACTGCAGAAGATCAAAACACTGTCTTTGGCTCACAACATGGGCTAGGCCCCCTGAACCATAAACTGCAGACAGGGCAGACTCCTAGTCACTTAACTGTTCTATAGTAGCTGTATTTAAATATACTTTATCAAGTTTCAGACCTAGTCTGCTGCCAAAAAATCCAGTTCCCACAATTAGTTCTGTGTTAAACTCTGTTTGAAAAAGTGTAGACTTGGTGTTATGCTTTGAAGAACCCACAACAATTTATTGTCATTTAGACAATTATTCTATCACCCAATGACGTCTCCTCACCCAGGAAGGTGAATTGGGAAAAACAAGGAAACTCGAGGGTTGAAATATAAACAGATTTAATAAAATAAGACTAAATAGTTAGCATTAATAATACTAAAGAACTAATATTGATCCTGATACCAATATAAAATATACAAGGATTATACTCAGCCAACTCTATCAGTAGGAAGCTGTGCACTCCCAGCAGTGGACAGCAAATGTCAGACACTGAGAGTGCTACAGCTTTGGGAGGAAGAGAAGGGCTCAGGGGCCCATCACCAGAGCAAGAAGTTCTCTGGACCACTGCCATCAATGAAGAGAGATAACTCTCCAGTAAACTTTTAATTTACATTGAATGTTTTGTTCATGGTATGAAATAATCCTGTTGGCCAGCTTGGGTCAAGTGCTCAGGTCTTGCTCCTCCTCATCCTTGCGCCTGGCTAACTTGAAAACACTGAGGTGCTTTTTTTGAAACCTGCATACCATAGTTGGCTATAAAGTAAATATTTTCACAAATTCAGACACTAGAGTCTTCTAAAAGTGAAGTTCTCCTAAGTGTTAAAAGACAACTTCCCAAAAAGTAAAATTACTGACAGAGACATTAGTCCCGTGTCACTCAAACCAGGACAACTTCTTCTGTTCAAATTACTCTGTATTGCTGATACGAAGGTTACTAGACACAGACACTTAAGGTGATTCCTGCAGATTTGATTCCATAGAAAGATTCATTTGTTCATTGGTTCAAAGCTTAGTTTATAACTCATTGTTCTGAGAAAAGGCATTTCCCAGATATGGATGGACTGGTAGGACCTTAGCATAATTGGAATATATTCCATTGTACTCTTACCTTAGTTTAGGGATGGTCTTTAAAAGGGCAGTTATAAAATTGTCAAAATGAAGGGTCAGAGATTTTTAAATTTTGAGTTGCTGATGCTGTACATAGTGTAGGTGAATTGCAGTTAAAGAACTGGACTTAGTGGTTCAGGATTCAATCTCTGCCTCTCTCACATTTCTCTGATCCACAAGTAACTCACTTTCGCGCTGTGACTTCCTCCTCTGTTAAAATTGAAATAATGATAGAAAGAAGGAAAAAAAACCTATCCAGTTATGCTGTTATTGTTCAGAATAAGGTTTGCCTTTTACTGTGTTCTTGCACAACTCTTTGCACAATGGGACCCTGACCGCTACTATAGTACATAAGTAATAATGGTAAGATGTAGATTTAATATTTTCCACCATCAGCATGATTCACTGTAATACTTAAAATCTTACTGCTTATTCTATACTACTTGAATAAAGACCACTGTAATTAGAGAGCAGCAAGATTTTCATGCCACTTAATTTATAAGGCTACAAGTACTTGGCAAAAAGTGAGGAATAGATTTGCATTACAGTTATTAGTGATAATAATACTGTACTAATAACTTACGTTTACATAACATCTCTCACCCTGAAGTGATTAAGGTTCCTAAGTGAAACACAAAACACACAGAAATGTGATCATCCATACATTAAGTGAAAACTAAAGACTAGAAGAGAATTTTCTGCATACTGTTTCTGAATACTGAGAGGAAGGAGTAAGCAGAAGGAAAGTTTGAAATAAGCAGAATGGCAGTGCTATACATTTCTGGAGGTGTTTTGTACTCTTGAAGTGCTACTACCAAAAGAGCTTTGGGGAGTTGCTCTAGTTGAATGACCATTAGAAAAAGCTCCATAACTTTTAAAGGAAAGATTACCAATGCTATAAATATAAAATTGCATCTCCCGCTGTATATAGTAACTAGATAGTGATACTCTATCCTATGTCTCAAAATATGAGTTGGAACAGCTAAGTGTATGCAGTAAAGACTGTCTAGAAGAGAGAAGCATGACAGAAAAAGCCCAGAATGACGGATATGCCCACACATGAGGTCTACCATGAAATATAAGGCATCTAATGTGTGTAATTTGCAAAAAGCACAGCAGAAAAATTGCTGAGAAACAAAAGAGATCTAACAAAGTTAACGCAGATCTGTTTGAATTAAACAGGAACATTTATCTGCTATTGGTGTAGCCATTATTTCTATAATTTCCAAAAAAGTAGATTCAGGGGAACAGATCAGTGCTTAACTTCTAAGCTACTTAGAAATTGGTGTGTACATTTTTTAAAGATACAAATATTTATACTCGCCAGAACTTCTTGTAGGTTCAAAATCTGGTCTTATTAGCTGACCTAATATATTTCCTGCATACTTGTTGAGTGTTCCCAAGTGACATCTACGTGCCTGTGACATTTAGGATACAGTACTTATCCTCTCTGGTATTAACTATGTGCTCTTAATTTCTCTTAAGAAGAGCACAGCAGACAAATCAGAGAGTAATCCTTCCACTCTTCTCATAGCTGGACTGCATTGTCCAGCCTCTAGGCATTGCTCTTCAAGAAAGGAATAGACTACTAAGGACATTCCAGAGAACAGCAGTGAAAATAATTACAAGCCAAAGAGCTACGTTTAATGGGCCAAAGTTGAAAGAACTGTTATGTACCTTAAAGGAGAGAAAACTTTTAGAGAGAAGGGTATACATTGTTCTCCCAGTCCACGGAGACAACGTTTTGTGTGCGACAAGAAGTAATGGACTTAAATTGCAGGAAGAAAGAATCAGGTTAGCTGTTGGAAAAAACTTGCTGAAGGTAGGGGTATTCACACTCTGGAGTAGGTTTGCCTCAGGAGCTGGCAGAGTCGCTCTCACTGAAGGCTTTAATACAGGTTGAACAAACAATCTATGGAAACCACAAAAATGCGGTAGTAGTCGATGATGGCTGGAACTTGATGACCATACAGCATGCTTCCTAGTCTTTTATTCTGCTGGCGCTCTGTTGTTTTTTGGTTTCAATTGCCTATTCAAAGTTGTTGAAAGAATTTTCTTCAAACTCTCTGAAATAATTCATGTTTGGACAGAGGCCAACTGTGGAAAGTATGTAGGACAAAGTAACACCTTTTTTGTAAAAGACATAAACTAGACAAAGGGACCATGGACACTAAAGTATGACATTCGTTACTACAAATACCTTAATTAGATGGATAAAACTATACCACAGAAATATACAGAACGTTAATATCATTGGATTTCCTACTTAGAAATATATGATGTCACCTCCACGCATGATGAGCATCTCTGGTGTGCAGCAAAGCTGCTGGAGCAGCTTTTTGAAGTTGTAGCATGACAGGCTTTTGGCAACTGCTTGGAACAAAGCTGCTCTGATGGTTGTTTGATTAAGCAAATCTGCTGTGGTAAATGTCTGAAGCCAAGCTGTTTCTGCAGCTGTTTGAGCCAGAGCTAGTCCTGCAGTTTTTGAAGAAAGAAGGCATTTGTAAAGAATGAAGGAGAGAGGTGGAAACAGAAAGGAGGGGAGAGAGAAAGAAGAGATTTTGAAAAACTTTAACTATATATAGCATTCAAAACAGAAGTATGTTTGTTTTCAAACAGCTTTGTAAAACAAAATTGTAATGCCATCTTGGGGTTTTGGTGATACTGGTGATTATAATATGCAGAATTCCTAAGGCTCTGTGTGTTTGTATAAAGCATATTAAATGATAGTCTTTAAAAATTAAAGCTGCAAAGTCAAGTAATCAAAAGGTAGGAAATGCCAGAAGTTAGGTTGCATGCAAACTTTACTCATCTCCCCTGTACAAATGCCTTTAGTTACATATCCACATAGGGCTTTTTCTTCAAGATCCAAGCCTTAATCAGCACTCAGGAGAGACAGGCATTTTTTAAATTATATCTGATATTTTATTACTTGTCCTTGTTCAGTATGAGTCCCTCTGCCTTGCTTATTTCTCAGTATTAAAATCTTATCTAATGGAATGATTAATCTCCTCTTGAGCTTTTCAGTGGTTTTTGTCACCGTACTCTCTGAGTGCCTCACAAATATCAATATGTTTACTTTTATGATACACCTCCAGCAGTTAAAGTGATATTGCTACTCCTGCTTTTTACAGAGATAACGGTAAAGCTATCCTGTAGTTTGGCATACTCAGTTCAATGTGCATGATTGAGCCTTAATATAGCAATTTATTTATTCAAGTTGTAATTCCTGGTGACTTCTCAAGTGTGCAGGACTTCTGTAAGCCAGATCATAGGAATTCAGGTGAGGCACCCAGAAAAAGAGGCACTACATACAAAAAGCTTTTAGTGTAGATGACTCACTAAGAATTACACAGGGATTTTGAGAGAGAAGAAGGTGTATAGTGCCACTGTAAAAGAAATTAAACAGATAAGTAATCATGCAATTAAGAAATGTGTCACCTAAACGCAAAGGAGACAAGCTTCCATGATTGTATAGCTTTAGTTTTTCCGTTTCCTAACTTCCGAACACTTGCTTTGGAGTCTTAAAAATGTTCCATCGTACTTTTCTATGTATAGATAAGTTTCTCTTTTTTGATCCAAATTTGAAAAAAAAAGTAATGTCCCATATGTTCCAGTTGTCATGCCTAAATGCGCGTGTTGTATCAATGGAGTAGGAAAGTGTAGGTGCCCCACAGAGTCTCCTGACATTTAAGCTAACAGAACAACTAGGAATAATATTTTATGTCCACTCTGTGAACCACACAAAAAAATGATAGCACATTTCGCTTTCCAGCTGATTTTCTGACACTGGCTGGCTTGTTGGAGTCAAGGTTCGTGGGGTCCACCGCAACACTAAGATTGAATGCACATCCATAGGACACAGATGCCTGAATTTATTCCTGTAAAGCATAACCACTTCTGACATTACCAGTCACTGCCTCAGTCTCACCTTCTCCTCTCTTTCCAACTCCATTTCCACTTCCTAGGTTTGGATGGTTTGGTTCCTTCCACTAGTTCCTTTCCTTTTTAGCTTTTAATCTGTTCTGTCTCTCCTGGCCCCTTTTCCTTTTTCACCATAAGTTTCTCTGCAGACTGATGTTCAGCACCAATCCCTCACCCAGACTGAGTGGATCCTTCAGTCTTTCTCACAGTTGCCAACACTTCAGCAACTCTTCTTATATTTTTTTCTTTCCTCATGGCTCTGAATCTCTTCACCTCCTTTTTCACATGCAGTTTACTGTCCCTATCACCATAACCATCCCAGTTCCCTCTTTTTTCAGTCTGTCTCTGCATTCTGGTATCCTGGTTCCTGTCTGCTCCTCATCTCCAGGCAGATCAGCTTTTTGCAAGCTCTGCTTTTAAATAGTGCAGCTTCCTCCTTCTGGCTTCCTGTTTGGAGTAGGTGGGAGAAATAGAGCTTCTGCGCTCCGTCTTGGACTGTAGCCCAGTATGACGTAGCGCTGTAGTTGCAAGGAAAATCCTGCTCAGCTTCGGTCTGGAACATGTTCTATAATTACAGAATCTTTGAGAAATGCAACTGCTGACACCTGAGACTTCTGTACTGAGCATGTGTGAACTGCTTTTTTTTTTTCCCAAAGGACTAGAACTTAGCCAAATTCTTTTAAGAGATGGAGAGCGTCACATCCTTGAAACAAAGGCAAGCCTCTGCCAAATTTTAAGTCCATTCCACAAGTCATGGTAGCCCTAAAAAATTTCAGCAGAACTCAGTTGTTTTTTTTCAAAGAAAATGACGTATTTTCCCTTAGCCTTGATCTCAGAAATGGTAGAGTTATTTGTTTCCAAAAAAAATAAATTCAGTCTGAGGCAGATGCTCAGTGTGGAAAATTTCAGTGCAAATAATTAAACTTTGGCAAAGATACAAATAACTGAAAACAGAGTCTCATAATGGGAAATGTTGGACAACCTTGCTAGGCATGTTTGCATCCAGGCCCATCTATAATACAATGTCCTATAAAATGGGGAGCAAAAATTCTTTTCATGGTCATCAGAGAAAAACTCATCTTATGGTTTTGCTGTCATCAAAATGTCAAGTTTCATACCAAAGCTGTTGTAGGAGGGTGCAATGAAGCTACTTTGAAAGCTTTGTTTTCATTAAAAAGGACACTAGTTTATTTATGATAAAATAGCTGCAATTATTGCCATATGGATAACTCCAGCCATTCAGAGATCCTGAATAAGGTCCCACAAAATCAAGAAAGTGATTCAAAATTTGTGAGATTGAAAGAGGGTTGGGGGAAAGTGGTGATTTCTCTTCCAGTGTCTGAGCTTTGGAGGTGTTTTTTGGATATAATCAAGTCCTTTTCCATAATTGTAAAGGCAACTCACTTCACTCAAGTATTGTCTATACTATGTTATGAAGTTAAATCAGAAGCAAAGACTTTAAAACAAATACCAAATATACTGCTAGTTTTCAAGACTTTGAACTCAGAGCCCCATGCCATTGCTAGTGTTTTTTCCACAGGATTTATTATGGACTATGAGTCTGCATATAAAGTGCTCAGCTGATGCACAGCCTCTGCTTGTGTATTTGAGCCCTTTTTTTCCCCTTGGCTTATCAATTAGGTTTGAATTCTGTATTTTTCATACTGCTTTGAAAAATTTCAAGACAGTAACAGTGCATATTATATACACTTGAAAATAAAGGAAGTCTATTGAAGGCTCAGTACAGAGCAAATCTGAAGCAGCACCTGAGCTCTTCCCCTTTGGCAGTAACAGTATATTGGTGGCTGGTATCATGGAAGGGTTCTAAACACAGACTGTAAAAGCTCCAAGAGTTGCTGATAAATTTCACATAGAGCAAATAGTCTGATTGCAAATTAAAA